>OZ005735.1:151504825-151914535 GCA_963930755.1 Eudasyphora cyanicolor | reverse complement strand
ATACGTATAAACAGAGAAGGATATTTTCACAAAGTTGCTCGCACCAAAGACAAATAGAATATAAGAAGACATTCCTTCAGGCCGAAACGTCAAAATCTATCAGTTACGAACGAATAGGAATGAATTGTCACACGCGAAAAAACAGTATTCCGCGAACATTGATTGAACTTTTTGTGCACTTATCAATTAATATTAATTTTTTAATTGTGACAATTACAAAAAATTCGGGAAAAACGGTCTGAAAAACCGCGAAAAACCTCACTCGTTGGAATCAAATTCCTATTCGTTCGTAACTGACAATTACTCGCTACAGTAAGGAATGTCTTCTTATATTCTATTTGTCTTTGGCTCGCACATTTGTATTCAAATGACAGTTATGTATGTCGTTTGTTGATTTAATATATTCGGATTCAAGGAATAACAAAATAAATATTTCTATTGCATTAAAATGAGCGTATTAATATTACATTTAAGACTCAATATTTGTTTTCATTCAAAAGAAGAGAATTATCACTGCATTCAAAATTGTTTATAAGAACAACAGCAAAAAAGAAGTGGTGCAAAAGTTGTGACAAATAAGTACTTTCCCGGCGCAACAGTCCCATGTTAAATTCATTGGTGAAAATCCACATTAGAACAACTTTCGGATCATAAGTTGGGGATTTTTATCGCTTCTTTGGATGCTCTTTTTTTGCTGGGAAGTGATGTTTGTTGGTGAGCAAAAACTGAGGGTGTTGTTAAATGCTTAACTGTTCAAATGTGCTAATAATTAGTAATTGTCTTAATAACGGGTGATCCAAGTAGAGATACTTTTTTCAATAGCCTTTTTTTGACAGATCACGTGTGAGTCGCGTCATGCTGTTATATTATATTTGTTAAGTATTGTTTGGCATTTCATCATGGAAAGACTAACGCCTGAACAACGTTTACAAATTGTTCAACTTTATTACGAAAATTCACGTTCTGTGAGGAATGTGTTTCGTGCACTTCGCTCAACTTATGGTCAACATAATCGGCCTACTCATCTTGAGACCCAGCATTCATTATTGGATAATATTCGACCGAATAGACCACGTCCAGCATGCAGTGAAGAAAATGTAGTGGGTGAAGAAAGTAGAGTGTACACGAAGATCGTGGAGAGTCGATTCGGCGCCGTTCGCAGCAACTCGGACTGACGTATGGAATGACTTGGCGCATTTTACCTCGAGATCTTAAATTGAAATCATACAAAATACAGCTTGTGCAAGAACTGAAGCCGCCCAAGCAATATCGCTTCGCCCTATGGGCTCTTGAAAAGTTCCAAGAAGATCCGATGTTTTCGAGCCAAATTTTGTTCAGCGATGAGTCCCATTTCTGGCTCAATGGGTATGTAAACAAGCAAAATTGCCGCATTTGGGACGAAGAGCAACCGGAAGAGATTCAAGAGCTGCCACTTCATCCGGAAAAATCAACGGTTTGGTGTGGTTTGTGGGCCGGTGGAATCATCGGTCCATATTTCTTCAAAAATGATGCCGGTGAGAAAGTAACCGTCAATGGCGACCGTTATCGTGCCATGATAACCGACTATTTGATGCCTGAAATTGAAGCTCGTGATCTCGGCGACGTTTGGTTTCCACAAGACGTTAGCCGTTAGCCTCGATTCAGGCCTTGGAGCAAAACATAACGCGTGTCATTCGCCAGTTACCAGTCGAAATGCTCGAAGGAGTCATCGAAAATTGGACTCAACGGATGGACCATCTGAGACGTAGCCGTGGCCAAGATTTGATAGACATAATCTTCAAAAAATAAATGCCAAAGAATATACTTTCAAATGATAATAAACATTTCCCATTCAATTTGAATGTTCTGTGTTTTTTCTTTAAAAAAGAAGGAAAGCTCGAAATGGATCACGCATTAATATTCTATAATTATGTCTAATTTCAATCATTTTGTCCGTTTATTAAGGGGGGAAACGTTAATTCGTGCAAACGTTAATTCATTTTTATGATTTTTTGTGACAAAACGGTTAAAATTTTTTGATTGAAACCAATGGTACATTGAAGTATAACTTTCAAAGTTTATTGTGTAAAATTTTGATAAAAAAATATTAACAAATATGGCAACGGCAGCATTTTGCCTCATATGTCGATACCGGATCATTAGAAGTTAAAAAATACATTTATTTAGTTAGATAATCGTTATAGCCAGGTAACGCTGTCGAGCTTTTTTCGAAATTTAAGTTTTTCAATTTTTGGGAACACTTTGAAATGAAAAATAAAAATAAATTTAAAAAATACTCGACAGCGTTACCTCATAAACTACGTAAAGAAATGGTGTTAAAAACTTAAAAAGGATCGGTTCAGTAGTTTTTGAATTATGAGGGGCACCATCTTTGAAAACATGGGTTATGGGAAAAACACTTTATAGTTGAAAACATGGCTTGTGGGAAAAACGCTTTAAAATTTGTCTGATGTACTGTGTTACGAATGAGGCGCGGTTGCTTAGACTGCTGTATCTTTGTCAGTTTTGCTCCGATTCACCTCAAGTGTTCATACAATATTCTTGAAAGGTTCTCTATTCAGAAAAAAAAAACAAATGCAAAAGAAAGTTTATAAACGTTACCCCCACACGGAGAAAAAACAGGAAACAAAATATGTTTGAGAGCAAAATTTAAATAAAATATACTTTGGCGCAAATATTTTATATTTACATACCACAAAAAAAGTTTAAATATCTCTTTTATCCTTAATATTTTTTTTGGAGTTTTGGGGCAGAATATCTTAAAAAACGGGGAAATATTTAAATAAGTTGCAGAATTTTGTTTCCGACTTTTAGCAAAACAGTTAATTTTCCTAAAAATAATATGTTTCCAGAAAATATACTACAGAAGCGATTTTTTTTCTTAGGGCACCTTAAGTTAAGTTACGAAATATTGGTTATTCACATTTTTTTCGAAGTGCGTTGTCTGGTGATTTCACAAATCATACACTAGGAGTGTGTGCAAATCGCATAGTGAACGCGTTGCGATAAGGGAAATTGTACTTAGAGCACATCTGTAATCGCAGACGGTTTGTCTGATAACAGTTCCCAAAGAGCAATGCCAGACGACACCTTCCATCTCCACCTTCTCCTTCTTCCCTTTTCAGTGAACTCATTAACCGCAGCAAAAGCTGATACAGTCGTTTATACTTAGTTTTCATAATTTTATATTGCATAGACGATTACATACAAAAGATATACTTTGTTTTAATTGTAAATAATATATGCCCTTATCAATTGTTGTAAGTAAGTTCAACAAAAAAATTAAGTATGAATGGCAACAAAATGTCGTTTAAAAAAAAAAATAATAATGCCTAGATTGTGAAACATGTGTTAAAAAATCAAGGTCACCAAAAAAGTTTTTTTTTTTTTATAATTCTACAAATTTTAATCTAGTTCATCTGAGGTGATTGTAAAATTACCTTAACTGAGTAAATTGATTGAGTTGAATTGTGTAATATAATAAAATATTGGGATGTGTAGGCAATCTAATCCTAAGCATTTCAAGTTTATGTCGAGGGATACTTTTATAAAGCAGAGAAATCAAATTTCTAAGTGTGATTAAAAATTATGACACATACGTGTATACCTACTAACTGCCTGAGTGGAAATTTACTATTCTAGAGATAACAATATAAAGCAAAATCAATGTATTTGTTTTGTTAATGTCATTATATACAATTTGTATGTAGATTTCTTTAAGTATATATTAAGAAAGTATTGTTCCTAGACTTGCAAATTACAAAAATGCATTCTGGTTGAGATAACACTATGTAAAAAAAGTAATAGATTTCTGTCTGGTGCATAATGATAAATTGCATCTGTGTATTCAAGCCTTCTAAAAACAAAAAAAATATTTTTTAATCGTACTTTAGTAGGTAATATTTACACTTCTTTCTGTCGCCTTGAGTTGGAAAAATTAATCTCTGACGATACTAGCTGCAGGTAGTACTTTAGTATTGGTGAGAATTTAGATTTATCACTAGTACAAGGTGGCGCAAAAGTAATCCTCCTATCAAAAAATGCTATACATTTTGCGATTGGCCCCTAATGTCAGTTCTGTTTTGACATTTGTGTAGTAAACACATGAGAAATACACGTTAATAAACAATGTTACGCTACACTGCTCCAGAACGCGGAATATTTCTGACTATTTACATATTTGACCAATAATCGGTCGGTGACTTTGGCACAACGTAAATTTCGTCGCAGATTTCCTGGCCGTCCAACGCCTACTGGTGAAACACTGCGACGTTTAGCCGCTCGCCTCGAAGAGACTGGCACAACACGAGATGCTGCCAGGCGTGGCAGACCCCGGAGTAGCCGTTTTGCAGAGAATATTGCTGCTGTAGCCGAGGATGTCATGGAAGCGCCGTCGACATCGACCAGACGACGTGCCACGCAAATGGGTATCAGTCGACGGTCTCTACAGCGAATTTTGGTACAAGATTTGAAGATGTTTCCGTACAAAGTCCAGACGGTCCAGAAGTCCAAAATTTACGCTTCTGGGGCACTGAAAATCCGCATGTAACCCACGAAGAGCCATTACATCCGCTCAAAGTCACTGTATGGTGTGCTGTTTTCGCTGGAGGAGTCATCGGACCTTTTTTCTTCGAAGACGTCGCGGGCCAAACGGTTACTGAGAATGGTGAGCGCTACAGAGCAATGATCAACGAGTTCTTTTTGCCGCAACTTGATGAATTGGGATTGGAAAACATGTGGTTCCAACAGGACGGTGCAACGGCACACACTGCACGTGCCACAACCGATATGCTGAAGGATGCATTTCCCGGGCGCCTAATCTCCCGTTTTTGGCGATTTGCACTGGCCAGCAAGATCGACTGATTTGACCTCTCCAGACTTCTTTTTGTGGGGCTTTTTGAAGTCGCGGGTTTATGTCAACAAGCCTCAGACTCTTGCAGCTCTTAAAGACAATATCCGTCAAGAATGTGAGGACCTATCGCCGGAAGTTTTTCCCAAAGTGATGGAAAATGCCATAAAAAGGGCTCAAATGACAATCAACTGTGGCGGCGGCCATTTACATGACATCATATTCTCGACTTGATGTAAAACAAATTAAAAGACCAAATAAAAATAATCCACAAGAAGAATCAAAGTTTTTCATTTTTGTTTTAAATTACAGCCAAAAAACATCGAAAGGTTACTTTTGCGCCACCTTGTATATTCTCCCGGCTAGAAACAATTTTATCACAATTATATGAGACTGTCATTGTTTAAAGGGTACGCTTACAACGAAACTGGGAATTCGTTAAGCATTTTAGTTCGTTATAGACGATTTGTTATATATCCGGAGTATATGAAATCCATTAAAAAAAGACTCAGCAATATGTATTCTGTAGATCGTAAAAAAGTGAAATTGAGACAAACCCTTATATAGGGGTAATATCAAACCGTTGTTACTAGGAATTTTTACATTTCAAAATTTCAGCCGTTTTGCATCTGCAGCTCCTCTAAAGCCACACGAACAGGCTAAGCAAACATTCTCGGGTAGAGGCGTCAACAATTTAATACAAATTTGCAGCTTTAAACTCTTACGAGTAGTGCCTCTCCTGGAGTAGCGAAAGGACTCTCTGTTGCGGATCGTCAGAAGTCAAATCGGAATTAAAATTTTTATGAGGACTACATACATATTTATAAAAGTAAATCGATGTGACTACCCAGTGAACAATTATTTCCGACATGGCTGACGTCCGAAATATCTGTTAAATGTCTGTCAGAAAACAACCCGACATATCTGCACATTCTCTGATCGAAAATAAATTTAGCCAGAAAAACAAAATTCCCTTTTGAGAGTGAGTAAACCTACTCCCTCCATAAAGGAATTTATGTTTATATTTTGTTCTCAGCACATTCTCTGGAGGGATTTTTTGTGTCCGATTATTCTCACCCCCTGCATAAAGGGAAATTTGTGTGTTGGATTTTGTTGTTTACATTTCGTTGTCTTCTCACTCTCTTGATGGATTTGTTGTGTCCGATTTTGTTTTGCTTACATTAAAGCAGTAATTATACTCTCTGAAGGGATTTTTTTTCCTGAGTTAGATTTTGTTGTTTTCTATTCATTTTATTGAATGTTTTAATATGATTTTTTTTGGTGTTTTAGTTCCGTTATTTTGAATTTCATTGTAATTTTTGTGTGAGGCGATAGTTGCAAAAACTCGTCATTTGTAAATCAAGCGGTGAGTAAGCTAGTTGATAAAGTGAGTTGTGCAAAAGACTATATTTAAGAACTTTTCAAAATTATGTCGTCTCGCCAAGCAAAAAGAAAAAAGTGAAGTAGGAGGCTAAACAATTGCTTAGTTCATTATTTGCTGAAAAGAAAAAAGAAGATAATCGCCCGACAAATTTCAGAAAAGTCAGCACTTTGTCGATCTAAATATCCGACGAATATCAGAAATGTATGTACATTGTCGTCCGAAAAGTCCGACAAATTTCAGAAATGTCTGCACATTCTCGGACTAAATATCCGAAAAAATACAGAAATACCTGTACATTCTCGCACAAAATGAGCGACAAACATCCGAAATGTCTGCACATTGTCGCACAAATGTTCAGATTTCCCTCCGAATTTCCCACCAGAATTCTGTAAGAAAGTCTGCACAAGTATCCGAATTTCCTCAGAAATGTCGGTCCGAATTCTTGTCAACCACTCATACAACTTTCGGCAAGAATTCTGACCGAATTCTGCATCAGACTCGGCAATTTTTGCCGACGTTCTGTCAGAATTCGGACAGAAATCTGATTAAATTGTTCGCTGGGTAATTTTTGCTACAATTTACACTAGTAGTGTATATGGGATTTTTTTTCTTTATTTCCAATTTCCATCGATGGTGCCTCTAGTATTTGGATTAAATTTTTTGATGTATAAGCCCGATTGAGCCGGGGTACGCATTATATTTATGGTAGGTATAAGGCTACATATGTTTTTTATTTTAATTTTACTTAGAACCTTTGGTTTAGTAACAAATATATATATATTAGGGCGGGTTGATTTTTTATAAATCGTATAGCTAAAACTTAAACTACATAAAATTCTAAGAAAAATCTCCGAAGAAACCATGTACCTAAAATAAAATCCTAATCCGCGCCTCCGACTTGAAAATTTATATGCCCGCCTTTGCCAAAAAAAAATAAATGTTCGAAAAAATTGCTTTTTCCAAAAAGAAATCGAATTTTCTGAATAAAATTGTTTAGTAAGGTAGTTCTTTTGCACTTTATATCTTTTCTACACTCAAATTTTTTTTCATTAAAAAAAATATTCACCCAAGTAAAAATGATTAAAAACAAAATGATAAAATGATTTGTCCATTTTGTGTGGAAGGTACCAAAAGGGGCTAGGTACTATGAAACCATTACACTGTACAAAATTTCAAGTCTTTTTGTGCATAGGTATTCAAGTTATAAGCTGTTAACTTTTGGAACAAAATGGTCCATTTGTGTGGAAGGTACCAAAAGGGGTGAGATAACTTCACCCATTTTTCTTGAGGTGATAGTGACTAATAAAATAATATTATGTGTAGAATTTCAGAGGATTCAAATAAGTAGTATAGAAGTTATTAAATAATCAATAATTCACTTAATATTAACAATTTTTGGGGGTTGGGCCAATATGGCCCATCTTCGAACTTAGCCGAAGATAGAAAAAAATATTACCACATACCAAATTTGAAGTCAATCGGTTACTTCTTTCGAGAGTTATCGTGCGCACCAGCTAGCAGACAGACGGACGGACATTGCTCATTCGACTTAAAACGACCTAAAACGGATATCCGCCAAACATACTTAAAATCTTATGTCACTCCTTCGATGTGTTACACTTTTGGCCCGTAGCAAATGATATATACCCTCGTATCACTAAAGTGAGTGGATAATAAAACATTTCAAAAAAAGAAAATAATTTAAGCGAAAGAAGAGGAAAACAATTTTCAAGTCGATAGGGACGGATTAGGTTTTGATTTTAGACCCAGGGTTTCTTCGGAGAATTTTCTTAGAATTTAATGTAGATTCTGTTTTTGCTATACGATTTTTATTTTTTTCATCTATACAAATCAACCCGCCTAATATATATATTTTTTTAAAGAGTTTTTGCTGGCCAAAAAAAGATGTCCACAAAAAATTGAAAGAAATAGTAAAAAAATATTTTATTACACATTTTAAAAGCTACCATGCTAATGAAGAATGTAATGCCTATTTCGAAATCTGTCGTTAAATGTATACATTATGACCCATATTGTAAAAATAAGTTAAATAAAAAGAAAAATTTGTCATTTTGGAAATTTTTTTGGAAGGTACCAAAAGGGGCTTGAGGGTTACGCCCAATTTTCAATGGACTGTGGGTACTATAAAAGCATTACACTGCACAAAACTTCAAGTATTTATACGGACTGGAATAAATAGTATAAGCCGTTAAATGGTTGTGCTAAATGGTCCATTTGTATGGGATGTACTAAAAAGGGGCGTGACAATGACGACCATTTTTTCAAGGGAGTATAGGCACTATAGAAGCATTACACTACACAAAATTCCAATTATAGAGTGGGTCATTTAAAATTTCAACTACTGATTACTTTGACTTGTGATTTGAGCCCTTTGGATTATTTTCTGTGGGGAGCCATTAAAGATAAATGTTACGCAAAGAATGCATAGACAACTGAAGCGTTGAAACATGAAATCGAAGTTGTAATTGAAGAGATTCGACCCGAAACAATTGAAAATTTACTGAAAAATTGGGTAGACCGGTGAGGTACTGCCGAGCCAGTCGTGTTAGTCTCATGAATGATATTGTGTTCCAATATTAAATGAGAAAGTTCAACCTTTCCAATAAAAACAGAAATTTGAAAAAATTATCAGTACTTTTTTTATAGCCAATTCAAATTTTAAATGGCCGACCCGTTCCTAAGTCCATCTTTAAAATTCTCAATTGCGGAGCCAGTGGTGGTAGTTATATGCATGATATTGTGTTCCATTATTAAATGGCAAAGTTCCACTTTTCCAATAAAACAAGAAATTTGAAAAAAAAATATCAGTAGTTTTTTTAAAGCCGATTCAAATTTAAAATTTACATGGGCCACCTTGTAGTTGTATGGATTGGAATCAAAATTATAAGCCGTTAATTTTTGTGCAAATTGGCCGATTTGTATGGGAGGTACCGAAGGGGTGCGACAATAACGTCAATTTTTTATGGGACTGTAGGTACTCTAAAAGAATTATTCTTTACAAAATGTAAATTATTTGTATGGACTCAGCTATAGTTAACGGCATATAACTTCGATTCCTGCACATACAAACAATTGAAATATTGCACAGTGTAATGCTTTTATAGTACCCATAGTATTAAAAAAATGGGCGTTATATGGTACCTCCCAAACGTAACATTTTTTTGTCATTTCTTTTATATTTGTCAAGGTCTTCTACGAGCCAGCCAAAAACTTTTTTTTTACAAAAAATATAATAATAAAATTTCTTCGATAAAGTGATATTCCCAACATTTGTTTCCCCATAATTTTCTTTAATTTACAGGGTGGCTGATATGTATTGCAACCAATTTCAGGTTGCTATCATTTCTAAACCGCTAGTCTGATAGCTGACAGATTTATTTCAGCGACAGTTCATTTTATTGTTTACAAGCTTACAAAAGCATTTGATCTATTACATTCAGAAAAAAGTTATTCGTGATGTAATTCAAGCGTGATAGTGTGATTGCTTTATATTTGGGTGGAAAAACACAAGTGGCTATCGTTAGAGCCCTCCAGCATTTAAATGTGAATAAATCTTTTATTTCTCGTACCATTGCTCGTTACCGTGATACCGGAAGTGTTGCATCGCGTCCAAAAAGTGGACGAAAAAAAACGGAAACAACACCAGAAATGATCCGAAAAGTGAAGGCCAGATTTGATCGAAATCCACGCCGCAGTGGTAGAAAAATTGCTCGTGAGCTGAACATATCGCGAGAACGGATACAACACATATTAAAAAATGAGCTCAAAAAAATGAGCACAAAAAAAGTTGGACTGGAAAGAGCCAAGGAGTTGCTTCGCTTGCACGAAAGTGGCCAGTTACCGAATTTGGTTTACTCCGATGAGAAGCTATTCCAAATGCCGAATATTATCGGAAAAATGTCCTAAAGACAGGATTGAAGCCCTGGGCAGACAAACATTTCGGCCGCAGACCATGGACATTCCAACAGGACTCAGCACCATCGCACTCAGCACGCGTCAACCAAGAATGGCTTAAAAATGAGGTTCCTCGCTTCATTTCTACCGCACAATGGCCACCAAGATCTCCGGATCTCAATCCGTTGGACTTTTGCGCCTGGGGCATTTTAGAGAGTAAGGTTCGCGCTAAAAAATACCAAAGTATCGATCATCTCAAGACGGCACTTCGCCGGGAATGGGCCAAAATACCGCAGAGCCACTTTCGTGCAGCGTGTGATGGCTTTGTCGGCCGTCGAACAAATCTAAACTGTTTCTAAAATTTTATGTTATTTCCGACATTTTTTGCCTTTGAACAATACAATTTAAAAAAAAAATAAAAAAATATAGCGCTTTACTTTGTTGCATTACATATCAGCCAACCTGTAAATGGTATCAAGGCTCTATCGGGATTATACTTCGTTTTTTAATTTTTTTTTAAAAAAAACATTACCATAAACAAATTTTTTGTTTTGGTTTCATAAAATAGTGTAATCTACACAAAAAGGTTTTAGGTCTCGGATCAAATATTTTTTTTGATTGCTTAGTATAGTTACTTGAATCAAATGACAAATCTATCAAATTTTATCTATTACACAAGGGAACAAGGTATTTGTTGATTAAGAGTTGAATGTTGTTTTTGAGGTTATTTGGGATGCTGAAACAAAATATGCACTTGGTTTTTTCCTATCAGCTAGACTTTTCGCGATATACCGTTATGCCGCAAGGCATAGGCACTTCTGGAATATCTTGAAAACGATTCTCTATATTCAGTTAAGAAATATATCCAAAAATCGTGAATAAAATTATCTTTAAGCCCTGCTAAACATAGGATTTAAATTAGTTTCAGAGATATCGATAAAGTTTTGAAAAAAATCAACAATTTTATAAAAAAATAAAAATTATTGTACTTTAAAATTCCTAAAAAGCAAATATGCGACAAAAACACAGTATTGGTTTAAAAGCATTTAGTTCAATATATTTCGAATGAAATGAGCTTTATTTCATTGAAATCGGTGCACAACTTTTGATTTTGTTCTCAATTTACTGAGAAAACTGAATTGGTAAAAATCACAATTTCCATACAAAAGTAAAATATTTTAATATGAGTGTCTTTGCTGCTGTTCTATTCACGTCACAAAAATGCGAGCTGATGGAGAGAAATGGTGATTAGATTTAAAATCGGCGGCCTCAATTAGAAAAAAATGCTATAAAGTTCCAGTAAACACAAATAATAATTGATTTTGTTTCCTTGTGTTAAATAATTTTCGATCTCATTTCGTATCAACTGAAATAGATTTTGTAAAATCGAAAACATATTTCAATGTTTTCAATTGAACTTGAACCAGAGAAGTCGCACACAAAACACAAAGCCAGACATAAAACTCAACAAAAAAAACATAGTTTTGTTTTGTACATTTTTAAGATTTATTGTGGAAAAAAATGATCACAAAAAATCCCCTAAACTTCCTTGAACCAAAGCAATGATAAACGAAATTAAGTGAATTGTATCGAAACGTATTGAGTCAAACCATCAAAAAGCACTTCGCATTAAATTTCAAAACAATTGGAAATTCTTGCAAAAAAAAACAAACAAACAAACGAAAACCAAATAAAAACAATACGCAATAATAACGATAATGAGAATGAAATATTCTTAGACAGCAGCCATATTATTATTACTATGAACGTGAGCGGGCACAACGATTTGCTGGATAAGTTGGCTACTGGACCATTGTAATTGACGCAAAATCAACCATTTATTTTCCAATTCACAGTATGACGCAGGTGCTCCAAATAACATTATTTATAAACGCCAAAAATAAAACAAGTAATAAAACAGGTATGAATTAAATTTAAGACGCACTCAAAATGAGTAAATAAGTTACACTAGACAACAATTATAAAAAGGCAGCAATATTGCATTGTAGATTGTTACGTAAATAAAATAAAATAAAATAAAATAAAATAAAATAAAATAAAATAAAATACAATAAAATAAAATAAAATAAAATAAAATAAAATAAAATAAAATAAAATAAAATAAAATAAAATAAAATAAAATAAAATAAAATAAAATAAAATAAAATAAAATAAAATAAAATAAAATAAAATAAAATAAAATAAAATAAAATAAAATAAAATAAAATAAAATAAAATAAAATAAAATAAAATAAAATAAAATAAAATAAAATAAAATAAAATAAAATAAAATAAAATAAAATAAAATAAAATAAAATAAAATAAAATAAAATAAAATAAAATAAAATAAAATAAAATAAAATAAAAATAAAATAAAATAAAATAAAATAAAATAAAATAAAATAAAATAAAATAAAATAAAATAAAATAAAATAAAATAAAATAAAATAAAATAAAATAAAATAAAATAAAATAAAATAAAATAAAATAAAATAAAATAAAATAAAATAAAATAAAATAAAATAAAATAAAATAAAATAAAATAAAATAAAATAAAATAAAATAAAATAAAATAAAATAAAATAAAATAAAATAAAATAAAATAAAATAAAATAAAATAAAATAAAATAAAATAAAATAAAATAAAATAAAATAAAATAAAATAAAATAAAATAAAATAAAATAAAATAAAATAAAATAAAATAAAATAAAATAAAATAAAATAAAATAAAATAAAATAAAATAAAATAAAATAAAATAAAATAAAATAAAATAAAATAAAATAAAATAAAATAAAATAAAATAAATAAAATAAAATAAAATAAAATAAAATAAAATAAAATAAAATAAAATAAAATAAAATAAAATAAAATAAAATAAAATAAAATAAAATAAAATAAAATAAAATAAAATAAAATAAAATAAAATAAAATAAAATAAAATAAAATAAAATAAAATAAAATAAAATAAAATAAAATAAAATAAAATAAAATAAAATAAAATAAAATAAAATAAAATAAAATAAAATAAAATAAAATAAAATAAAATAAAATAAAATAAAATAAAATAAAATAAAATAAAATAAAATAAAATAAAATAAAATAAAATAAAATAAAATAAAATAAAATAAAATAAAATAAAATAAAATAAAATAAAATAAAATAAAATAAAATAAAATAAAATAAAATAAAATAAAATAAAATAAAATAAAATAAAATAAAATAAAATAAAATAAAATAAAATAAAATAAAATAAAATAAAATAAAATAAAATAAAATAAAATAAAATAAAATAAAATAAAATAAAATAAAATAAAATAAAATAAAATAAAATAAAATAAAATAAAATAAAATAAAATAAAATAAAATAAAATAAAATAAAATAAAATAAAATAAAATAAAATAAAATAAAATAAAATAAAATAAAATAAAATAAAATAAAATAAAATAAAATAAAATAAAATAAAATAAAATAAAATAAAATAAAATAAAATAAAATAAAATAAAATAAAATAAAATAAAATAAAATAAAATAAAATAAAATAAAATAAAATAAAATAAAATAAAATAAAATAAAATAAAATAAAATAAAATAAAATAAAATAAAATAAAATAAAATAAAATAAAATAAAATAAAATAAAATAAAATAAAATAAAATAAAATAAAATAAAATAAAATAAAATAAAATAAAATAAAATAAAATAAAATAAAATAAAATAAAATAAAATAAAATAAAATAAAATAAAATAAAATAAAATAAAATAAAATAAAATAAAATAAAATAAAATAAAATAAAATAAAATAAAATAAAATAAAATAAAATAAAATAAAATAAATAAAAAATTAAAAATAGCATAGAATTGAAATAAAAAAAATAAAAAATCAGATTAAAAAAAATCAGACTAAAAATAAAATAATTCCATATCCTTTGGTTTTACAGAATATTAAAATTTTAGTTTTACTCCATTTTTTAGGACTTAATACGAAAGTCTATAACCCGGTTTAAAAAATTCGGATTTTTAAGACAAACGAAATCGAAAAATCAATTGAAATGTTTCCACGCATATTAAAGTAAGCGTATGTAGCGTATGTAATATGGTTCAAAACTCAACGGAATTTCGCATTACAAAATAATCTGATGGGTTAGCTGAAATCAAACAGTTTAAAAACAATTTGACAGAAAATTCGGTTATCAATAATGCTTTTTTTTATCTCATTACTAAAATCATTAGTTCTTGGACGGATGTAATGTAAACATGTAGTAACATGTAGTTCCCAAGATTTTTCAGAAACCTTCCTCCACTTAGAACGACGTGTTTGGCTTTAATATTTAAAGTATATTTTTTCTCTCAGTATATGGTCTGAGAGGCCATTTATTCATGCATTATGCTCCTACATATAGATAAATTCTTCACAAATCGGTATATCCCACAGAAAAAACAGCGCTTGTTCGGCTGTTTGGTAACCAACCCATATAACACCTCTCCCTTTCCAAACATCTGGAAAGTGTGAACTATTTTTTCGGTTATTAACTCTCAGATTGACCTCTCGATATATATTTAATGATTCCACCAAATTGCTACTTTTAGTCTCAACTCTTATTAAAAGAACCGAATCCTTAATCGAAATTATTTTTGAATAACTGATTTCTTTTTCAGTCTCACATTTGTTGCTGGGTATAATATTCAATTGTTTAGTGAACTTTATGTTTAAAATATTCAAGTGTCTGTGATCAATTACCTTACAAGGTACAACAGCAATTCGCGTGGAGGCTCATAGTCATCATGATAGGCCGCAGACCCAGTGTCTGGGTGTCTATGAGTCAAACTGCTGCTGCTGATGGCGGCTGGATTTGAAGCCGTTGCTGCTGCTGTAGTTGCTGCCGTTGTAACGGCATCATCGGTGGCGGGCACACCTCGTCGCTGATGTTGTGACTGGGGAGCAAGACCAGTTTTGGTGCCTCCACCAAAACCGGTGGATGCAAGTTCGTCAGTTTGTTCGGTGTTCGATTCATGCTCATGTTCATCGGCAGACGAAATGGCATGAGCGTTGTCCAATTCGATTTCCCGTTTTCGAGCGGCCAGACGCTGTTTAATTTGTGTCGTTGAGGTCATTGCCGAGGTCTTGGCAAGAGCTTCCGCTATTTCGAATTTCTCACGAAAGTCCTTGAGCATGGCCAGTTCGTGGGGATCGACAACGGGGCGGGCTATGGCTCCATTATTCTTCGATGCCGCTGGTAATTCCTGGGAGACGGCGGTGTTTCTTTCTCCACTGGGCAAGGGGGAGACAGATGGTGTTGGCGGCGGTACCACAATGTTGGCAACAATCTCAAGCAACTCTTTGGGTGGCCGTTTCTTGGGAGCAGCAGCTGCCGCCTCATTGTTGTCGTCGTCGTCTTCATCGCTGCTAAACATTTCGTGGTAGTTACTATTTTGCACCAAGATATCGGTCAGAAACTGTTTGCGTTGTATGGCTATTGTGGCCGGCACCGGACGCTTGGGCAACTGTGGCGGCGGTACCTTACCGTCTCTGTTTCTCAACAGTTCTGGTTCTCGCTTGGGTCTGGGTGGCAGTTTTGGTGGTGTATCACTGAGTATTGCATTTTGCACATAATTCTCCAGCTCTACACGATTCTTGCCAATCGTCTCAGACGTCGGTACCAGACCGGCCAAACTAAGGCGCAATCGGCACTCTTCGGTGCATAAACGCCGACACATTTCGTTAATAGCAGACGGCCGGGCAGCCAAATTACTAGGAGCCGAGCCCACACAAGTCTGGCAGGGCGTATAGAATGTAGAGTTGCCAATCAGTGAAATATACTCATCGGAATGAGACTTCCGACGATCACCGTCATCTTCCTGATGACTGCCCCCGTAACTACTACTACATTCCGAAATAAGAATTTCATAATCTTGATCCATTAGATCCAGATCATCATCGGTTTCGTTTTCTGGAGCCGACATTTTTGTAGCCTCTGGGCTTGGCGACGAATCATGTACAGAGAAGAATAAAGGTGGTCTCTCTAGTTGCGTGGGCGACTCTGGACCTGTAGCATCACTGCGTATATTTTGCGAATGTTGCAGCGATGATGGGGTGTAGTTGAGTAGCAGCGAAGTAATGGGCATAGCTTTGCCCAAAGTTTCGGAACGACGATGGCCTCGATTCTTCAAGGTATCCGAGCCAAAGGAATCTTGATGAGATTGCATTTTTGTTGTTTAAGTAGGTTCAGAATTTAAATGAATTTTTTTGCAATCCAAATTTCAACAGAATTTAGGGGTTATTTTGAAGTTAATTTTCCGAAGAGTTGCAGTACAAAATTTTAGTTATTCATAATCGGAAATATAATTTTTTTAGTTTATGTTACGATTTTGTAGGCCAATACATATTCAAAATGTTGTAGGTTTTTGTTCGACAAATATACATAAATTCCACGCTTATTTGTCCATTCACTCCTTTAGTGGTATATTTTCTTTGTGTAATATTTTACATATTCGTTTGTAACTCCAATTTCTATTAGGTTCATAAATAAAAAAAATTTCAAAATGTCGATCATGCAAAATAATGTCCTGGATTTAGTTTTTTTAGATGAGAATTTAAAAGATTAAACAAGTAAGGAAAATTAAATGCTCTACAATATATCACATCGGAAAGTAGCGCCATATGGGAGCTATATACAAACATGGACCGATTTGCCACACTTGCTCAGGAATAGTTTGAAAATACAAGCTGCATAGTTCCGAACATGTAGTTATATAATATAGCTTCTAGTACGGAATGAACAAAATCGGAAGATACATGTAGGTGGTGGTTAAATAAAAAAAAAGTTCACCGATATGGACCAATTTGAGTAGGGTCCGTCCTGTACGCCAAGAAATATCGGTTCATATTTTTGGCCTATCTGAAGAATGTGTTGACAGATCAGACTCAAAAAGTGATTCTACTCGTAAGTCGAAAGCATTATAAAGCAGGGGTCTACCCTTTAAGGAATTACAAATGCAATCTACTCTAAGACAGGGTACAGGGAATTTTATGTTAATCTTGGTGCAGATGTTTATAAATAAAAATACTGGAGTTAAACCCACCTAAAAGTAATCCGATCTATGCAGAATCACTAGCTGATACGACTTAACCATGTCTGTCCGTCCTTCCGTTCGTCTTGTTTTTAAGGAGGTTTCTATCAGTCCAGGGTTCTGATTTGGATATAGCTAACCGCATTCGTTTGTTTACGGCAGTAGTCAGTCTGCAGAGAATGACTGTTAAATGTAATACTGATGCGTTGATATCGACTCCAACTGAATCACTAAATGTTGTAGTACGTATAATGCCGCTAGACTTTCTAGCAAGGCATTATGCCACAACTACTGCTATTAAACTTTGGGAATTGTCACTCTGGTCAGGAAATGGCTACGGACAGAGTGTAACACTAGACACAATGCCTGACCACCCGAGCATTGGTGATTACACTATGTCTGAACCACTTTTCGACCACAGAATCTCACTACCTTACCTGTTGGAACAGAATGTAATGATCGTATCCCAGCACATATGAGATTCGTGAATTGCTATGCAGACGGTTCCAAATTCAACGACCAAGTGGGATTTGTTGTCTTTTCTGAGGAACTTGAGCTCTCCATTGCAACAAGACAGCCTGACCACTGTAGTGTTTACCAGGCAGAAATCTTACATATTAAAGAGGTAGCAGAATGGCTGAAAATTAATGTTCTGACCAAAGACGATATCAATATTTTCTCTAATAGTCAGGCTGCCACAAAGTCCGTGGAAACTGTATTCCTGAATTCAGAAACAGACCGCGATCAATAGTCACCTGAGATGGGTGCCGGCCATGTACCAGGGAACTGCAAAGCAGATTGAGTTGCAAGACTAGGAAATACCACACACATTCCAGGGGAACTGAAATATGTCGGCATATCTTTAGCGACCTGTAACCTCTTCTTGAGAGATAGTGACCTTACGGCAATATACATATATCGGGTGATCACCAGTTAGAAAGTGCATACATTTTAGGCTGATGTGGCCCTGCCTTACGACAACGACAGCAGGGCTCTTTTCCGGGGCTCTCTGTTCATTGGGGAGTTAGCAGACTTGGCTGATATTAAAATCAGCCAACTTTTGTGTTTTCTAGAGCAATCAAATTGTTTCAACGGGAGGGGCTAGGGGAAAATCTGTTTTTTCCTTATGTCCTTGTGGTAGCACCATGGATTAAACGGCCTAAGTGAGTCTGCCCTAAGTGAAAAAGTTGAAGTTTGAAACTTCATAGGTTGAAGTCTAATCTATCGGATGTTGAAGTCCAAGACTTCAGAGCTTGAATTCTAAGACTTCATATGTTGAAGTTTATGACTTCATATGTCGAAGTTTAAGATTTCATAGGTGGATGATTAAGACTTCATTGGTTGAAATATAAGACTTCATAGTTTGAAGTCTAAGACTTCATAGTTTGAAGTTCAAGGCTTCATAGTTTGAAGTCAAAGGTTTCATAGTTTGAAGTCCAAGGCTTCGCAGGTTGAAGTCAAATTTTTCTGCCTTTCGCACCAAAAATTATTTTTGTTTTCGTTTGTAAAAAAATGCTGCACTGCGAAAGGGTTTCGTTTTCTTTTGTATAAATGTCGCAATAGCACTGAGCAAAAATGCAACATTTCAGCCCTGTAATTAATCGAAGGGGTGGATGCTGTCACACAAAACATATGTTTTTCAGCATCGAACGAATAGCCAAAATACCCCCGTGTATGCCTGCGTGGTACAGGGTATTATGACTTTGTGCATTTGTTTGTAACACCCAAAAGGAGAAAAGATAGACCCATTGTTTATTATACCGATCGACTTGTAATCACTTTCTGAGTCGATTTAGCTATGTCCGTCTGTCTGTCTGTCTGTAGACGTATTCTTGTAATCAAAGTACAGGTCGCAATTATGGTCCGATCTCAACGAAACTTTGCACATATATTTTTTTAGGCCCAAGGACGATCCCTATTGAATTTGGTTAAAATCGGTTCAGATTTACATATAGCTCCCATATATATGTTGCACCCGATTTGACATGTAAGCGCTGTAGAAACTGTATTTTATATCCAATCAGTACGAAATTCGGCAGAAAGAGGTTTCTTATTACAAGAAGGAATACTGCCAAATTCGGAGAAAATCGGTTCAGATTTAGATATAGCCCCCATATATATGTTACCCCCGATTTGAAATTCAATAGCTGTAGAAACTGTATTTTATATCCGATCACAGCGAAATTCGGCAGAAATAGGTTTCTTATTACACGAAGGAATACTCAGATTTAGGAATCGGTTCAGATTAAGATATAGCCCCCATATATATGTTAGCACCGATTTGACATTCAAGCGCTGTAGAGACTGTATTTTATATCCGATCAGTAAATTCGACAGAAAGAGGTTTCTATTTTACATGAATGAGTATTCAGGGAAAATCGATTCAGATTTATATATAAGCTCCATATATATGTTCCTCCTGATTTGTTTACAAAGCGCTATAGAAGTTGTAATTTACTTCCGATCATTACAAAATTCTCCAGGAAGATGTTTCTCAATTTAGGAACGAATATTGCTTAATTTAGCGATTATCGGTTCAGAATTAGATATATCCGCATATATATGTTCTTACCCATTTACCAATTATTCCAAATTATTATCGCAATAACCCTTATCGCATTGTTAGGGAGGTGTAGGGTATTATATAGTCGGCCCCGCCCGACTTTCTGCCTTTCCTTGCTGGTTTCTGATGAAGTTTGCACAGATCCTTTATTTAAGTGGCGCCGTGGAGTATTCTTTGTTTTTAGTTTTTTTTAGTCAGATAAAAGGCTAGGTTTTTGTATTTTTGTTTTCGATTCCGATTATAAAAAATGCCGCAGCACAAGCGGATGTAGGCGACATTATTAAAATGCTGCTCTCTGACAGGGCAGCATCTATTTTGAGGAAAGAAAACACAATACGTTGTCATTGGTTGATAGTCATAGGTTGAAGTGTAAGACTTTAGTTAGAGATTGAAGTCTAAGACTTCAAAGGTTGAATTGTAAGACTTTTATAATGTATGTATATTAGTCATACGCTCCACTTGTGATTAACGAAAATATTCATACGCCCCTGTGGCTAAAAACTATATATTTGATTAAGCTATGTAGAGACGATTGCCAGATCGGAAAATGGCGGAAAAATGCAACCCTATGAACATACAATTTTTATTGAAACGTTGCCAGAAAAGTCATTGTGAAATAATTTGCAGATTGTTAGATGTGCGAAGTTTATGCTTGTCACATGGCGTCATTTTCAGAGAAATTTCTTGGCAACACTGTCTATAAAATATTTTAATTGTCAATCCTGCATATAAATATGTACAAAATATATTGTAAATATATGAAATTGTAAGGTTTCTTTCAATCGTCTGTACTGTCAATTTACCTTTGCCTAACAATCTGTCATTGTCGTACATTTGCAGCAGTTTAACAGGGTTGATAACGTTGTCCGATCTGACAATCGTCTGTACATAGATTTATTAACGCATTTCCTTATTATGGGGAGAAATATTTACATTAGTCATACGCTGCCTTAGCCGCCTGAAAAGATTATTGTTATACGCCCCTCTCTCCATACTATATACATATATTTATACCCTACACCACACTGTGGTACAGGGTATTATAAGTTTATTTCATGGCAGATGTTTGTAACACAGTATTTTTTGCCCGTTTTGTATATTTTTTTCGGGATACCGTACGGAGTATCTCTTTTGTGTCTGAAGCAAAGTTGTGGATATTGAATAGGAGAAAAAAATGTGTCTGTCAGTAAAATATTGAAAAATACGTATACAGTATACGTATAAAACAGAACATAACATTTTTGCGATTTTTAAGGCACTGGATGCACATTTTTCGGTTAGGTTTGTTCCGCATTTTTTTTTCTATTCTATATCTACAACTTTGCTTTGCTAACGAGAAAAAAATATAGAAAAAGTAAGAAAGTTCAGTCTGGTAAACCGACTAATGAATCCCCTCACCTTGAGTCTCAAAAAATATTAGTAAATTTATTTATTTTTTGTTTTATTTAAATTATTATCAATTTAAATTGCATTTAATAACTTTATGTAAAGTATGTACTGGTATTAAAGTTCAAAGCTGTTTACTTTTGGTACAAAATGGTCAATTTGTGTGGGAGGTACCAAAAGCGGTCTTTCTCTAGACTCTAGGTACTAGAAAAGCATTACACTGTACGAAATTTCAAGTATTTGTATGCACTGGTATTAAAGTTAAAAGCTGTTAACTTTTGGTACAAAAAGGTCCATTTGTGTGTGGAAGGTACCAAAAGGGGCGTGCCAATTACGGCCACTTCTCTCTAGACTCTAGGTACTATAAAATCATTGCACTGTACGAAATTTCAAGTATTTGTATGCGCTGGTATTAAATTTATAAGCTGGTAACTTTTGGTACAAAATGGTTCATTTGTGTGGGAGGTACCAAAAGGAGCGTGGAAATTATGCCAATTTTTCACTGTATTGTAGGTACTATTAAACTATTCCACTGTGCGAAATTTCAAGTCTTTGTATGCACTGGTAATAAAGTTATAAGCTATTAATTTTTGGTTCAAAATTGTCCATTTGTGTGGGAGGTAACAAAAGGGGCGACGCAACTTCGCCCATTTTTCTCGAGGTAATAGTGACTAATAAACTAACACTATGTGTAGAATTTCATAGGATTCAAATATGTAGTATAGAAGTTATTAAATAATCAATATTTCACTAAATGTTAACCCTTTGTGGGGGAGGTACTAGAAGGAATGGACCAATATGGCCCATCTTCGAACTTAGCCGGATATAGAAGAAAATATTACCACATACCAAATTTGAAGTCAATCGGTTACTCCTTTCGAGAGTTATCGTACGCACCAGCCAGCAGACAGACAGACGGACATTGCTTATTCGACTTAAAATTACCCAAAACTGATATCCGCCGAACATACTTAGGGTCTTAGGTCACTCCTTCGATGTGTTACACGTTTGGTTCGTAGCAAATGATATATACCCTCCTCTCTAAGGTGAGGGGAAAAAAGTGCTAAAAAATCGTATGGTCATTAAATTATTAATTGAGCCAACTTGACAAAACGATTGATGCAGAAGTTCTTATTTTTGGGGCTACTTTCACGTCCAATTCTCAGAATTAAGTCCCAAATCAATTAGCTGAAAAATGCTGTACTGCGTTAGTCATACGCCCCTCTGCAATATATATATTGAAATATATTTCTTGCGAATGCGGATGCGAAAGAGGATAGTTAAATATGCATTTTTGCGAAAGCGAATGCAAAAGCGAATAGTACTTTTTTTGTTTTTGCGAATACGAAGCGAATATTAAAAAATTGATTTACAAATGCGAACAATTTAGATTCATTCTGTCTTTTTAATACAATGTATGTATTGTAGTTGGGCACTTCCAAAGCAAATGTATCAAAAATATACATTTTCGAAATTACCATTTTTATTTTAATAAAATTTGGCACCATAACTCATCAAGGGTGTATGCATTAGAAGTTACCCTAGTCCAACTGTTGAATCTAAAATTCTTTATATATAAAAATTTAGAAAAAGAATTATAATATTGACTCAATAAAATTGGTAATCTTTTGGGTCCATCAGGAATCTATTTCAAGTTTTTCATGGTTCATAATAGATTGACCCTTTAGTACCAACAAAATTAAGAAACAGAATTAATACTTTCCAGGATATTCAAGTATTACGGATGTTTTCTATATTTTGACCTCTTGTTACCACAAGGACAAACATATTTTATTCAACTGTTCTGAAGGGAAGTATCAAAGGTTTTTAAAATATGTGATGCGGTTAAGTATATATGACAATTTTAAGAAAAGGAAGCGAATACTGAAATATATTTTTGCGAAAGCGAATATTTCAAAATTGTTTTTTGCGAATGCGAATGCGGAAGCGAATATTAAAATGATACGAATAATTCGCCTTCGCATATGCGAATGCGAATATTCGTTACATCCCTAATATATATATTTGATCATTAAAAGCTTAAGACTTCATTGACTCAAGATTTAGTTTTCGGATTTTTAATTCAATTAAGACTGACAATATTTGAAGATATGTAGTCTTCGCTAATTAAATCTAAATAGATCACAATTGATATTCTGTTAGAATTGGTTAAAAATACTTAGTTCACTTCTATTTTTAACCCGAGTTTCACCTAAGCGGTACAGAAGTTGCACTCTTCGACATTTCGAAGACATTTATGACATTTGCCCAGATTCACATGTTTTTATTGCTCCAATTTCCTTATTCTACTCTAACGTGCATCATATAGTCGGTTCCGCCCGATTTTAGACTTTCATTACTTGTTTATTATATACAAAAGATAGGCATGTATAGCACGTTAAGCATGATCGACTTTTTGAATATTTTTTATTTTCTATCACTTTATAAAATATTTTTTTTTTGTTTTCTTGATTTGTTGAGATTTTTGCTTTGTTTTAATAAGGATTTTATTTGTTTCTTCGTACCATATACCATCAGCAGGGATTAATGTACTTGTAAATCCAAAAATTCACATTTTCACTATAGCCTTTTCCAATTATATTTCCATTGTAAAATATTCCACTTTAATGAATTACGTTCACTTTAGAAAAAGGTCTTTGTTTCATATTTTTGTTTAAAGTTGTTTCCTCTCTAGGTTGATTAACTTTGCTCCGTGGCAGGAGCTAATAAAGAAATCCGTTCAATAGCGTGTAAAGATCAATCCCATTTCAATGTTTAAAAATAAAAAAAAAAATTTTATTTATTTATTTAGTTTTGTTGTGGTTAATCACAATTGTGCTTCAAAAGAATATCGCGTGTTTTTGGATATTTTTTATTTTGATTTTTTTTCTTTTGATTGCGTTTCAAAAATAATTGAGTTAAACGAGTGGTGTGAATGCGTTCGACCAACTGGTGTTTAGAACATGAAACTAGTAAATCTGAGAGACAATAAGTGTTCCTTATTTATATGTGACTGAAAGCGAGGCTATCAATTCGCACACACACACACACACACACACACACACCGATACACCGAACCAAAAATGTGCGGACAGACAGACGGACAGACGGACGGACGGACAGCAAGCCACATATAGAATATCTCCCAGCAGCAAGTGCGGCGGCTAGTCGCTGCACATGGGAGTAAGTAAGTATGTATGTTTGTAGTTTACGCTATTAAAATGTTATGTTTGTATGCCAGACAAGAATCCGCGAAAAAAAAGCACAAACTGAAATCAACAAGCGGCGAAACAAACAATCGATCGATCGATCGACTGAGCTTTAACTTGACAGCTAGCTAGCTATTCATGCGCTGCTGATGTGATCTACTGCCTTCCTTCCTTCACTACTTAATACCTAGCGTAAAGCGTTGGCAAAAGTGCGCGGCTGCGCCTGCGCAATCAATTGGCGTCAACTTCCATTAAAATAGTTCCCAAACAAACAGACGGACAAACAAATAACATGGCTTTAAGCGTTTGTTACAAAACAAACAAATCAACGCTCTTCCGCCTTAGGCTGACTGATCGACACTATGTGTGCGTTTGCGTGTGTAGTTGTGGCTAACATAGCTATGCCTGTGTATAGGTGTTTGACCGTTGTAGTTGAAATTAATGCCTAGGTTTTATTGTTTTGTTTCTAGTATATTTGTGTGTTGTTTTCAGTTTTAAAAACATTTCTAAAAAGATGTTTGTTTTGTCAGCCTAACTAAAGGTAATCAACAATTACTTCACCTAATGTTTCACTTTCGTTTTAACTCTTTGAACTAACGCTATGAAACTTACAATTTACATGAGATTTTCTCAATACATTTATATTCGTTCCTCCAAAGAGTACATTGTAAAATAAAGTCTAAAGTCTTTTAACTTCATATGAGTCATACAAAGTGCGTGTGTCTTGTAGGGCATAGATAAGTCAAATCGGGGCTATACGAGCAATACAGATATGGTCCACTTTTCAAAAAAAAAGCAGCCGACTCGACAGGAAACTTATCTGTGGGGTTGACAAACTTCGTTTCTAAAGCTAATGTTATTGTAATTGTCGTACACTTGAATCTTTTCTAAAAATCTATATTTTGCTTTAGCCATGTTTCTCGTCTTAAACACAACAATTGCCCACACAGACAGACATTGGCGCTTATATTGTCCATATTTGTTGCGGAGACTGACCGCCTGAATTGGTTATTTCCCTTACCATATGTGGGGGTACTGCTCCAAGTACATCAGATAAGCAGCGACCACTTGTTTCCGTTATCTTTGTATGAAATTTATTCAAAACATTTCTTTTCGATTTTGCTAAAAATAATTATAGTGCTCACAATTAATTTATCGCAGCATTTCTTTAGACATCAAGCTATCGACTAGATGACGAGCTAATGTCAATTAAAATTGTGTTGTTTGTATTCGTTTGCTAACAAAATTGATAAACGTTAACAAATTTTTGTGCTATTGTAAATTGTGTCTTGCTTTATAAAAATTAAATGTTCTATTTCTGAACTAAGGTAATAAAAAATAAAAACAGAAAAATAAGCAAGCAAGAACTGTGTTAAGTTAGGACTGGTCGCAATTTATATACCCTCCACCAGCGATTGCATTAACCGCAGAAATCTTTGAAGTGGAAAGAAGCCAATTGTGAACAATTCTTGTTAAAAAATGAATCAAAATGCATAGTTTCATTTAATCTGCAGGGAAGCTATATCAATATAAAGTCAATACTCGTTGCGCTTAATTTAAGTATATGTATACATATGAATATTAAACTGCAAAGCAAATTTTCAGCCTAATCGTCTGGAAAATATGGTACACTGGAAAAAAAGCTGAATCTAACTGATGAATGCCTACATTGGCCTGATGAAACTTTTCTTCGGTTTAATACCCTCCACCATAGGATGGGGGGTATATTCATTTTGTCACTCAGTTTGTAACACCTCTAAATATTGATCTCAGACCCCATAAAGTTCTAAGACGATTTAGCCATGTCCGTCTGTCCGTCCGTCTGTTGTAATCACGCTACAGTCCGTAATAATGGAGCTAGGTTGATCAAATTTGGTATAAATATTTCGTATAGTTGCAGGTTGTTTGGGATTGCAAATGGGCCATATCGGTCCATATTTAGATATAGCTCCCATATATAACATCTAACTTGTTGTGATTCCTACTGTTCTCATCTGCTATATTTTTTGTGTTTTTCGGTGATATTTTCTTTAGGTTTGAGTTATTTTGTGCTATCCATGGTGGAGGGTATATAAGATTCGGCATGGCCGAACTTAACGCTTTTACTTGTTTAACTTAGACACATCTCATTTACGTAGAATATTGCATCATTCTTTCCTTGATAAATTACCCAGATTAAATGATTAAAAGAATATTTGGCATCAATGCCAAGTACATTCGACAATAATTTAATGTCTATTTTTCTGTGAATTGAAGAAACGAACTCCTTTTTTTCATGAACAATTTACATCAATTTAATGTTATTTTGAAATCAGTTGAAAGCAAAATATACATCGAAAAGGCGACAAAACTTAATTAACTTGATGTAATTTTTACATTAAATTTATGTCAAAGTTAAATTGAAAGAAAACAAAATAACGATGAAGTTATAATATTATTATTTAAACAAGTAAGAAAGTTCAGTCAGGTAAACCTACTTATGAATTCCCTCACCTTTAGGACCAAAAAATATTCGTAAATATATTTTTTTGAGTGCCCCAGTAGGCGGGTTGGTAACGTACTCGCCTATGAGTTTGGGGGTCGTGGGTTCGATTCCCACCAGAGGCTCTGGTCTGTCGCTGCAAACATTTAGTCATATGGTCTTTGTAACCCGGCCTTTCCCTGGACCGTAAAATTAGAATATATCGACAGTTTATATTCAATATCCTCTATCTTAAAAAACACAATTGTTCAGTAGAGCCAAAAAACCGTTTATATCCCTAATTTTAAAGAAAATTAAAATTGTTTGTTCTACAATGTTTATTACACCTAACTACGTGAACTACTAAATAATATTTTTTTTAATATTTGCACCACGAGCCATTTTATGGAACAAAAATTCTTCATGTACAAAAAAAGATAGAGGGTTTTGCATAGTAAACAAAAATATTTATGAATTCCACAAATTTTTTTAATTTATATTATACATATTATAATAAAAATAATAAATAATAATAACAATGAATTAATGATTAATTTTTTATTTAAGTATTATCTATTTCTTGTGGTTCATTTTTGAATCCATTTTCAAATTGTCATAGAAAATGGTATTCTTGTGGAATCACAGGTTAGATATAAAAATAGTCATAATTTGAAAACTAAAGCTTCGACTAAAAAAATTTAACCAAATTCGGGTTTAGCATACTCTGTTCATCAAAGAACCGCCTTTTAGAAGAAAAAAAAAAAACACAAAAAAATAATCCCAAATTATATGAAGAGATAGAGGGTATTGCATCCAGAAAAAATAAGTGTGTAAGATAGAGAAATTACAAAAATGACCATAAAATCTCAATTTTTGTTTTTTTTTTATTTCCAAATTAGTACCATAGATGCACCTTATTTTACCGAATATTTCAACATAAAAATCTCATTTTTGCAAAAATTGAAGATAGAGGGTTTTGAATATAAGCTCTCGATATATTTACTTTGTATTGTAATTCATATAAATAAATAAATAAAATAAAATATCTTTTTTTGTCGTAATTAAAATATTATTTTACGTCCAACTAATCTCAGAATCCACGCCATCTACTGGCGATTGGTGTAGAGACAACTGTGTCGAACTGGCAACCCTTACCAGTCACATGGGTGGTGAAAATGGTGAATTTAAGTCTCGCTTGAAGCTTTGGCTGTGTGACTTGTACGCTTTCTTCGTAGGTATATAATTCCCATATGCAAATTTCTTTGTAGATTGGTATATATACAAGTGATGATAGCCACAACTACAAGCTTACACTGTGTCATGTATAATACCCTCTGATGATATCCCCGCACAGGATTGAAATACGTATAAGGGTATGGCTTTCAAAGCGCAGTGTCTTATCTTTTCCACTACACCACAAAAAAAACCTCTCTTTCGAAAGGAAGAGTTGATCGAAAAAGCTGAACAATTCGAATGTGAAAACATTCAATAAATCTAATAAAATTAAAATATTATCAATTTAATTGCTGTTAATAATAGCTGGTATTAATGTTATAAGCTGTTAACTTTTGGTGCAAAATAGTCTATTTATGCGGAAGGTACCAATGATGACCATTTTTCACTGGACTGTAGGCACTTGTTTAAAGTTATAAGCAGTTAACTTTTGATGCAAAATGGATCATTAGGGTGGGGGCGGTAAGAAGCATCAATATCTCCCAATAAAAACTGTTCACTGATACAAACGAAACCTTTTGTCTTTTACTCTGTTTTCATACCTACATTACAATTTTGGGAGTTCTCGAATATTAAAACGTTTACAGTCCACTTCCCACAGACTTCTACCCAAAGTGTACAGGGTCACTCTTTCGATGTGTTACACTTTTGGCCCGTAGCAAATGATATACGAGTATACCCTCCTCTCTGTAAGGTCGAATCTTATATTCGCTGCACCATGAATTTACTTAAATTTGTTTTAACCGCAAAAATCTGTGGAATGGAAGTCATGGTGCGATATGGTGAATCGAACACCTGAATCGATGTAGTTCTTTTTGGTTGTGAATAATTCTTGTAGAAAATCCACAATGAATAGATTCAACCAAATTATTTGACAAATGCGGAATATATGGTTTAGATAAATATATTTAAGAGCGACCTCTGTAGGAGAACTATATGAAAACATCTACCGATATAGTCAATATTCTTTGAGCCAATTTTAAGTAGATATGAAACTCAAACTGCAAAATTGCACCCTAATAGTCTGGAAAATGCGGTGTTTATGACGCATATTTCAGAGCGACCTCTATGTAAAAACTATAATATTGTGTTCCATTTACTAATGGAACACAATATTATTCATATGACTACCACGACTGGCTCGGCAGTACCTTGGCCTTGATTGTAAGTGTCATAATGGCCTTTTTAGTAAGTGCCATAATGGCCTTTTTAGTAAGTGCCATAATGGCCTTTTTAGTAAGTGCCATAATGGCCTTTTTAGTAAGTGTCATAATGGCCTTTTTAGTAAGTGCCATAATGGCCTTTTTAGTAAGTGCCAAAATGGCCTTTTTAGTAAGTGCCATAATGGCCTTTTTAGTAAGTGCCATAATGGCCTTTTTAGTAAGTGCCATAATGGCCTTTTTAGTAAGTGCCATAATGGCCTTTTTAGTAAGTGCCATAATGGCCTTTTTAGTAAGTGCCATAATGGCCTTGTTAGTAAGTGCCATAATGGCCTTGTTAGTAAGTGCCATAATGGCCTTTTTAGTAAGTGCCATAATGGCCTTTTTAGTAAGTGCCATAATGGCCTTTTTAGTAAGTGCCATAATGGCCTTTTTAGTAAGTGCCATAATGGCCTTGTTAGTAAGTGCCATAATGGCCTTGTTATAATGGCCTTTTTAGTAAGTGCCATAATGGCCTTTTTAGTAAGTGCCATAATGGCCTTTTTAGTAAGTGCCATAATGGCCTTGTTATAATGGCCTTGATTGTAAGTGCCATAATGGCCTTTTTAGTAAGTGCCATAATGGCCTTGATTGTAAGTGCCATAATGGCCTTGATTGTAAGTGCCATAATGGCCTTTTTAGTAAGTGCCATAATGGCCTTTTTAGTAAGTGCCGTAATGGCCTTTTTAGTAAGTGCCATAATGGCATTGCACATTTTTGACGCATTTTTATGCAATTTTATTTATTTAAATAATAAGAATTTATTTCTTTCAATGAATTTTATTTGGTATTTTTGTTTGTGCGTCATTGTCTTTGTTTTTTGATAAACCGACGGTACAATATTTGAATACAAATTAAATATTTCATTATTATTTTTGGTTTATTAAATAATATGTTTCGTTCTTTTAATACGAATAGGAATTGACATTGACAGATTCAACCGATCAACCCAATTTTCAGTACATGTTCGATTGTTTCAGGCGAATCTCTTCAATGTCAGCTTCGATTTCATGTTTCAACGCTTCAATTGTCTCTGGATGCTTTGCGTAACATTTATCCTTAATGGTTCCCCACAGAAAATAATTCGTTAACCCAATCAAAAGTTATTCACAAAACAGTACAAGTCATTCGATTTGCATTATAAAGGAATTCCACACAAATTTAAAAAATCCACACTCAAAATGACAGTTTCATTCAAACACATCATACTCATAACTTCTGCAACAATCATCTAAATATGTTCATATTGTTTTCAAAGACTGACAAAGAATGAACAATATTTTTCCACCGCTTTGGCATCTCCCAGCCGTTGTACCATATTACATTACTCAGAGAGTGGGGGTATACGTAAGAAAATTTGCTTACTTGTTTTATATAGCCACTAGCGTCTGTCTGATTTGACTTCTTATCTTCTGAAAATTAGTATTCTTCGACGGTCACCATAGGTCCATGTTTTGATATAGCCCCCGTACAAAGTCCCTCTAGATATTACATATTAACGCAATAAACTAAAAGATGATAATATGAATTTATTTGCACCTGAAGCCATTCACATCCGATCCATGGTGGAGGGTATATAAGATTCGGCATGGACGAACTTAAGACCGTCTTTACTTGTTTTATAAGCTTCACCATAGGATGGGGGTATATTCGTCACTTCGTTTGTAACTCTTCGAAATATTGAACAGGAACCCCGCAGAGTAGTGATAACACTATGCAACAAATGAACACTTTTTGAAAAATACACGGACTTGACCGTATATGTTTGGCGAAATTGGTGACCACTTTTTGTATAGGCCTCCTAAGTTTCTGAAAATCAGTGGGCCCCTCAAAAAAGGTGTCATCAACTTTTGTCCAACAACTAATTCAGACTTGGTGATACTGCTTAAATATATTTGGGAATAATGTAGCTAAGAATATGCAGAACAAAGTTTCTTAACATTCTATTCGAAAAAACATTTTTTCCCGAACTTTTTTTTTGATCAATACAATTAACATATCAATACCAAAATGTTAGTATTTCACTATTATGTAACAAAACCAGCAAGGAAAGGCAGAAAGTCGGGCGGGGCCGAATATATAATACCCTACACCTCCCTAACATTGCCATAATAATTTGGAATAATTGGTAAATGGGTAGAAACATATTATTCTGAAACGATAATCGCTAAATTAAGCAATATTCGTTCCTAAATTGAGAAACATCTTTCTGGACAATTTTAATGATCGGAAGTAAAATACAACTTCTATAGCGGTTTGATACCAAATCAGGAGGAACATATCTATGGAGCTTTAATATAAATCTGAACCGATCTTCCCTGAATACTCATTCATGTAAAAAGACCTCCTTCTGTAGAATTTCGTACTGATCGGATATAAAATACAGTCTCTACAGCGCTTACATGTCAAATCGGGGGTAACATATATATGGGAGCTATATCTAAATCTGAACCGAGTTTCTCCGAATTTGGCAGTATTCCTTCATGTAGAAAGAAACCTCTTTTTGCCGACTTTCGCACTGATCGTATATAAAATAACATTTTTACAGCGCTCACATGTCAAATCGGGGGTAACGTATATATGGGAACTATATGTAAATCTGAACCGATTTCTTCAAAATTTAAAAGTGTTCATTCATATAATAGGAAACCTATTTCTGACGAATTTCGTACTGATCGGATATAAAATACAGTTTTTACAGCGCTTACATGTGAAATCGGGGGTAACATATATATGGGGGCTATATCTAAATCTGAATCGATTTTAACCAAATTCAATAAGGATCGTCCTTGGACCAAAAAACTGTGTAAAGTTTCGTCGAGATCGGACCATAATTGCGACCTGCACTTTGATTACAAGAATACATGCACAGACGGACAGACGGACATAGCTAAATCAACTCAGAAAGTGATTCTAAGTCGATCGGTATAATAAACGATGGGTCTATTTCTTCTCCTTTTGGGTGTTACAAACAAATGCACAAAGTTATAATACCCTGTACCACAGTGTGGTGTAGGGTATAAATATGTTTTGGTGTAGGCTATGTTGAGCAACTTTATAGAAAACATTAAGGCCAATATTATTGTGGAACATATTAACCCTATAGCTCCCCACATAACTGTAATTTTTGGCCCTATTTCAACAAATCGTAAAAACACCCCTTAAAATGGTGAGGGCGGGGATTAAATGTTCTACAAAAATGTTGGCCATAAAATTTTACAATATGTGTCAAAACACACCAAAGCCCAAAAATTAACACAAACACCAAAAAGGTCAAATCCCAGTCAAAAACCCATCCTTGGACTGTTCGTGCAGCAATGTTAGTCATACGACCTGGTGTTCCAAACAATAACGATACCAGTAAAGACCGTTTTTTGACTGGAATTTGACCGTTTTTTGGTTTTTGTATTAAGTTTTGGGCTTTGGTGAGTTCTGACACATAAAGTAAATTGTTATGGCCAACATAATTATTTAACACATAAATTATCTAATACCTCTTCTAGAAGCATACCAAGTTTTTCCGCAATCGGTAGTCCGGTAAGATGCGGCGGAATTACTTTTTTTATTTCCTCCCGCGTGTATGCTATCACTGAAAAAATCGCTTCTGTAGTACATTGTCCCAAACATATTCTGCTGGAAATATGCATATGTTTAGGGTAGACTCCAAATATGTAATATTTGACTTCCACAAATATTATATGTTTGGGAGGATATTGTTCTAAACAAAATTATGTTCCCGTCCTAATATTTTTTTATTTGGAACTAATATTTCCGAAACAAAGATTAATTTGTATTTAAGTGTTTTGGCAAGATATCAATGCGTTAATTTATAGGTAAGTTTTCTGTTTTTTAGAAGATCAAATTTTTTAAATTGTATAATCTTTCGTAACTATAAATTGCATTGATGGATTGACAAAACGTGATAAATTGGTATATTTATAAATTAAAAATTAGAGCTGCAATACAAAAGCTTATGCTGCTTATGATATTTTTGATTATAAAGTAAGTTAACACGAAATCTAGGAAAAACTAACTAAAATTCGAAAAAGTCAGCTAAGTTTTACAAGTGTTTTTTAAATAAAATATATTTGAGAAACTTCATAAACAATAACTTTGTTTGTGTGAAAACACATATTTTATTTGTGAAAGTCAGTTCGCAAATATATTTTGTTCTAATATATTTATATACATATGCGTTACAAATAAAATTTCTTGATTTTCAAATAAAATTTATTTGTTAACAAATATATAATATTTAAAAAAATTGGTTACAAATATAATTTCTTTCATTTCAAACATATCAAAAATGGCTATTTTCTCCCGTGTAGGTCCAAGTTTTGATATAGCTTCCATATGCAGCCCCTCTTCCATTTGACTTCTTAATGCCACCGAAACCACAATTTTCAATTCATTGGGCTGAAATTTTGTAATTTGAGTACCAGGAACCTTTCTCACGAACTATGTACGTAACTCCAATTTTCCCTTATTTAAAATCGGATTTTATGTAATTGCAAATTTTCATTATTATACTCTGGAATGCAATCCATGCTGGAGGGTATATAATGGTTGGTTTGACCGAACTTAACGCAGCTTTTACCTGTTGTTATCGAACGTACGAGTATTTAAATATAGACTGTGCATAAAATTGTCATAACAATAAAAATATTTGTTATGACGACTAATTGCATTTCATCTTCATCGCTAACTAGGTATTTGTTAGTAAACAAATTAGAAGAAGAAAAATAATATGCAAAAAAGAAAACAAATAAATAAAAAATGCAAAACATTCAGAATATTTTTTAACACAAAGCTAAATAATGTTCAATGCATAAAAACTAACTTTTATATAAAAATCATTCGGTGTAAGTCATTCAATACTACTATTTCAATAGAATAACTTCATAACTGGGTGATCCAAAATTAGCGCCACATTACATAAAAATGAACTATAAAGGTCAGTTCAAAATTGTACATTCCTCGTGAATTTGAGATGGGAGACGGCAAAATATGACTTTAATGTTGGAGAACAAACAAGTAATCTTATATACCCTCCACCATGGATAGCATGTGACCTCACAAAATAACTCAAACCTAAAGAAAATAACACCGATAAACAGAAAAAAATATAGTAGAACAGTAGGAATCACAACAAGTTAGATGCTATATATGGGAGCTATATCTAAATATGGACCGATATGGCCCATCTGCAATCCCAAACAACCTGCAACTATAAGAAGTATTTGTACCAAATTTGATCAACCTAGCTCTATTATTGCGGACTGTAGCGTGATTACCACAGACGGACGGACAGACGGACATGGCCTAATCGTCTTAGAATTTTACGACGATTAAGAATTAATATACTTTATGGGGTCTCAGATCAATATTTAGAGGTGTTACAAACGGAGTGGCAAAATGAATATACCCCCATCCTATGGTGGAGGGTATAAAAAAGGAGGGACCATACTCATATATTCCTTTAATGTTCCCGACCTGCCACTTCACAATTGAAATATCACCGTTAAAATGTGTCGTATGTATATCAAAGCTACCAAATCAAACTCGTGAAAACATTCATATTATAAGTATGCTTGGGAAAATCTTTCTTTTTTTACGAAAAATCAAAAGAATTTATTATCAAATTGTTATACACTTTGTGTGTAATTCGTTCGGTAGCACAGTACTACTCGAAAAAAAAATAGCGGGGTTCCGACAGTGGATTCTGGTATACCAGATATTGTATACCAGATATTTTTTCCCCCTCTATAGAGGGGGAAAAAATATCACATCGGAATTTTATGTTTTGGGGGAAGTGCTGTTTAAAGTAGGCCAATACTTTTGTGGAACGTACATCTTAACCCTCTAGCTCCCCCACATAACGGTATTTTTATCCCCTCACCTTAGAGAGGAGGGTATATATCATTTGCTACGAACCAAAAGTGTAACACAACGAAGGAGTGACCTAAGTCCCAAAGTATGTTCGGCGGATATCCGTTTTGGGTCATTTTAAGTCGAATGAGCAATGTCCGTCCGTCCTTCTGTCTGTCTGTCTGTCTGTCTGCTGGCTGGTGCGCACGATATCTCTCGAAAGGAGCAACCGATTGACTTCAAATTTGGTATGTGGTAATATTTTTTTCTATCTCCTGTTAAGTTCGAAGATGGGCCATATTGGTCCACTCCTTCTACTACCTCCCCCACAAAGGGTTAACATTTAGTGAAATATTGATTATTTAATAACTTCTATACTACTTATTTGAATCCTCTAAAATTCTACACATAGTATTAGTTTATTTAGTCACTATTACCTCGAGCAAAATAGGAGAAGTTGCCACGCCCTTTTGGTATCTCCCACACAAATGGACAATTTTGAACCAAAAGTTAATAGCTTATAACTTTATTACCAGTGCATACAAAGACTTCAAATTTTGTACAATGTAATGGTTTAATAGTACCTACAATACAGTGAAAAATGGGAATTACTGTCACGCTCCTTTTGGTACCTCCCACACAAATGGACCTTTTTGTACCAAAAGTTAACAGATTTTAACTTTAATACCAGTGCATATAAATACTTGAAATTTCGTACAGTGTAATGCTTTCATAGTACCTAGAGTCCAGAGAAAAGTGACCGTTATTGGGACGCCCCTTTTGGTACCTCTCACACAAATGGACCATTTTGTACCAAAAGTAAAAAGCTTTGAACATTAATACCAGTACATGCTTTAAAGTTATTAAATGCAATTGAAATTGATAATAATTTAAATAAAACAAAAGAATAAATAAATTTTATTAAATTTTTTTTGAGACTCATGGTGAGGGGATTCATTAGACGGTTTACCCGACTGAACTTTCTTACTTGTTTGGTTGTACTTTAATAAATCGTAAAAAAAACACACCTAAAAGAGGGATGGTGACCACTAAATGTATTTTACTGTATCGTCAGAAACGAGAAAGGGCGTATCATCATATTTGAAAACTTTACAGGAGAAGCAAAAAAAAAAACTAAATAAAATTAAAATTTTGTGGTTAGAAAAACGGGGATTTGGGGATAATACCTAAACATAATGATGCATATCGTCATCTGAAATCCAAAATGACGTAACATCATAAAAATCTAAATGAAATTTTTAATTGATATAGTCTTTTAGACTAAACTACACATTCCTACAAAATTTCAGAGTTCAATATCTAAAATTGACCATTTTTATGAGTAAAATTCAAAAGGACGTAACAGCAAAGCCAGGTCATTAAAAAAGCGGAAAGATTAAAAAAATTTTATTTTTGTTTTATTCAGAATGTACGCCACAACTAATTGAACTAGATTTGTTATTTGATTTCGCCTTTATAATCTGGTAATCCATAAATCTGGTCAAAACCTTGAAATTAATTTTTTGCTTCTTCTTTTGAATTTTGTTAATAAATTCTACATTTTTGAATGTAGATCGCTAAAAATTTGTCAGGATATGTATTTATGCAGTGTACCGAAATCCATCAAAAACTGAATTTCCCTTTTTCCTGTTGTTACGCCCTTTTTTCGTTTCTGATGACGATATGTATCAAAACCAATAAAAAGTCAAAAAGCTGTCATAACCCTCTTTACTGGTATCGTTATTGCATCGACCACTATGACGTATGAATAATTATTAGTAACGTTATTCATACAACCTTGAAGCTCGCACCGGCCAAAGAGGATTTTGACTGTTTTTTGGTGTTCGTGTTAAGTTTTTTAATTTGGAGTATTATCAATAATGGTTTATTATAACTAAATGTATAGAAATATTTATTTGATTTAAAGAAGAAGTATCATTATTTCAAAGCAAAGGATTTCTTGAACCAAAAAAAAAATACTAAATTAAAATATGGAATATTTTTTGCAATATGGGGATCATAAATCTTCACAGAATTCCAGATGTTATTGGGTTCTGATTTTTGTTTACATAGAAATATTTTTGAAATCTGAATTAAGATTACTAATTTGTAAAAGTCAAGTCATCACAAAATATAAAAACATTTGAGAATTGTCAATAATAGCTGTCATTTAAATATCTCACATCTCAATCGGTTGTAGGACATACAATATAAAATACGGCTATTCATCAGTAATGCAATGAATGCACTCGTGCACTGTGTCTGTCCGTCTGTCTAATAGATGTCATAAATCTAGGCAACATTTATAAATATTAACACTTGTTCGTTCGTTCGCCAGCCATATTTATGAACCACCACCATCATCGGACTCTACAGGACAGGTAATTTATAAAAAAAATAGTTTTATTCATTTATTTCAGCGTAATTAACATACTGAAAATCAAATTCAAGTACACTTTCATTTCACTTCATATCGTTGTCATTTGTTGTCATTTACGGTTGGTTCTCTGTGTGTATGAGTTTTGTTTATTATTTCCGGTAAAAATAAATATTTCACAGAGAAAAAAAACTAAATTTATCATTTACATGGAGCGTTTCAAATGTCAATTGGACTAAATCCGAAAAGCAATAATTGTTGCGTTTGCAAAACAAAAAAACCGCCTAAAAATATGCTTTATGTTTCGACATCGTCGTCAAGATTCGAAATAAACATCAATGAACTTTAGACTTTGGAAATGTATATAAATCAAGCGATAATTCGCATTGCATTTGTCATCGAAGCAAAATGATTGCATGGAAGAGATTTTTATATACTCTACTCTATTTGTAAATACACAATTTGTTGTTGTTGTTGTTGTTGTGGTGATGGTGTTGGGAAAGTCGGAGGAATACATGTATTTTAAATTTAAAATGAACTAAATGCGATAAACTCCGTTCAGATATCTCAGAGAATTTTATGAATTTGATAATATAACATTTGCAATAATAGTAATTAGTGAAAAGTCCATTAAATTGAAAACATCTGATCTGCATTTCCTTCCCTCTGTCGAAAAAACTAGTTTTGTTATCTTCGGCATCTGACGCCACAGACGGAACCAGAAACATTTTGGCAACCACCAAAGGAACTAAAACGTGCCATTGAATTATTTGTGTTTCATTTATGTGGCATACATAGATCGTCGAATGTAAACAAACTAAAATAAATTTAGAAAAATCAAATGAAAACAACTAAGTAAATCACAGCAGTCGGGCGCCGCCGACTATATAATACCCTAACCCCCAATTTCAGATTCTCCAGTTAGAGATGACAGCATTTTTTGTTTTTACAGTTAAAGAACATTTTCTTTATACCAAAGAAACTTTTCTTTGTTTTTGGGAAATGTCCTTAAAAATACAAAAAGAAGCTTCATTGAGTGTGCTCTCACACCTACATAAGCTCACACATTGAATATCACCTGAACATTCAATCGACAAACTAGGGACATCAGCTGTTACACTCGACCGAGTGACAAGCATATTTTTCTGATAGAAACAAGACAAGAACTTCAAATTGCTATATTGACTTTCTAATAAATGCTATTTTTGTATTAATTTCCACTGACAACGATAACAGATAATTTGTGTGAATAATAAGAAAAAAGTTGATTGTTTGAATGTTAGTCATTGATTTGCAATAAATTCTGTAAAACCAATATTTTCACATTCACTCGTTGAAGAGTTAGAAGATTACAAAAAGGTTCTGCTTCACACGAGGCACTTTTTTCCAAGCAAGTGTCAAAGTTTGTAGGAGAGAGAGGCAGAGAGCTCGTTCGTCTGCCTCTCCCTCCTACAAACTTTAACACTTGCTTAGAAAAAATGCCTCGTGTGAATCAGGTCGAAGGACCACACACAATTGGGAAAAAATACCATTTGCTCTTTATTTTTGTCCCCAATGCAGATCCCTTCAAGGATGTGAGAGAAACAAAGACATATATCCACCAACAATGTGTGTATGACTGTGAAAATTCGGGCTGGTTTTTTTAATTTTATCCTAATTTTTCAATTTTAGCTCTCAAATCGAAAAATAAACCATTAATATTGCCGCATTGAATCTTTCGTTTGAATCATGATGTCAATTTGCTGCGATTTGATGCCGTTAGACTTTTTTTGAGTATCTTGGAAAACTGATGTTATGCGAACAACCCATGGACGATTTAGGCCCTTAATGCGAATATCAAGCAAGCCATATGTAAGTTAGAGCCAAAAAACGACACAATGGTCTTGACAAAATTGGTTGAGAAGATGCGCTACTGTGAAGTGAGACCCGTGAATTAAGTCGTTCAGTCGAGTAAACCGGCTTACGAATACCCCAAAAATATGCGTAAATTAGTTTATTTTTTGTTTTAATTAAATTACGCTGTGCTCGAAATGGACACTTTAAAAATGTAACACAAATGAGTCCCTATGGATATACCTATTTCGATTCGTTGCTGAATCCAGTGGTGCTAGCCGTTTTTCTAGGTTAGCTCTTGTGTTCGCGATATTGGATTACAAAGTTTGCAAGGAAATCATAGAGATTAGTTATCTCGGAGGAGATGTTGTAGTGGAAGGCTTCGGAATACACGTTTTATTCCAAAGAACAAAATAAAGGGAACCCTCGGAGAATAATTTCTCTCGAAATAGTCAACCACGCTTCTCACCCCTTTACTCCTGAAAAAGTGCAATCAAATCTTATCGCATGTCAAACGTCGTACAATTCGTCTACATGTTTAGTCTGTGTCTTTGGGAAAAATATTCTCGCGAAAAATTACTATGTGTCTCCTTTTAACATATTTATGAAAAATTAACAGGTTTCATAATTTAGCCGGTTTTGTTGGTTACCTTTGAAATTCGAACTGAGCTGGAGACTAAATTTAGTAGTTTTTATTAACGGTTGAGGAGATTTCCCTCTGCCAAGCTTCATATTGATTGGGCGTTAAATACAGCTTCTATGCCGCTTACATTCCAAATCGGAAGAACATATATATTGGCGCTATCTATAAATCTGAACCGATTTCCTGTAAATTTAGTAGTTTTTAATAATGGGTTAAGAGACTTCTCTCTGGAAATTTTTACCTCGACCTAGTGTAAAATACAGCTTCTATAGCACTTAGATGTCAAATCGGAAGGAACTTATACATATGTATATGGAGCTATACCTAAATCTAAACCGATTTTCGAATCGGAGGAACATATACACTAGGGCGGGTCGATTTAAAAATCGCCCATTGCTCAGTGAAAATCGTATTCTAGGGATCAAAATAAGGAACTTTGCCGAAGGAACCATACCTCTAAAACGAATTCTGATGTCCCGGAAAAAATCCCACTTTGACCCATTTAGAGTGCTCCAATCGAGTCCAAATGTATGGAACCCCCAGGGGTTCCAGGGGGTGTGCCACTGGCATGGGTGGGTCGGGCCTCCAAAGTTAGTGGGGGTCGGTTATACATTTGGACTCGATTGGAGCACTCTAAATGGGTCAAAGTGGGATTTTCCAAAATTTGCCCCTACCCAAAAGTTCGACCCAAATTCCGGGACATCGGAATTCGTTTTAGAGGTATGGTTCCTTCGGAAAAGTTTCTTATTTTGATCCCTAGAATACGATTTTCACTGAGCAATGGCGACTTTTTTGCCTCCCCACAAATCGACCCGGCCTAATATATACCCTAGAAAACAATTGGATGGAATTTGATAGTAACAATAAAAAAGCAGTAAGGCAAGACAGAAAGGCGGGCGGGGCCGACTATATAATACCCTACACCTCCCTAGCAACGCGAAAATGAGCATTGCGATAAGAATTTGACTTCCTCTGCCGAATTTCGCACTAATCGGATATACAACACGGTTTCTACAGCGCTTACATGTCGAATCGGTTGAAACATATATATGGGGGCTAAATCTGGACGGATTTTCTCCTAATTCGATAGTGTTCATTCACGTAATAATAGAACTCTCTCTGCCAAATTTCGTACCGATCTGATATAAAATACAGTTTCTACAGCGCTTACATGTCAAATCGGGGGTAACATATATGTGGGGGCTATATATAAATCTGAACCGATTTTGACCAATTTCAATAGGGATCGTCCTTGGGCCAAAAAAGAGCACTGTGCTAAATTTCATCACAATCGGACCATAAATACGAGCTGCACATTGATCATAAGAATACATGGACAGACAGACGGACATGGCTAAATCGACTCAGAAAGTGATTGCCAGTCGATCGGTATAATAAACGATAGGTCTATCTCTTCTCCTTTTGGGCGCTACCATCAAATGCACAAAGTCATACACCACAGTCTGGTGTAGGGTATAAATAATACTAGCAACAAAAATGCTATTGCACACACCGTGTGCCGGTTGTATTTATATATAAATAGTTGAAACAACAATATTAACATGGATAGGATCAAATAAAAATGCTTGCAACCAAATCGATGGTTGTATCAATCGAATTAAGATTGTTTTTTTCATTGACACTCGGTTAGTTGTGGTAACTACTTTTAAACTTTCATTATATGAAATATGATATGATCGATATTTGGCTGTGACAACGAATGTTTTATTCTTGACAACAGAAAGTGTATCAATAGACCAAAGATTATTATTGGAACGAATAATTGGTTATTACAACAAAAAGAATATTAATAAATAATCGTTTTTTGGTTATCCCAATCATTTCCCAAATTTAGAATAATTAAATGTTTTTTTGAGAAATACAACCGAAAGATTGGTTGCTGTTCTTTTGCTGATATATGACAAACACAAAATAAAATTATTCGACATAAATAAATCGTTCAAGAACGCTATATGTAGTCATATATAATCTCGCGTGGATAATAATGTGTGTAATGCAAAATATGTTGAGCAAAATGTTTTACATAAATAAAAAATAAAAGCAACAATCATGAAATTGAAAGCACAGGGTTAAGCGATTTTTGCATAAAAGTTTTGTGCTCTCGTGTACTAAAATTTGTGTCACATATTTCCACATCTCATAATAGTGATGAATTTGTAATATGGGATTTTTAATGTTGTTATGAATTGTTTGGTTTTTTGCTCAATAAATAAAATAAAAAGCAATAGAAACTTTTTTTAATTAATTGTCGGTAGTATATGACTGACAAATTGTCAGAACAACCGATTTTTAAAAACAGTTGGATGTGGCAACATACAACAGATAATTTTAGCCACAATTTTCGTAGTTGGCGCAACCAAATATGATTGTTATCAAAACGGAAGCAGAAGTCTACCACAACCAAAATGTTGATTGTCCTGATGGAATCGCATGATAGTAGACAGAACTACCAACATTCGGTTGGCAAATAATTCGGTTGAGGCAACCAAACTGTATTCTGTGGAGCGCTATATCTTTGAAATTATTACATTATTTAGATTTAACTATCGCACATAAATACCTTAGCCCAATGTAGGGTGTCACATCGTGTGTGACGTTATAGAATTCACAAAAAAAAATAATGTGGCATAGAACACAATGACCGACTGTTTCAGAGATAAAAATGTTATTTTCGGACAACAACTTTACAACTGATTACGAAAGCGCGACTGACCAAATCCAATGCTAATTTGAATTTTTAAATGATTGGAGGACGTTCACTTTGATTTGTAATATTCGAAGGCTTACTCATCCATTTAGACGTACAACAAGGCGAGATGAGTCAGCTATATAGCAAATTTTCTCGCAATCGTTTCATGAAACATATTGAGGAATACCAAATTATTTTATAAGATTGAGCTAATCTTGCCGAAATATTATAAAACTCCATTCTAGTAGTAGATATGGAGATCAATAATTAAATTCGTGTATGGAATTTGTATAAGTAGGGTTTTCCATCATTGTGTTATTTTGAATCACCCGGTATTTCGGAAGCTGTCATTTTTGAAGCTTTTATTCTTTGACATTTGAGAAGTAGAAGCTACGCCATTACTGAAAATGGAAGGATACACGACTCAACAACGGATTGAAATTATTAAAATTCACTATACACAAAATTCCGGAATTCCATCGAAAAATCATCTTGACTGATGAGGCCCATTTCCACCTCGGTGGCTACGTCAACAAGCAAAATTGTATTGTTGAGAAGCCTCTCTATCCTTAACGTGTGACTGTTTGGTGCGGTTTATGGTCCGGCGGGGTCATTGGACCTTACTTTTTCGAAAATGAGGTTGGATCAACAGTTACGGTGAATGGATTGCGCTATCGAGAGATGATTAATGATTTTTTATGGTCGGAGTTTGATGGTATTGATCTGGACAACGTTTACTTTCGGCGCTACGTGCCACACAAGCAACGAAACCATTGCTCTGTTATGGGAAAAGTTTCCGGACCGTGTTATCTCTCGAAGAGGTGATCACAATTGGCCACCGAGATCTTGTGAGTTAACACCTTGCGACTACTTCCTTTGGGGCCACTTGAAAGATAAGGTATACGCCAACAGCCCAGCGTCGATTCAAGACCACAAAGATAGAATTTGTGAGGCTATCGAGGACATAGGGCAGCCACTTTGCGATTTGGTTATGGAAAATTTCATGAAAAGGATATGTCCTTTAAGCGTGGTCCTGGTGGCCATTTGGCTGATGTTATTTTTCATTATTAACGGCATACCTTCCTCTTTATTATGAAATAAATATCCGATCATTTATCTAAAAAAAATGGCATTTGGCAAATCACTGTGATGTAAACGACTTAAGAAACCCTCACCTTCAGAGTAATACAATATTGATTTTAGTATTTTGTGTGGGAGGTGAAGAAACGACAATGAAAATGTTGTGGTGTCATAAATACAAAAAAAAAATATTTTAAAAAAATGTATGGTATGTTTTTATTTTATTTTTTTTTAATTCCGATTTTCTTGGAAGTTGCCTTTAGTATTTGGACAATATTTTTCATGTAGAAGCTCCATAAAGCCGGCATACCATTTAAATTAATTATATATAACAATATTGTATAAACTACCTTTATTAATCTTCAGTAATTCCACACATACTGGTAGTTTCTTCGTCGTTATACGAGTACACCATTTTGTAAAAAAAGTTAACGGCTTATAACTTATCCTGTCTGTTATGACTGGTCACTGCCTTATTGGAGGGCATGCCCTCTTATCCCCTTATCCATACGACCACTATGTCGTATGAATAAGATTAATTATAATATTAATACGAGCTACTGCTCGAAGCCATAACGATACCAAGAGGGTTTTGGCTGGAATTTTACTGTTTTTTTAGTGATTGTGTAGTAGTAAAATATCATGGCAACATTTTTGTAGAATATTTCATCCCCGCCCTCCCCATTTTTAGGGGTGTTTTCTTATGATTTGCTAAAATAGAGCCAAAAATTACAGTTCTTTGGGGGAGCTAGCTCTGAACCTTTTGATCAGACTAAAAGCTTATATAGGTAGCGGTTAAAGGTAATATAAGTCTAAATTGTTATCCCCTCACCTTAGACAGGAGGGTATATATCATTTGCTACGAGCCAAAAGTGTAACACATCGAAGAAGTGACCTAAGACCCTAAGTATGTTCGGCGGATATCCGTTTTGAGTCAATTTAAGTCGAATGAGCAATGTCCGTCCGTCCGTCTGTCTGCTGGCTGGTGCGCACGATAACTCTCGAAAGGAGTAACCGATTGACTTCAAATTTGGTATGTGGTAATATTTTATTCTATCTCCGGCTAAGTTCGATGATGGGCCATGTTGGTCCATTCCTTATAGTACCTCTCCCACAAAGGGTTAAGATTTAGTGAAATATTGTTTATTTAATAACTGCTATACTACTTATTTGAATCCTTTGAAATTCTTTTGTACAGTGTAATGCTTTTATTGTACCTAGAGTCCAGAGAAAAGTGGGCGTTATTGGCACGCCCCTTTTGGTACCTCCCACACAAATGGACAATTTTGAACCAAAAGTTAGTACCTTATAACTTTATTACCTGTGCATACAAAGCCTTGAAATTTTGTTCAGTGTAATGGTTTAATAGTAGCTACAATACAGTAAAAATGGGCATTATTGCCACCCTCCTTTTGGTACCTCCCACACATATGGACCATTTCGTACCAAAAGTTAGCAGCTTATAACTCTAATACCAGTTCATACAAATACTTGAGATTTCGTACAGTGCAATGCTTTTATAGTACCTATAGCCGGCTCCTTTTTCTATCCCACACACAAACGGCCCATTTTACACCAAAAGTTAACAAATTATAACTTAAATACCTGTACATACTTTAAAGTTATTAAATGCAATTCAAATTGATACTAATTTAATTAAAACAAAAAAAAATAAATTTACTAATATTTCTTTGGGGCTAAAGGTGAGGGGATTCATAAGTCGGTTTACCCGACTGAACTTTCATACTTGTTCTAAATTAATTTTAACCAAATCGGACAAGTCGTTTCCTAGTTATGAAAATGATGTTCAGAAGTCACTCAACAAATTGACAATTTTGAGATTTTGAAGCACTAGATTCTGTATTTTCAAACCAGTTTATGAGCATACAAATATACTCATGACTAAAACAAAATTCCAATCGGTTAACTGGATTTAGCCCTTGGAAAAATTAAATTTTCTCAAAAAATTCTCAAAATCAAGTTTCAGCCAAAATATTCAAGATATTATGAAATCTGAATTTGAGCTAAACCAGAAAACCGCAAATGACATTTTGTTACTTTCGATAAGCCCTTTCAGAAACTGAAGTCAAAACGAAGCCAACTTTTTATGTGTCGCACTGTGTAAGTAAACAACCATATTACAGGTCATTCCAGCGTTTCTAAACATCTTATTGCATGTTACTTATCTGTTATATATACTGACTTAAATTTACTCGTCTTGAAAATTTTAAATTTTGAGTAATGTCACAGTTTAATTCTGGCTGTGAAATCACTTTTCTTTCAGTGTACATGTCATTGGCATTCATTTGTTTCGGAAATTGCTTTTGGGTTAAGTTAATTGAGGGTGTAAAGGCGCTAAGTCCACTTTTTTCCTCAATGTATTTTTTGAATGGAAACATAAGATCAGTTGAAAATACATCGATTTGAAAAAAAAATCCAAAACAAATTATGCTTTGTCATCTTTCACAGCTGAGTCGTAAAAGCGCTAAGTCCATATGCTATATATTAAACACGCGTAAACGTTCTAAGTCCAGTCATAATTTCTCAATATTAGTTGAAATTATTATGCTACCTTTGAGTGAAAAGTTGTGAGTTAACATATTAGAATTAATGTTTTGATGTAGAGTGACAAATGTCTTAAAAAGACAAAAATGTACCGTTACATTACTTAACTCGTTTATATTAGGTGTGTTTTCTCTCTCTACCCAATCCTATGTGGTTTTAAACTTGACAGCATTGTTCTACGAGTCAAATTTAATATTTTTTAATATTTTTGGTTCGTAGAACAATGGCTTTCGAAGGCAATCTTTGGATAGATTTTTTTAGCTGAGTCACACTAGACTTGAGGAAAAACACCCCTAATATAAATGAGTAAAATAAAGTAACTGTGAATTTTTATTTTGTCGTCTTTATGTTTTAAAACATTATAAAATATTGGCGATCTTCTTCTAAGCTCAATAATTCGTGTGTAAATGTCAAATGAAGTCCTGGCGCTGTGGTGAATCTGTACATTGAAGTTCACTATATTGACAGTTTTATAACAAAAATCCTAATTTTTCATATTATTAGAATATGTCTTTTAATGAAAACGGTAATGATCCGCAACTATTACTTGGTAATAGAAATGAAGCCCTTTTTGGAATTGACGCTGATGATGGTGTAGGACTAGTGCCGTATGGATTTAATAGCGATTCCGACGATACGTACAAAATACCTTCCAGACCGCGGACTCGAAAAAAGAGTGTTCAGAGTGAAAAATCTGATTGGTACGCTGCAAAAAATAAAAGACTCAGAGAAAGTGGAAAACGTTATTTCGGAAGGAAAAAAGAGGACAATTCTTGGAATTATAAATATTTGAAAGAACCACGAGCAATGAAACCGCGATGCAGATGTAAAAGTGGCGCTGGTACAATGAAATGTTTGGAGGTAACAGATGATGATAGAAAAGAAATATTTCAAAAATGTTGGCAAATGGATTGGTCCGCCAAAAAAAATTTTGTGAATACATTAATTCAAACATCAGCACCATTGAGATTCAGAAATCGAAAAGACGAAAATAAAGCCAGAACAAACCAATCACTCAAATATCTACTGAAAGTCCAAAATAAATTCGTGCGTGTGTGCAAAACATTTTTTCTGAATACGCTGAACATTGGGTATCATGTTGTGCTTACTTGGATAAAAAAACCATTGATGAGACCAAAGGAAAATACGCAGATAAACAATACTGAAGAAAGACAGTTCCTGAACTCAGTTTTTGACTCCCTTCCCGTCATGGAATCACACTTTTGCCGCGCAGAAACTCAAAAGAAATATCTTTTACCAGAATGGAATTCCAAAAAAAAAATGGTTTACAAAATGTAAAAAACCTTTCCATTACTGTATTCAATCAGATATTTGATACCCGAAATTTGGGATTGTTCGCCCCAAAAAAAGATCAGTGCGAAAAATGTGTCCGTTACTCTACCGGAAATCTTTCACGTGAAGATTACATTTTACACCAAGAAAAAAAGGAAGAAGCTAGGAACGAAAAAAACAGAGACAAAATAGAAGAATCAGAGGTGTATGCCGTTGATCTTCAAGCTATTTTAATGGCTCCGAAATCGCAAGCCAGTAGCCTCTATTACCGTTCGAAACTACAAGTTCACAACTTAGTTTTTTATAATCTTAAAAATAAACAGGCACATTGCTTCTTGTGGAATGAGGAGGAGTAACAGCAGAATTTGCAAGTATTTGGGCATATTTTATTGAGAAAAAAATCCTTATTGGAAAAGACCGTCCGGAAACCATAATTTTTTATAGTGACGGATGTACATACCAAAACCGAAAATATATAATGAGTAATGCGTTGTTAAATACATCAATAAAACATAAAGTCAGCATAGAACAGAAAGTACTTGAGCCCGGACATACAGAAATGGAGGTTGATGGTGTCCATTCTCCTATAGAACACGCTATGAGAAATAAAAATATTAATGTTCCTGCAGATTATATTGACATATGCAAATCAGCAAGAAAAAATCCTGAACCATATATTGTCACTTATTTGGATTACGATTTTTTCAAAACATTTGAAAATGTGCAGTTTTGCAAAAATATTCGAGCTGGGCGTGGCAAAGGTGATACTAAGAGATATATTTTAAACTCAGGTTTACTGATTCCTGGAAACTGCTTCCTCAAAGAATGGATAAAAAAGTAATCGCATTGGAGTGGTCAAATCTGCAGCAACTTCATCAGGAAAGGAGAAGAATTACAACAAGAAAATTCGAAGACCTACAATATTTGAAAAATACATTGCCCAAAGACCACTTTATATATATTTTATTTTATTAGTACGTACACTTAAGTAGCAACAATGAAATAAGATTGTTTTTTATTTTAATATCCATAATATTATATTGTTAACTTTATTCAATTTTTTAATACTCGTATTACAGACGAATGTAAGTACATATATCCTTATTTATCATCCATAAATTTTAAGACAAGCATAAATGAAAATATTATAAAAAAATAAAGTTTTTCAAATAAAAAATATAATGGGAAAAGGTGCAAAGTCCAAACCACACCTATAAATGTATAAAACGAAAACATCCAAAGTCCATAAAATGCTCCCAAAGCGGAAAATGTATTTTATTTTATATTTCACTACAATGATTTCAAATATAAGCTAAAATGGCACAACATTGCATTTAAAGTTATAAAAAAAATATTTGGATAAACATCTATAGGAAGTATTTTGTCTCTCCTGTAAAATGTTCAATATTGGACTAAGCGCCTTTACACTCTTAGGTCGCGATATTTTGTAACATTGCCTTTGATTTTGTGGGATGAAACCCCTAACCGCATTTATGTACATACGAGTATGTAGGTATTTAGGGAGGAGAATGCAGGTTCATACTTATAAATATGTACATCTTGAGTCCGAAGTGTGCTGAATGCGTACATGTAAGCATAAATGAAAAAATAATGCATTATTATTATTATTTCGACAATAACACACACCACAACCACAGAATGGAGATGATAACATTATCACGATCGACGAACAAAGCTGGAAAACTGGAACATGTAAAAGTGACCATAGCAACCGGCTGGGGGTTTTTTGTTGACATTATGTACTCCATACATACTATGGATTACATTTCAAAAGATACAGAATTACAATTTAAGTTCATACTAAACTGTACCTGACATTACAATGGTATTTTTGTTACTTTTTACATTATTTTTTTTATTTATTGACATAATTGACTTACCATTCTTTCAAATAAATCCAAAGAGCTGAGGTGGTGGGTGGCTAATCTCCACACTATGACTTGTTTGTATTCTCTATATTTGTATGTGATTTTTGTTAAATTTATTTTATTGTTTTATGTTATTTTTAAATTATTAATTTCACTGTTGGATGTCTTCACTTTATTTCCAAGTATTATCGTTTTCACACTTTCTCATTTAGATAATTTGTTGTCTGTCCCCTCTTTAGGATGAATTATCTTTTTGTTTGTTGTGATTATGTGGTTGGGTGGTTAGGTGTGCAATTTATATATTCGATATTTTATTTTTATTCACTTAATTCCCACAATTCAGGACCGCGCAAAGAATATCCGATTTCTGAACTATTTCTCAGCATACCGCACTGCTGCCGCTACTATTTAGTTAGAACAAAACAGACGGCCATCATTCGAAAATTGCTTCAGCATTTCCATTAACTAAACCGATCGAGACTCAACTAAACGGCCCAAGAAAATTCTCGGGAATCTTTATACTCAACACAAGTTGAGTGGACTGACTATGAGACCACGATCACAATATTTGCCGCCGCCGCCGCCCGCTGCGATCGGTGGTCGTTGTTCGTCGTTGCGGTCGGTCGGGTGATTTGCTCGCACTGATATTGTTGGCTAACGATGGCGGTCGTGGTGAATAACTGCTCATTTTGTTTGTCAACTATGGGGAAATACAAAACATATACGCTCCATAATTCGATTAAATTCAGTTTTTACCGGTGCAGAGAGCGAGAGCAGTGATCCAAGCAGTAGAACAATGCGCGATAAGGATAAGACCAATCAGCGATTAACTGGTAGAGAGCAGGCTATGAAGCCGACGCGGCGCAAACCGGCGGCGCGCCATCGCCGATGATTTTTTACAAGCCGGCGCCGCCGCCGATTTTAGCGGCTCATATCGGCTGAAACTCAGCCGCCGAATTTTATTTGGTGAGTCAAGAAGATTTTATTTTTGCAACCATGAAAATTTAGAAAGCGACTACTAAGTGATACCTTAGGTTCGGAATTTGCAATATTTAGAGTTAAGTACAAAGCGTAGCGTACAAAGTTTATAAAAAGTTGCTAATGTTAATATAAGATATGGCTATCTTTTATTAAAAAAACGAAAATTACAGCTGAACCGATTTTTTCAAAGTCTACGTTTAAAAAAGTTTGAGTTCCAAAAAAATTGTTTCCCTCGATTTTTTTTCAAATTTTCACAGAATATTCGCAAGGGCGTTTAAAATTCATATGTGCAGAAATAGAAGAAAAGCGCCAAAATTAAGAGACCAATCTTAGTATTTCGTCCATAACTTTTAAAAATACTGAGGCCAAAACCATCGGATCAAAACTCCGGAACGACCCAATTCCTTTTGGCCAAGGATTGTCAACTTAATAACAAATGTATCAACCATTGAAGATTTATTAAACCGATTTTCAATATTATATCAAACTTCCATAACTTTCAGTTAATTTTAAGTTTTTTCCTCTAACGCTTAATATCAAAAAAAAAAAACACTTTTGCAGGAGAATTACATTCGTATTCGTGCGCTTTCGATTGTGGAAAATTTACCGGCTCAGCCAGTTGTTGAAAATTGATCGGCTCAGCCGCCGCCGCCTATCGATATTTTTCCATGCGCCGCCGCCGCCGAAAATTTTGGTCGGCTTCATTGTCTGGTAGAGAGACAGTACAACAAATGACACCCAAGAATTTCAACATACTATGTAGACGTGAGAGTACTCGTACAGTACCTGGCCATGGAATGTTGACTAGTGTGGGTCGGTTTTGTCAACATTTTCGAGGAACGAGTATGATATCCGAGGGGCCGCGATCAGACTTTTTGGATGGAACACCTCTCAATAAGAGTACAAATTGAGAGAAACGTTTTCGATATCTCCCTTTGTCATCGAGTTATCGTAGGTTTGAAAAATATTTTTTTTCTTTCTAACGGGCTCAAAATCGAAAATTAGAGGAAAAAATTGATAACTTTTGATTTATCGAATACTGCCTTAGTAATCGATAGCTTCCATAGTTGTCCATTGTAGAAATTCGATAAATATATGTGTATTTTATTTAGCACCACGATATATTGAAACTCGTATTTAAACAAATTATAGCATTACTTAGCACTACTATATAAAAACGTAATATATTCCTTAAGGTGCATAAAATACCTACGCAAAATAATATCACCTCTAGCTTTTTGACTCAATAATGGGTGATTCATCGTGAGGTTTGATTTTCAATATGCTTTCTTACAGATCACGCGTGACTCGTATCAAACTGCTTTGTCATTTTTGTTCAGTATCGTTTGGCAAGTCATCATGGAAAGACTCACACCACAAATGCGCCTCCAAATGTGATCTGGAAAAACTCAATGAAAATCCGGTGTTTTATCTTGAAATTTTGTTCAGTGAGGAAGAACATATCTGGCTCAAATGATACATAGAATAGTCGTACCGTTATATCCATTAAAAACAGCGGTATGGTGTGGTTTATTGTCCATATTGCCGGTGAAATCAGTGGTCCATATTTCTTAAAAAATTAGGAAAATCAGAATGTTACCGTCATCGGTAACCCTTATTGCACTATGTTAACTGACATTGTGCTTCCTGAACTTTGTGCGCATGGTCTCGGTGAGCTCTGGTTTCAACAAGACGACGCTACAAGCCATACAGTGCGTGAAACAATAACCTTGTTGAGAAAACATTTTAGTGAGCACTTCATTTCTCGTTTTGCTACGGTGAATTGGACACCTAGATCGTGCGATATCACACCTTTGGACTATTTTAGCTGGAGATATGTAAAGTCTGAGCTCTTCAGGAATTGGCCAACTATGATTGACGCTTTGCGATTTACCAGTCGCTATGCTTGAACGAGTCGCCCAAAATTGGACCTTCCGAATGACACATCTCAGTCATTGGCCATGACATTTACATGACATCATTTTCAAACAGTAAATGCCATAAATTGTTCTTTTAACCGATAATAAAAATGTTAAGTTCACTTTCAAATTTATGTATTTCGTTTTACATTAGAAATGGGGTCATAAAAATTGTCAAAATCCATTTCTGAAATGGATTTGAAGGTAAGAATTGCTCCCGATTGGTATAGTCACAATCACTGTCAAGCAAAGGTCAACTTTTGCTGTGTTCCGGCTTCCCGTGTAGTCAGCCTCGATTTCACGCAATTCTATTTTCTGCTCCAGCATGGCTTTCTTTACGCATTCCTGATAAACTTTAAAAATTGGAGAACACATACTATCGTCATGGTCCCCTTTTAAGAATCGCTCAGAGAACCAAAGATTAAAGCAAGCGTCGTATTTTCGCTGCAACTCATTGCAGTCATCTCCCAGACTATTCATATTTGCTATTTGCAATAGTTTCAATGCAAGATTTAATACTTTCCTGTGATGAAATCCTGAGATCCTTTCTTCCAGAGACTCAGTTTTACATGTGTGCTGTGCCCTCAAGATGAGGGCACAGGCTACGATTAAGGAGAGCGAAAATGCTGTTTAAATACCACATGGCTTTGCAAAACAGGCGGTTTTGTTTAATAATTAAATATTTTTTAAACAACAAACATTAACATTTTCAATTTTCTAAATTTCTGCATTTTATGGCGACTTTTAGTTAATATTATATTTTTCGGAATCTGTATTCAAAAACTAAATTAAATGTGAATTCTGACACAGATTTGAATTCAGCAGTTCAATAGTTACCTAACAAGTTCAAAATAAAAAAAAAACAAAACGGCATAATTGGCGGCGTATGACTTTGTAATAATTCGAAAAAATTATAAGAATAAGACAGCCAAATGAACGCCATAGATGAATAATAGAAGAGTATATCGTCAAACTTACGTTTTCGAAAAAAAAGATAGACGCTTTTGAATATAAGCCATAGATGTAGTTAATATTGATTGTCGTAAAATTTTGAGACGATTGGGTGATTTCGTTTGTTCAAATCACATTACAGTCCACAACATTATATATATGTGTCTTAAATTTAGCAGAACCATTTGTTATATCTGTGGATTGAAAATGCAACGGTCCCACCCGTTTGAGCTAATATTATGCTATATAGAATCATCGCAAGAGATTTCCGATTCTCCTAGATCATAGATCCCAGTTCTAACATAGCCCTTAATTTACTTAAATATTTTAATTTTTCTCTACCGATTTTACTTTCCTAAGATATCCTGTAATATCATCGCATGCGATCAATATGCGAGAGCCAGCCCGGCCGATAAGGATCAACTATTATATACGAGATATTTCATAAAATTTCTAAAAATGTTCCTCCGCAAAAGATAAAGAAAAATCTAAAAGCGAAAAAAAATTTAAAAAGTCTTAATATTAAAGAAATCTCTTAAGTTTTTCCAATGTTTTTCATATTAATAAAAATCGTCATTTTAGGGCAAAAATCGTCAAATCGTCATTCCCAGTTTTTGACCCTCAAAACTCGTTAAAATCGTCATTTCTGGCAACACTGCCGTCTGTATGTCTGTCTGTTGCGCACTATAACTCTCGACAGGATTAATAAATTGACTTCGAATTTGGTATGCGGTAATATTTTTCTCTATCTGCGGCTAAGTCTGATGATGGGCCATATTGGTCCACTCCTTCTAGTACCTCCCCCACAAAGGGTTAACATTTAGTGAAATTTTGATTATTTAATAACTTCTATACTACTTACTCGAATCTTCTGAAATTCCACACATAGTATTAGTTTATTAGTCGCTAACACCTCAAGAAAAATGGCCGACCCTTTTGGTACCTCCCACACAAATGGACCATTTGCACCAAAAGTTAACTGCTAATAGCTTTAAGATCAGTTGATACAATTACTTGAAATCTTGTACAGTGTAATGCCTTTATAGTACTTAGAGTCCAGATAAAAGTGGGCGTTATTGGCACGCCTACTTTTGGTACCTCCCACACAAATGGACCATTTTGCACCAAAAGTTAACAGCTTGTAACTTTAATACCAGTGCATACTTTAAAGTTATTAAATGCAATTTCAGTTGATAATAATTTATTTAAAACACAAAAATAACTAAATTTACAAATATTTGTTTGCGACTGCAGGGGAGGCGATTCTTAAGTCGGTTTACCCGACTGAACTTTCTTAATTGTTCGGATTAAATGTTATCTCATTATACTCGTATATGTATATTTATGTTTGATTTTATATAATCATATAAAATAATATATAATTTTTCCACCAATTTTCGGAATTTACATACACTTACACAAATTTTACATAAAACTACAGTGGTGTCATATATAATTATATAGGGTGATCCATTTCGAGGTTCCCTACTTTTTTTAAAGAAAAAAACACAGAAAATCAAATTTAATGGGGAATGTTTATTATCATTTGAATGAACATTCTTTGGCATTTATTTTTTGAAGATTATGTCTATCAAATGTTGGCCGCGGCTACATCTCAGATGGTCCATCCGTTGAGTCCAATTTTCGATGACTTGATTATGTTGACCATAAGTTGAGCGAAGTGCACGAAACACATTCCTCACAGAACGAGAATTTTCGTAATAAAGTTGAACGATTTGTAAACGCCCCCAATAGCCTTTTTTTGACAGATCACATGTGAGTCGTGTCATGTTATTTTTGTTAAGTATTGTTTGGCATTTCATCATGGAAAGGCTTACTCCTGAACAACGTTTACAACGTTTTGAAGAAAAATTGACAGATTAATTAGTGTAATGTTATAACGGGTGATCCAAGTAGAGATCCTATTTTAAAAAGCATTTTTTGACAGATCACGCCTGAGTCGTGTCACGCTGTCATGTTATTTTTGTTAAGTATTGTTTGGCATTTCATCATGGAAAGACTTACGCCTGAACAACGTTTTCGCGTGTCATTCGCCAGTTACCAGTTGAAATGCTCGAACGAGTCATCGAAAATTGGACGCAAAGGATGGATAATCTGAGACGTAGCCGCGGCCAACATTTGATAGACATATTCTTCAAAAAATAAATGCCAAAGAAAGTGCTTTCAAATGATAATAAACATTCCCCATTCAACTTGAATTTTCTGTGTTTTTTTTCTTTAAAAAAGTAGGGAACCTCGAAATGGATCACGCTATACAATCGATAAAATTAAGTTCTAAATAAAACGTCATTCAAATGGCCTCCACGACTTCTTCTGCAGGAATGAATTCGATTAACCCAATTTTCGAGCACTTTTTCCACTAAATGAAGTCGTATGTCATGAATGACACATTCAATATTGACTTGTAAATCTTGAAGAGAGTCTGGTTTATTTCGAAAGACCAATGACTTCGAATAACCCCACAAGAAATAGTCTAATGGTGTTAAATCACAACTTCTTGGAGGCCATTCAATATCACAATTTCTTGAAATAATCGAATCTCCAAACTTTTCTCGCAACAACTCAATTGTTTCATTTGCTGTGTGGCACGTAGCCCCTCTTGTTGGAACCAAATGTTGTCAAGATCAATTTCTTCCAATTTCGGCCATAAAAAGTTGGTTATCATCGATCTATACCGCTCTCCATTGACTCCACCTGACCAAATAACACCAAACAGTCAATTTAGGTGAATGTAATGGTTTTTCACATAATAGTTTGTGGATTTTCTTCGCACCAGAATCAACAGTTTTGTTTTTGTTTACCGCACCACTCAGATGAAAGTGAGCCTCATCGGAGAAGATGACTTTCTTAAAAAAATCGTCATCTTTTTCAAGTTGTTCCAAAGCAAATTCAGCAAATTCACGACGTTTTCGGTGGTCCAATGGCTTCAGTTCTTGAGTGAGAACAATTTTATACGGATGCAAACCCAAATCCTTTCTCAAAATCCGCCAGGTTGTGTTTTGAGACAGTCCCAATTGCTGAGAACATCTTGGAATCGACAAATTGTGGTCTTCAGAAACACTTGCCTGAACGGCTGCAATATTTGCATTACTTCGAACGGTTCTTTGTCTATTGGCACTTGAACATTATGTAAAGAAAATGTAAGCTCTAAATTTTCAACAATTCGACGAATAGCGAGCACATTTGGCCATAAAATGGCAAATGCGCACGAAAAGTTGCTATTGGAGAACGATTATTTTGATAATAAAACTGAATAATTTGTAAACGTTGTTCTTGCGTATATCTCTCCATAATGAAATTGTAAACACACTACTAAACACTAATTCAATGAAAAACAAATGACAGATCATGACATATTACAAATGGCCGAAACGTCACTTCAAAATCATATCATCACTATGGGAAAACCTGTTAAAATAAAGCTCAATATGAAACGTATTTCGACCACGCAGAAATACATTGTTCCGCGTAGCTTTGGACATTTTAATAACTCGAAAGTTATCGAACATTTTTCCGATATATTTACATTGTTATAATAATAATGTAAATCAATTTTTTTTATTTTTTATTGTTTTTATATTGCAAATTTTTTTTCGATAAATAAGCAAGATATCGACAACATGCCCTCATCTATCCACAAAATTTAGTCAGATGCGGTACCTCGGATTTCATATTCCTGGCCAAAACTGTGTTGATTTCGACCGAAGTTTTTATACCCCCACATTCCACAATATAACAAAATTTGTGATTTATATAGCGTCTAGCAATCAAATCATGGATCGATATAACGGGTGGTCCATATTAAACGCACGATGTTAATTGAAAAGAAAACAACATGTTTTCAGAGAATTATCTCAATATATAAAGTGTGATCCATTTCGAGGTTCCCTACCTTTTTAAAGAAAAAAACACAGAAAATTCAAATTCAATGGGGAATTTTTATTATCATTTGAAAGAACATTCTTTGGCATTTATTTTTTGAAGATTATGTCTATCAAATGTTGGCCGCGGGTACGTCTCAGATGGTCAATCCGTTGAGTCCAATTTTCGATGACTCGTTCGAGCATTTCGACTGGTAACTGGCGAATGACACGCGTAAACGTTATTCAGGCGTAAGTCTTTCCATGATGAAATGCCAAACAATACTTAACACACGTGATCTGCCAAAAAAAGACTATTGAAAAAAGTATCTCTACTTGGATCACCCTATATTATTTATGATAGAAGGATCTATGGCAATTATGTGTGAAACAAAATATCGGCCAAATATTCGCCACGGCTCCGTGTGACTCAATATTACGAATTCTTTCTTTAAAAATGTCCATGATCGTCCATATTTAACGCACGATGTTAATTGTAAATAAAACAAAAAGTTTTCAGAGAATTATCTTTATAATTTTTATTATGATAGAAAGATCTATGACAATTATGTGTGAAACAAAATATGTGACTCACAATTAACATCGTGCGTTATGGTTGGACCACCCTTTACATAACTTTTTTATATGCCAAACTGCCTGTAGCTATTAGAAATATATCTGGAAATTTGGAGCCTACTATGTCATTTATTATGGACTCCAGAGTGTTTTAAATAGACAGAGGAATGTACTTAGATCTATAACACTGTTAATCACACATTATTATACATAAATGACCATAATCATGACCATTGTGCTGATAATAACAATTTTGCTGTTGGTAACAATATGATAGCTGTGACCGTAGTCCTTCTCTGTTTGAGTTATTGCAAGACATCCAAGTCACAGTAACTTCGAGCTACACAATATGATGACATTTAAATATTTAATACATATAAATACTTTGGCCAATACAAAATATGAAGCATTAAAAATTGATTAAAACATTAAATTGCAATAATAAATAACAATTCAATTCACTTATCATCCCAAACTCTCGCTCGGCATGACACAATCCCCCACTTTTACTATCTCGGGGTCACTCACTCACTCTCTCAGTGCCATTTATTTAATCACTGTTGTTGTAATGTTACTCATGTTCTCTATCTCTTTGTTATTCACCACTGAGAAGAGAATTTGAAGAGTTCTTTATTTGCGGAAGGGGAGACCTTGTTGTCGTTAGTGTGGGGGCGATATCCACGACAATGCATATATTGCTTAGGTGAATTTATTGAGTTATTCACCAGCATGTGGTGATAAAACAAGAGAAGGCGAGACACAACACGCTGAAAAAAATGCTTTTGCAGTATATTATCCCAAACAGATTCTGCTTGAAATATACTTACGTTTAGGGTACACTACAAATATATAATTTTTGACACACACCAAAAATATTATATGTTTTTGGAGGATATTGTTTTTATTTGGAACTAATTAAAGATTAATTTTTATTTAAGTATTTTGGCAGCGCATCCTCCTCCTTAAATTAAAGGCACATTTTCTGTTTTTCAGAAATTCAAAGCGCAATTTTTTAGAAAAATTATTTTTCCTATAATCTGTCGCAACTAAAAATTTAATTGATGGAAAAAAAGTGATGAATTGAAGTATTTATAAATTAGAAATTAGTGCTTTAAAAAGAAAATAAAGCTGTTTATGACATTTTAAACTATAAAATATTACACGAAATCTAGGAAAAACGAACTAAGACTCGAAAGAATCAGCCTGTTTTAACAGTTTTTTATTTTTTAAATATAATCATAGAAATTGTTATCAAATATTTTGTTAACAAATATGTACATACATAATATTTAAAAAATTAATTTCCATATATAGTTTCTTTCAATTCAAACATATCAAAAATAGCGATTTTCCCCGTGTAGAGTACTCTGTAAAAAAACTAGTATGAACTAAAGAGTAAGTAGATATGACTGATAATAATGTAGTATGAGGCTTTTGAACTGTATCAAGGGAATTTGAAATAAATTAAAAAAACCGGATCGGAGTTATCTGGTAATCAAATATCAGTAACAGGTGTCAAAAATGGTCGTTAAGTGAAATATCAAAAGGAATTTGGTGTTACGTGAGGGAGATGCTAGAATAGGTAGGAACATGTTGTTCAATCTTTGCCATTGCAAAAGTAATCTAAAATACCCAAAAGTGAAAAGATTCAAACGATTGGAGCACAATTTATGAAAAATGCTTTTCTTATGAACATGTCAACATGCGCTCATTGTCACTGGACAATAGGCACTTCAATAAAATTGCACTGCAATGTTTATCTGCACTTTTAATGCTATGAACTCATAATTTTTCGTATGATTTTTTTCGTATGTATCTTGTGTGAGGTACCACAAGGAGTTTGGCAATTACGCCAATTTTTCTCATATTGACGGCGCCAATGATACTTCAAATATATGCAAAATTACCGAAATATCCATTAATTAAAATGTCCTGAAATGTATTTTCCCCAAACAAATACATATGTATCTGCAGCAGAATCTTCAGTACCCCCTTTTTGAGTAATGTATCGATATAAAAACGCCTTATCCATGAAAACAAAAATTTCGATTATAGGTATGTATATTGAACACCTTCAGTTGAAGATATAATCTAATTTTCATCTACATATGTACATCTTCAAATAAAAATTTCTAAAATTTCATGAGATAGACTTTGTCTATATCTTGATATAAATAGATCACACGAGCCTCAGTTATGATTGTGACCAATGGGATTAATAACATCATTCCTATTTCAAGAGTTTTGTTTTCGCATTTTAATTCAAAATAAGTATCAAATAAATTGTGCTGATTCACTTCGTTGACGTTCTCGTCTGGGCGATGTGGAGAGTATTCAATTGCGGATATAACCGGTCTGCAGCGGGTCTAACTTATGACGTCCTTCCGTTTTTCATAAACGACGAATAGGACAAATATTTGATAACAATTTCTATGATTATACTGTGGCACGATTAATCTAACTCACGTCAGCTTGTGAAGAAGAATAGTATAAATAGAGTTCATAAAGAATGTTCATAACACATTGAACGTGTTAGAGATTTGTCTACTTCTTTTACTTATCAACTAATCATTGTTGCCATTCTTAAATAGTACAGTCGGTATTCCATCGGCATCCACTGATACAGTCGTGTGGCGTACATTAAATAGCATCATCAGAAAATACGAGATTACCATTTCATAAATTTCTGTTATCATAAATTTTATATATATATATCTTTAAGGCAATTTTTTCACTGCACCATATATACCGCACTTTTAGGTTTCTTTATTATGTGTTATTTGAAGTCCGATCGTAACGGGATGCATACCGTTGTTCAAGTTTTGGCAAGTTCGGTATTTCGTCCATAGGACAATTTTGACTCTGAGGACAAATTCGATGACCTGTTATCTGGCAAAATATTCGTAAATTTATTAATTTTTTTGTTTTAACTAAATTATTATCAAATTAAATTGCATTTAATAACTTCAAAGTATGTACCGGTGTCAAAGATATAAGCTCTTAACTTTTGGTGCAAAATGGTCCATTTGTGAGGTACCAAAAGGGGCGTGTCAATAACAACCACTTTTCTCCGGACTCTAGGTACTATAGAATTTAGGTACACTGTACAAAATTTCAAGTATTTGTATGCACTGGTATTATATTGGGTGGTCCATTTCGAGGTTCCCTACTTTTTTAAAGAAACAAACACAGAAAATTCAAATTGAATGGGGAATGTTTATTATCATTTGAAAGGACATTCTTTGGCATTTATTTTTTTAAGATTATGTCTATCAAATGTTGGCCGCGGCTACGTCTCAGATGGTGCATCCGTTGAGTCCAATTTTCAATGACTCGTTCGAGCATTTCGACTGGTAACTGGCGATTGACACGCGTAAACGTTGTTTAGGCGTTAGTCTTTCCATGATGAAATGCCAAACAATACTTAACAAAAATAACATGACAGCATGGCACGACTCACACGTGATCTGTCAAAAAAAGGCTGTCGAAAAAAGTATCTCTACTTGGATCACCCGTTATAACATTACGCTAATTAATCTGTCAATTTGTTGTCAAAACATTGTAAACGTTGTTCAGGCATATTTCCATGATGAAATACCAAACAATACTTAACAAAAATAACATGACAGCATGACACGACTCACACGTGATCTGGCAAAAAAGGCTATTGAAAAAAGTATCTCTACTTGGATCACCCGTTAGTTATTAGCTGTTAACTTTTGGTACAAAATGGTACATTATGTGGCATGTACAAAAAGGGGCGTGGCAATAATGACCACTTTTCACTAGACTCTAGGTACTATTAAAGCATTACACTGTACAAGATATCAAGTGCACTATTATAATTTTTTATGCACTATTATAATAGTTATAACCCGTTAACATTTGGTGCAAAATGGTCCTTTTGTGTGGAAGGTACCAAAAGGAGCGTTTTACTTACCATTTTTCTCGAGGTGATAGCTGCTAATAAACTAATACTATAAGTCAAATTGTAGAAGATTGGAATAAGAAGTATAGAAGTTTTTAAGGAATCAATGTTAACCCTTTGTGGGGGAGGTACTAGAAGGAGTGGATCAATATGGCCCATCTTTAAACTTAGCCGGAGATAGAAAAAAATATTACCACATACCAAATTTGAAGTCAATCGGTTACTCCTTTCGAGAGTTATAGTGCGCACCAGCCAGTAGAGAGACAGACAGACGGACGGACGGACATTGCTCAATCGACTTAAAATGGCCCAAAACGGATATCCGCCGAACATACTTAGGGTCTTAGGTCACTCCTTCGATGTGCTACACTTTTGGCCCGAAGCAAATGATACATACCTTCGTTTCACTAAAGTGAGGGTATAACAAGTAAGAAAGTTCAGTCGGGAAACCACATAATCTATTTCGTTGTTTTGTATGACGAATTTCCGCTCAGAGCTGGCATTTATTCGCAGTGTTTTCGTTTTGTGATGCTAATTTTCAGTCCCACTGATTTTGCTGTTTCACTAACTACACGCTGAAATAAAATCGCTTCTGTAGTATATTGTCCCAAACAAATTCTGTTTGAAATATATATATGTTTAGGGTACACGCGAAACATATAATATTAAATATTCCCAAATATTAAATATTTGGGAAGATTATGTTCAAAGCGAATCCTTGTTTCCGTCCTAATATTTATTTGGGACTATTATTTCCGAAACAAAGATTTATTTGCATTAATCAGAAAAATGCAAATTCAGAAAATATTCGTGTGTCGATTGTATGCCAAGTTTAAAGTTTTTCAGTAATTTAATTAGAAATTGTATATGTTAGTAACATTTCTTTGTTTATTTTAAGTTTTTTAGTAATTCAAAGTTCACTTTTAAGAAATGTTCACAAAAGTCCTTTATAATTTAAATCGTATAATCCTGAATAGCGATAAATTGACAACAAATGTTGATTGGGAATATTTTGAATTTGAAAATGGGTCCTTTGAGCAAACATTAATGCGACATATGACATTTTTAATTGTATCATATAATTGGAAATCCGAATTATTCGAAAGTCAACAAAGTTTTGAAAATCTATCTTAAATAAAATCATTTTGGGGAAATTCCTAAATAATAATTGTATTTTTAGTTACACACATATTTTATTTGAGAAAATTAGGGCCTGTTTCTGTAAATTATTTTCGTTCGTCTACGGCGAACGATCAAAAATCACTCAATTATTCCGAGAAATCTAATAGGTGGCGCAAAAGTAATCCTCCTATCAGAAAATGCTATAAATGGCGCAAAAGTAATCCTCCTATCAGAAAATGCTATAAATTTTGCGATTGGCCCCTAATGTCAGTTCTGTTTTGACATTTGTGTAGTAAACACATGCGAAATACACGTTAATGAACAATGTTACGCTACACTGCTCCAGAACGCGGAATATTGCTGACTATTTATTTGACCAATAATCGGTCGGTGACTTTGGCACAAAACATCGAAAGGTTACTTTTGCGCCACCTTGTATAGGTCACAGCAGTTTATAATTCGGTGTGTCTATAGAAAGCACGTAAAAAGCTCGTACCTAAAATATTTTTAACCTGCGTTTTATAGAATTCAAGTAATAGTTGAGAGATTTATGATCGTTGTCCGTAAACGAAGGAAAATAAGTTACAGAAACAGGCCCTTAGTTCCCAAATATATTTTGTTGTAATATATTAATATATGCGCTCCAAATAAAGTTTCATGAATTTCAAATAAAATTTTTTTGTTCATAAATATATAATATTTAACATTTTTTTGCGTAACATTTATCCTAAATGGCCCCATAGAAAATAATCCAAAGGGGACAAAATCACAAGTCAAAATAATCGGAAGTGCAAATTTAAAATTTTAAATGGTCCACCCTTTGTATATCAACAGCTATATCAATGGCATTAAAGTATTTGTTCTTGAAGTTCTTAATTTAATGGAAAGTTATTTATTTTGTTAGTTTTATACAAGGTTATGTGACTATATATAGACTAATATACTACGTGTGTTATGTTGACCAATGAATTCTAGGATTTTTTATGATAACAATATACACAATATACACCGGTCTTTGTTGTTGCTGCAATTGTTTTGAAATTCCTTGTATTTTGCTATTTATTGCTATATAATTCAACAGAAATGGCGGCGAGATTGCTTAAAATCACGACAAAACAAATAATCTCAAACTGATATTATCCGGAAAATTGCTGTTCTGACTGCCGCAATTGGCAGTAAAGCGATCGTGTGCTCATACTCGACATACGATGAATACTGTGAAATATACTTTACTTACAAAAATATTTTTCATTTCATATTTGTGTCGCACAAAGGTCCAAACTTGGTGTAGACCAAGAGATGTAAAAAATATGAAATAACAAATTTCAGATCAGTTTTTTAAACAAGTACACGCAGAAAAAAAATCGCTTCTGTAGTATATTGTCCCAAACATATTCGGCTTGAATCATATATATGTTTATGGTACACTCTAAATATATAATATTTGGTACACACAAAAATTATATATTTGGGAAGATGTTGTTCTAAACAAATCCTTGTTTTCACCCTAATACCTTTTATTTGGGATTTTAATTCCGAAACAAAAATGTATTTAAATTTAAGTATTCCGAAAATATCGAACCTTAATTGTGTTAAGTTTTTCGGTAATCTAATGATAGTTTTTTAGAAATTTTTAATTGAAATCGTATAATTTTTATAACATTAATTTACTCGAAGGATTGAAAAAAATGCTGACCTGAAATACCCAGAAATTTAAAATGAGTCCCTTAAAACAGAATGCAATGTTGCTAATGGTATTTTTGACTGGGAGAAATAATTCGAAACGAAGGAAAAATTAAAAATGAAATTAGAAAAAATTCACCAAAGTTTTGAAAATCTTTCTTAAATTATATATATTTGAAGATATTCCTAAACAATAATTTTATTGGTATATAAATACATATTTTATTTAGGAAAATTAGTTTGCAAATATATATTTTGTTGTAATATATTAATATATGCGTTCCAAGTAAATTTTATTGATTTTCAAATAAAATTTATTTACTCAGAAATATAAAACATTTAAAAATTTGTGCTCCAAATATATTTTCTTTCGATTCAAACATATCAAAAAAGGCAATTTTGCCCCGTGTAAGAATAAGTAAACTTAAGGAAAATATCCTAACCTTCAGAGGTATATTTTATGAAACTCATTTCCCATGGAGTATGTCAGAACGGTTGTCATTGTAAAATTTATCTAAAATACCGAATTTGAAGACATTGGGATAATTGGTGCAGAAGTTATGCGAAAAGGGTTGAAAACGATTTTTGATCCAATTAAATATTTTATTATTTTTCAGCAAAAACACTCTTGTGCACCTTCAGATGTACAATTCTGGGCCTATGGATTTGTTGAGGTGTGGTAGAGACTACACGCTGAAAAAAATCGCTTCTGTAGTATATTGTCCCAAACATATTCTGCTTGAAATATATAAACGTTTAGTGTACATTCGAAATATATTATATTTGGCGCTCACACAAATATTATATATTTGGGAAAATGTTGTTCTAAACAAATCTTTTTTCCGCCTTTTCTCTTTTTCATTGGGACTATTATTTACGAAAAAAATATTTATTTGCATTTAAGCATTCAGAAAATATACCATTACCTTAATTTTAAGATCAGTTGTATGTTTTTCAGTAAATCAACGTTAATTTTTTCAGAATTTGAAATGTTAATGGTTTGACAACAAATGATGACTTGAAATAAATAGGAATTTAAAACTAGTGCTTTTAAACAAAAGTCATCGCTACTTATGCCATTTTAAATTGTAAGGTATAACTCGAAATCAATGAAAAATAAAAATGAAATTCGAAAAATCTTCAACGTTTTAAAAAACGTTTTTAAATAAAATATATTTGGAGAAATTCTTAAACAATAATTTTATTTGTATTTATTTATTTGAGAAAATTAAATTGCAAATATTTTTTGTTGTAATATATTTATATATGCGTTCCAAGTAAATTTTATTGATTTTCAAATATTAAAAATAATTAAAATTTGTGTTGCAAATAAATTTTCTTCCGATTCAAACATATCAAAAATGGCGATTTTGTCCCGTGTAGGCGATTTAGTCAGTTTAAACCCCGCATGACTATCGATCTTCCAATATTAAGTAAGAAGACCTGGATTGCTCTCCTTAAGGCATTGAATAATGGATTCATCTGAAGGATATAGCGGAATGAAAGTATGCGCCCTCGGCCGAAACGCGATATTGTCTTTTCCAACAAGGGGTAGAGCAGCATCTGCCAAAGCTCATCCACCATGTTTAGAGCAGCTTTCGGGCATTCCATAGAATGTCTGTCTCCGAGGGAAAAAAGGTTTAATGCGGCCCTAATACCAGACTGCTCCCAATAGCAGACTTCACAGAAGTCGTGCCATAAAAAAGTTAAAAACTCGCAAACAGAAGAAGACCAAACAGGTGTAGTGTGTCGTGTGTAGGGTTTCCGAAAAACCGGGTCTGTCAGAAAACCGGCATTTCGGGTTTTTTCAAAAACTGTATTGTGAAAAAAACCGTCATTAACCGACATTTCGTTTTTAGGGTTTGGAATTAAAAATCAAAAATTTTTTATTTAAAAAAAATCCACAATATACCTATCCGGTTTGGATTTACTTCTCTCAATTTAAATTTTATGAATTTTGCGCATATGGTGAATGAGATAAGATGTAGAAGATCCCCGGTAACACAATGACTTTGGGCACATCGAGCAATTGACCCGTGTTTTATCCACATTATCTTTCTCGAAATACTTCCATACTGAACTCAGTTTACTAAAACAAATCATTGCAACACATAAACGAACGAAAACATGTAATGGTTTACCTTAAAATTCAGTTGTTTGTTTTTTTCGGACTCAATTTCACAATGTAAATAAATGTGAAGTTAGTTGCAGTCATGATACAATTACTAGAGGTAGTGTACAGCGAACAGCTGATTTAAAATTGTTTATTGCAGGGGTCTTGGGTTGTAAAATGCATATTCATGTATGCTGTTTTCTACAAAAACAACGAGCAAAGTTGCATACAACAACAACAAAGGGTAACTTTAGCAATTATAACTTGTTCTGTTCACTTATCACCAAAACCCCGAAACCGAAAAACCCGACAGAGAAAAACCGAGTAAATCGACTGTTCGGGTTTAAGTCATTTTTAAAAAACCGATTGTCGGGTTCGGACTTCAAAACCGGAATTCCGGTTTTACGGTTTCGGTTTTGGACACCCTAGTCGTGTTGTCCCTGGTTGCATGCACGACAGTGTTCGTCGTGTAGCCATCAATTTTCGCCCAATAAGAATTGAGGAGGCTACACCACCCTGACCTTGGATGGGCCAAGACTAGTCTTGGCTGTCGTGGTAATTTCACTTCATCCGAAGCCACTGACGGAAGTGATCTCCTAGCACTACATTCACTCTGTAATTGTCAGTGTGTATGTCAGTGAGGCCTGCCTCGTGTGCTTTTTGATCTAGAGGTTCTCTCTTGTAGTGATGGACGTAGCTCTATCGATTATGAAGATCTTTCCTGCCTGGGAGGGGGTAGCCTATCCACAAGGTGGTGGTTTGGATGGCTATGACTGTAGCATCTAAGCAGATACTGCTTCGACAGCATAAATTTGTGTAGTCGCACGGGTATAATATTCGCCTTCTCATGTAGATGGTCCACAGAAGATGTTAGGAGGAACCCCGTCGCAGTTCTTAGTGCGGAATATGCGGGTTCTTTCACTGCGCCTCCCTGACTTTCGGTGACCATACAGGTTCTGCAAAGTAAAACATAGAACGCCCTATCGCTTTGTATGAGGTCAACAAGGTTTCGTTGTCGATTCCGCAAGTGCTGCCGGCCAGCGACTTGAGGATCTTGTTCCTACTTCTTATTTTATTGCAGATAGCTGTCGCATACGCGATAGATTTGAAGAAACTATCAAAAGTGACACCAAGAATCTTAGGGTAATTGGTGGTCGGTATTCTTGCGCCATAGACTATCACATTTAGTTGCTCCTTCACTGATTTGGTGACGGATATCTTTAGGTTCCTCGCAGCGAAGAAATTGGCAATACCAGACAGGTAAACATTCATCCTTCCACATATGTCATCAAACATGGGGCCAGACGCCAGAATCGTAAAGTCATCACAAATGATACGATTTCTATGCCGTCAGGTGGTGGTTGAATTGCAGAAAAGTAGAGAATAAACACCCCACCATGGGGAACTCTCTGTTTCACTCTACATATAATTAACGATTCAACGTTTCAAATTGTTCGGGAGGGACGTGTGCGGCAAAGGTGGCGCTTTGAGATATTTAGCTATAGAGGAAACAACTTAAAATTAACACAATGTTATGGAAGTTTTGATGTAATGTTAAAGATCGGTTCAATAAATCTTTCATAAATTTGTTTGAATAAGACGTCTAATAATCAAAAATTGAACCTTTGTACAATTTATGCAATGCAGCATCAGCTCTTCTACTGCCAAATGGTTGATACATTTATTACTGAATTGTCGATACTTGGCCAACTGGAATTGGGTCGTTCCGGAGTGTATATCCGAATTGTATGTATACATACATTTATATATTTTTTAAACGTTCTACAGAGAATGGCCCATTGTGCTCTTTTTAAAACAACGTAGACTTTGTAAAAATCGGTTCAGCTCTTCGAGAGCTATTGCAATTACCGTAAAACCAAAAAACGTATTTTTTATTTAAAATCCCCATAACATTTTTGGAAACGTTTTTTTTCAAAAAATAAATTATAGCCAGATGTTATATTAAGTCCTGATTCACACGAGGCAATTTTTTCCAAGGAAGTGCCGAAGTTTGTAGGAGAGAGAAGAGGCGGAAAGATCTCTCTCCTACAAACTTTGAAACTTACTTGTAAAAAAGGCTCGTGTGAATCTGGACTTACCATTTAGCAACTTCTTATGCTAAAATGAACTTCATAGGTCGATATCATTACTTAGTTGTCACTTTCTTAATTTTCATGGCTCACAAGTGAGTTCAGCCGATATGAGCCGCTACAACCGGCGGCTGCGCCAGCTGAAAACAAACTTTTGCGCCGCTTCAGCTTCATAGCCTATACTCGACTCCCGGTCAGGCAATGAAGCCGACCAAAATTATATGCACATAGAAAAATACCGATAGGCGGCTGAGCCGATCAAATTGCAATCATCGGCTGAACCGATAAAGTTCCAACAAACGATGGCGCACGAATGTCATTTTCATGCAAAGATGGCTCTTTAAGATATTTTCAATACGATAAAAAAACTTAAAATGAACACAAAAATGTAAGAAAAGTTATGGAAATTTTGATGTAATGTCGAAAATCGGTTCAATAAATCTCTACTTATTAGTCTTTTTTGTGAAAGAGAATTTCTTGTGAATGACATAGTGCCTGTTGTGTTATCTTAAAAACGACATAGGCTGAGTAAAAATTGGTTCGGCCGCTCAAGAGCTATTGTAATTTCCGTTAAAACGAAAAACGCATTTTTCAATTTCAAATCCCATAAATTGTTTGGATTTTTTTTAAATAAATGATAGCTAGATCCATTTAAAAGATTTTTATAATTTTATACACAAAAATGAACTTCATTAAAAATTCTGACTTTATTGTATTACTTGGTAGTCACTTTCTTAATTTTGATGGTTGCATAAAATAATTCTTTTTTACTCAATAAATAAAGTTCGGCGGCTGAGTTTCAGCCTATGTGAGCCGCTAAAATCTCTGCCGTTTGGAAAAAAATGGCCGGCTGCGGCGCGCGGTCTTTTTGCGCCGCTTCGGCTTCATAGCCTCGACTCCCGGTATATCCAACTGATTCATCATCAGCATAGATATTCCGACGGGGCTTTGTACTACGGACGACATTTTTAACTTCTCCAACTGTAAATTGTGGTGGTACTTATTCGGGAGAGCATGATTACGACGTTTGACTATCCTTTTTGCCGTCACCTTGGGGTGCTCTATGAATTGCCGTTTAAAATAAAACGCGCACCTCTTCGAATCAGTCACAATGGTAGCACCAAATGCGACTGCCGTCCGGTTGACCCTCCTGCCAGGATTCGATAGTGACTTAACCGTTGCCCACAACTTATCGATACCGGAACTTAAATCGCTTTAGATGATCCAGCCATTTATTCCTCTTATATTCATTGACTTTCCTACTAATTCCTAGATTTAGTTCCCTGATTCTAGGATCTGCAGGGTTCGAACGACGAAATTCATCACACTCGTCTGTGAGTCCCGCTGAATATGCTTGAAAATTAGGTCGATTCTCGGGTATTCGACCAGCAGGGATAAAGCGAGCAGCTGCTGCGTTGATGATGTGTCGGAATTTGTTCTCAGCTACCCGAACATCTGAGGGGATGGGTAGTTCACTGAAGCTGCGGTTGGTGAATTCACTGAACTCGTTGCATATCGATATCCTTTGATTCAGGAAAGTACGGCCTTCAGATATGATATAATCGGCTAATATATCAATGGAGAGGATTAAAGGGAGGTGGTCTGATATCAGTGAAATGACACCATTTATTAGGCAAGGTAACACGATGGTAATATCTGACGAGCCCCTGCAATCACCCATAATTCGTGTGGGGGCGTCCGCATTCACTGTACAAAACGTAGATCGACCTATTTGCTCAGCCAAAGCTATGCCTCTCTGGTCCTAAGCTAGGAGAGAATGCTGCGCTTGTTGATACTGTTGTAAACGAAGTTTGCGGTGGTGTCCCGTAAATTGAAAGCGATGGCGATGAGGACCTTGTGTACGTCCATTATCATTATTGTTTTTGTCCTTAGTTTGTGTTAATTTGTGTCAGTCGGTCCATTTATTACTTATAACTTTGTGCATTTGTTTCTAACACCCAAATTAAGATGTGATAGACCCATCGTTAATTGTACCGATCGACGTAGAATAGTGAGTGATTTCTGAGTCGAATTAGCAACGTCCGCCTGTACAGGTCCTAATTATTGTACATCCTGGCTGTCCGAGTAAATTGCAATGCCAGTATTGTTACTATGTTGCGACTCTGCCACTTGTCATTATTTAGGCTCCACAGACACTGCAGGTATCTGGTAGTCTGTGAGCTAATCCAGACTAAGATATTTACAGTGTACTCCGAAGCCAAACTTTTCATCCAGATTCGAATCACCCGTATAGACGTTGAGATGGTTTATATGTATTACCTGGTGTTCTGCCAAGCCATTCATCTCTGGCAGGTATCATATTGATGTAGTTCCTCTTGAAGGTGTATACCGTTGGTATATAGTCTACTCGGTCGGTTACCTACTACACTGATATCCTCATGTGACCATAGTTCTTGTACCTCCACATTGATAGGCAGTTTAATATTAGTGCCGCACTGGTTGCAACTTCTTTCGCCACAATATTAATCGGCAGTCGCGTTAGTCCTTAAGGCTCCGCTTATGTATAGGCAGGCAGTTCTCTGAACCCTTCATAGCAGGATAGTGATGGTTAGTTTTCAGTTGCCGTCAGTACAATATTGGACGAACTACTGCTATATACATATATCCAATGGGCGATTTTAGGAGAGTCCCCACCACGACCCTACAGCCTTCCTGCAGGAAGGTAATGCATATTAATACAATTAACCAAGATATGATCTTTCGGGTAAGAGTGAGGAAGAAAGATATATTAAAAAATGAGGTTTGAATAATAAAACCAGCGATTTCGATTCCTGGTTCTTTGTGGGAGTAACAATTTCAACACACTTTCCATACTTTCGATTTCTCGACTAATTATTTACAATTCCTAACGATTATTATCATTATTATCGACGTCATTCGAATAAAGGCCAACAAATGAACTGAAATACAAATGTTCACACAAACATTGTGAAGGCGTTATCAGAACTGCTTAAATCTGACACAAACCAATTATGTCTGATGCGATCCAAGTAATATTCAATGCCAGACGTCGCACGCACTCTTCAGGGGTGGTTTTGCAAAAACAAACATTATTTTGCCGTTATTCGTTTCAAGTGTTTTTAATAAATTAATTGTTTGTTTTTATTTATTTGCTAGACGGTTTGTTTTAAACGGTGAAGGAAACTGGTATACATTTTGATTGGGTAGGCCAATCAAATCGTATTTCTGCGACATTAATCAGAATGACGAATTTACGCCTGCCGAAGGTTATGTGAGAGGTAAAATGTGAATAGACTATTCAGAAAGTGTGAAAGATAATAACCGTCGCCCTACAGGGAGAAAAATAACTTGCTACCAACCAAACGTACAATACATTGAAAAAGTGAAGAGGGCTGGGAGAGAATTCGCTTTGAGATAATTTAAGTCATGTGAGCCATGTATGTTCCAGAGTCTCACAGTGTAGCTATTCGCGCGTTAATTTTCGAGAGCGGAGAAGCTATGCCTTCAAACCTTGCATATGGTAGGTAATATTTTCTCCACATAAAGTTTGTGTTCTATGTTTGATGAAACCTAACAAGTGACTAAGGACCATCAAAGAACGATTGCATTTGAGTATCGCCTAAGGCAATTGCTGTCTATACTAATCTTATGAATAATGTACATACTTTCATACAATTGTAAAGCATTACGCTGCCAGAGCTTCGCTTCCAAAGAACAGGAAGTAGGGAAAACAGGATATGTTGAGAAGGGTTGGCAATGCATTGCAAAGGGGGAACATGGCGAAGTGCCGCTTACAGAAAAATCAATTAAGATTCCTACCAAAACTTAAAGCCATATGCAATCAATTAAGATTCCTACCAATGGCAAATGCTAAAAATATTCTCAGAGCTGCAGGAGAATATATCTGTTATTATAGTAAATATAGCGTGATCCATTTCGAGGTTCCCTACTTTTTTAAAGAAAATACACAGAAAATTCAAATTGAATGGGAAATGTTTATTATCATTTGAAAGAACATTCTTTGGCATTTATTTGTTGAAGATTATGTCTATCAAATGTTGGCCGCGGCTACGTCTCAGATCGTACATCCGTTGAGTCCAATTTTCGATGACTCGTTCGGGCATTCGACTGGTGAATGACACGCGTGATATTTTGCTCCAAGGCCTGAATCGAAGCGGGTTTGTCCGCATAAACATTAGACTTTACATATCCCCACAGGAAAAAGTGTAACGGTGTGATATCACACGTTCTTGTTGGCCATCGACCGGCCCAAAACGTGAAATTATCTGCTCGCCGAAGTGTTCTCTCAATAAATCCATTGATTGATGCGATGTGTGGGAAGTGGCGCCGTCTGGTTGAAACCAAATGTCGCCGAGATTACGAGCTTCAATTTCAGGCATCAAATAGTCGGTTATCATGGCACAATAACGGTGGACATTGACGGTTACGTTCACACCGGCGTCATTTTTGAAGAAATATGGACCGATGATTCCACCGGCCTACAAACCACACCAAACCGTTGTTTTTTCTGGATGAAGTGGCAGCTCTTGAATCTCTTCCGGTTGCTCTTCGTCCCAAATGCGGCAGTTTTGCTTGTTTCCATACCCATTGAGCAAGAAATGGGCCTCATCGCTGAACAAAATTTGGCTCGAAAACGTCGGATCTTCTTGGAACTTTTCAAGAACCCTTAGAGCGAAGCGATGTCGCTTGGTAAGGTCGGGCGGCTTCAGTTATTGCTCAAGGTTTATTTTGTATGCTTTCAATTAAATATCTCGACGTAAAATGCGCCAAGTCGTTCCATACGTCGGTCCGAGTTGCTGTGAACGGCGCCGAATCGACTCTCCACGGTCTTCGTGTACACTCCCAGCTACGGCCGCTACATTTTCTTCACTGCGTGCTGGACGTGATGGTGTTGCGAATAGTACGCTCAGTAGGCCGATTATGTTGAACATAAGTTGAGCGAAGTGCTCGAAACACTTTCCTCACAGAACGTGAATTTTCGTAATAAAGTTGAACGATTTGTAAACGTTGTTCAGGCGTAAGTCTTTCCAAGATAAAATGCCAAACAATACTTAACAAAAATAACATGACTGTTGAAGTCACAACAGCTGACTGTCATCGTCATCGCCACCTGCATCAGATTTGGAGCCGTTGGTTTTAAACACAACGCCGCAAAACTCGTAAAGTGATGGCAACGCCGTCAGTGTTGCATTACTTTAGTTCACGACTCACCCGCTTATGACACACTGCAAAACCGCTACGGGTCACGGCCAAAATAAATTAATAGCATTTTCTGATAGGAGGATTACTTTTGCGCCAGGGGCTATATCTAAATCGGAAACCTTCTGCACCTTTTCCAGTATGTCCAAGGATAACAAGGATACATTTACAAACAGACGAACTGACAAAACCAAACCCATTCAGAAAGAGATTCTAGGTCGATAGATATACGAGTATTAAACGATTGTTTAGGTCATCTAATTTAAGGTGTTATGAAGTGTGGTTGTAGGATTTAAAAACATTTTATACAAACTAATAAACATATATTTTTTGAAAATAGCAAAAGATACATACCTGTTTATGTTTTTTGGTTCATTTATCCATTTTTGTAATTAATTTACCCAACAATTTTCCCTTTATCTTTCGAAAGGACGATAAACATAACCGACACGAATGAATTTTTCTGATCGTCTTATCTGACATTTCATTTCGTTCGTTGTTGTCTTATAAGAACCAAAATGTTGGCGATAATTGAAAGCTTCTTTGTTAACATCCCAAACAAAGTGTGCAAAAAACAAAAATTTTATTCGCTTGCCATTTGACGTGCGAAGTGGCAAAAAAGAAGTAGAGATACTTTTTAATAGCCTTTTTTTGACAGATCACGTGTGAGGCGTGTCACGCTGTCATGTTATTTTTGCTAAGGATTGTTTGGCATTTCATCATGGAAAGACTTACGCCTGAACAACTTTTACAAATTATTCAGTTTTATTATCAAAATAATCGTTCGCCAATTGCGCTAAGTCCATTTATTTTTAAATCAAAAAAAAAAACACTTTCCAGTCGACCCACGACCTTGACACCCATGTGTAATATTTAAGCTCTCGTTAAGAGCTATCTTTTTGCCATTGACCGAATCCCGATCCGACGTACTGGAATCATCGGTCCATATTTCATCAAAAATGATGCCGGTGAGAACGTAACCGTCAATGGCCATGATAACCGACTATTTGATGCCTGAAATTGAAGCTCGTGATCTCGGCGACATTTGGTTTCAACAAGACGGAGCCACTTCCCACACATCGCATCAATCAATGGATTTATTGAGAGAACACTTTGGTGAGCAGATATTTTCACGTTTTGGGCCGGTCGATTGGCCACCAAGATCGTGCGATATCACACCGTTTAACTTTTTCGTGTGGGGATATGTAAAGTCTAAAGTTTATGCGGACAAACCCGCTTCGATTCAGGCCTTGGAGCAAAACATCACGCGTGTCATTCGCCATTTACCAGTCGAAATGCTCGAACGAGTCATCGAAAATTGGACTCAACGGATGGACCATCTGAGACGTAGCCGCGGCCAACATTTGTTAGACATAATCTTCAAAAAATGAATGCCAAAGAATGTTCTTTCAAATGATAATAAACATTCCGCATTCAATTTGTATTTGAATTTTTCTTTAAAAAAGTAGATAGAATGTGTTTATTTGTTTCTTGGTTTGTTTGTTTGTACCGTATAGGCATCTAAACGGCTGGACCAATCATCTTGAAATTTTCACAGAATGTACATGTGTGGGGGGTGGTGAAAATAGGGTACTTGAATTTTCGATGTACCAAGTGGGCGTGGCCTCGCCCATATAAGCCAAATTTTGAAATTGATATATCTTGCACAATTTTTAGCGAGAGTGCTGTAATTTTGTGCATATGTATCTGGTGGCAGTCTACGAGATTGGTCCAAAAATGGGCGGAAACGGATCACCAGATATATTCTGTATATGTATAGGTATCTGGTGGTAGTCTATTTTTGAAATTGGTCCACTTCGTTACTCCAGATTGAGATTTCAGATCACGTCAATTTTTGAACCAATCACGAATCCTGCCACCAAATACATATACGTAGTATGTACGAAAAATATCGCGAATTTTTAATTCCCGCGGGCTACGTGTATTTTATTTTAGATATTTTTGTAGCGTTATGTTGGTACTCATGTCCCCTACTTATGCTGACAAGGTCGGCCATTTTGAATGTTCAGTTAATTTTTGACAGCTGTTGTGCTTGGACGTGTTTTAACTTGTCTTCGATTTTTATCTATTTCAGAAAATGGATCAAGGAATCTGCATAAAATTTTGTATGAAAAACAAAATAAAGTGCGCTGACGCATTCCGAATGTTGACTGTGGCATATGGTGAAGCTACCTTGGACCAAAGCAACGTTTATCGGTGGTACAAAATGTTCTTAGAGGGCCGCGAAGATGCGAAGGACGAACAGCGTGCCGGACGCCCGAGCACGTCAACAACAGACGAAAACATTGATAAAGTGAATAAAATAATATTGGCCAATCGACGAATTACCTTTCGAGAAGTTGCTGAAGATCTAAACATATCGATTGGCTCGTGCCATTCGATTTTAACCAATGATTTGGGCATGAGTCGGGTCGCCGCTAAATTCGTGCCAAAATTGCTCAATTCGGACCAAAAACAGCATCGCGGTAATATTGCTCAAGAGATGTTGAACTCGGTCCGTGACGACCCAAATTGGTTCAGAGGGTCATAACTGGGGACGAATCGTGGGTTTATGGTTACGACGTGGAAACTAAAGCTCAATCATACCAATGGAAGCTGCCGCATGAACCAAGGCCGAAAAAAGCGCGCCAAGTTCGGTCGAGCGTAAAGGTTTTGCTCACAGTTTTCTTTAATTGCAGGGGCGTGGTACATTATGAGTTCTTGCCACAGGGTAGTACGGTCAATAAAGAATATTACCTGCAAGTTATGCAAATTGCGCGAAGAAATCCGCCAAAAACGCCCGGATTTGTGGAAGAACAAAAACTGGCTTTTGCACCATGGTAACGCTCCTGCACACACATCGTTGCTAGCCCCCTGTGACTATTTTTTGTTCCCAAAACTGAAACGGCCCATGAAAGGACGACGCTACGCCACGATTGAGGAGATAAAGACGGCATCGAAGGAGGAGCTGAACAAGATCACAAAAAATGATTATTTAAAGTGCTTCGAGGATTGAAAAAAAACTTTGGCAGAAGTGTATTATATTCGAGGGGAATTACTTTGAAGGGCACAAAATAGATATTCATGAATAAATAAATACTTTTTGAAAAAATACAAATACATACCTCGTACATAAATTAGTCTGATCCCGCCCATTTTTGAACTAATTTTTGAACGTAGACTGCCACCAGATACATATAAACAGAATTACAGTACTATCACTACTAAATTGTGCAAGATAACTCAAGACTACCACCAACAAATTGTGCAAGATATATCAATTTCAAAATTTGGCTTATATGGGCGGGGCCCTATTTTCACCACCCCCACACATGTACATTCTGTGAAAATTTCAAGAAGCTCGGTCCAGCCGTTTAGATGCTTATACGGTACAAACAAACAAACCAAGAAACAAAGAAACACGCATTCTTCTTTATATAAAGCGTTTTCCATCAAGAGGTGTTATTTTGGTATTCAAAGGAAAATGTCATTTTTTGAGATAAATGATCGGATGTTTATTTGATGATAAAGAGGACGGTATGCCGTTAATAATGAAAAACAACATCAGCCAAATGGCCACCACGACCACGCTTACAGGACCATATCCTTTTCATGAAATTTTCCATAACCAAATCGCAAAGTGGCTGCCCTATGTCCTCGATAGCCTCACGAATTCTATCTTTGAGGTCTTGAATCGACGCTGGGCTGTTGGCGTAGACCTTAGCTTTCACGTGGCCCCAAAGGAAGAAGTCGCAAGGTGTTAAATCACAAGGTCTCGGTGGTCAATCACATCTTCGAGAGATAACAGGGTCCGGAAACTTTTCCCGTAACAGAGCAATCGTTTCGCTACTTGTGCGGCACGTAGCGCCGTCTTGTTGAAAGTAAACGTTGTCCAGATCAATACCATCCAACACCGGCCATAAAAAATCATTAATCATCTCTCAAAAGCGCAATCCATTCACCGTAATTGTTGATCCAACCTCATTTTCCAAAAAGTAAGGTCCATGACCCCGCCGGACCATAAGCAGCACCAAACAGTCACACGTTGAGGATGGAGAGGCTTCTCAGCAATAACTCTTGGCTTTTCCGAGCCCCAGATGCAACAATTTTGCTTGTTGACGTATGCACCGAGGTGGAAATGGGCCTCATCAGTCAAGATGATTTTTCGATGGAATTCCGGAAGTCACCATTTCAGATTTTCACCATTTTTGTAGTGAATTTTAATAATTTCAATGCGTTGTTGAATCGTTTATCGTTCCATTTTTAGTAATGCCGTAGTTTCTACTTGTCAAATGTCAAAGAATAAAAGCTTTAAAAGTGACAGCTATCGAAATACCGGGTGATTCAAAATAACACCTCTTGTTGTATAAGTATACTATCGCGAGAGTTAAAAAACATAAAAGCTAAATATCCAAAGACTATTAAAATGGAAGTGTTCTACTAACCCCAGTTAGTAGAACACTTATAAATCGGAAGTGAAACACGAGTTACACGCGCTTCTAACTTTTCTTCACCCGATGTGGCCAACTTTGAGGCCCTCTAGCTCCGCCCCTGTATGACATAGGGGGCCCAAATATAAAACTTAACTTCTCTAACACTTCCTCATCTACCATGCCAAGTTTGGTCGCAATCGGTTGTTTGGCTAAGAAACGGTCGAATTATTTCCCCTTTTTGAATTCGTACCACTGTGCAGTGTTTTGCAAAAACAGACGAAAACTGTCAGACTAGTCTTGGTATTTCGTCCATAACTTTTACAAATATTGAGTCTCACAAAATTGTTTACTGTTCTGTATTTGTGAGATTGCAACGAATATTCTGTGAAAATTGAAAGAAAATCGAGGGGAAAGCAATTTTTTCAGTTTTTTTTCAAAAAAACTTTTTTTAAAAAATTTTCAAAAAAAAATAAATACAAACAATGGCGCATTGTGTCCTCCTAAAAAAATTTTTTTAATTTTTTCAAAAAATAAAATGCCCACAAAATTTTTTGAAAAAATTTATAGCGAAATCTTATTTTACCTATTTGTAACTGCTAATAAACATTTTAGCCAAAAATAAACTACATAGGTCGATATTAAATTTCTGACCCACGCGCGAAATACAATTTTGGGTAAGATTTTTGAAAATAACCCAGAAAGTTTATCTTTGCACAAAACTTAACATAGCTAAATGCTAAAAGGAAATATCGCGTTAGTGTAAAAAAAAAATCTTTTAAAATTTTATAGAGATTTACAATTTTAAAAAATATTTTTTTTTGGCTTTTTAAGGAATTTGTAATGAACGTTTGAAAAGATTTTTACAATGTTTACATCATTTTATCATTTATGATGTTAATACCTACAAAATATTTCATATTTCAACGCTACATTAGTATGCGATAGTATGTATCGGACAAAACGAAAACATGTTGCTCTTTCTAAAGAGAAAACATTAATTTTTACATATCGTTTTGTGTTATTTAAGTGTACATTTGAATAACATATAACATAAATGTACCCTCACTTTAGTGATACGAGGATATATATCATTTGCTACGGGCCAAAGATGTAACACACCGTAAGAGTGACTTAAGACCCAAAGAATGATCGGCGGATATCCGTTTTGGGTTTTTTTTTAAGTCGAACGAGCAATGTCTGTCCGTCTGTCTGTCTATGTGGTAATAGTTTTTTTCTATCTCAGTCTAAGTTCAAATTTGCATAGTGTAATGGTTTTATAGTACCTACAATCCAGTGAAAAATGGGCGTTATTGCCATGCCCTTTTTGGTACCCGCCACACAAAGGTACAATTTTGTATTATAACGCCCCTTTTGGTACCTCCCACACTAACGGACAATTTTGTACAAAAAGTTAACAGCTTATATTGCGAATACCAATGCAAATAATTACTTAGTAGGGACATAAATACTGTTACACACATTTTATGCAATATTATTAAAATTAATGAATGCTTTTGGACCAAATTTGTTGTAAATCGCGACCTAAGCATGAAAAGACGCTAAATCCACTTTTTACTAAATGCATTTTTTGCTGCGGAACGTAATATAACTTGGATATACAACGATTTGAAAACAAAAAGCCAAAAAAAAGCTTTGTCATCTTTAAAAGCTCAATCTGTTGCCACCCCTGGACAATTTTAAATATTGGACTTAGCGCCTTTACACATTGATATATCGCTCACTCACTTCAAGAGTGGCATAACTCAAAATTGAAAATTGCCAAGATGTGTAACTTTAAGTCCGTATTAAAAGATAAGTAACATGAAATAAGATGTTTAAATACGCTTGAATTATTCGAAATGTGGTTGTTTAATTATAGACCCAATTTCGCTGAGATTAATTTTTGGACATTTGCAAAATTCGGATTTTTGTAAGGCAACCTCAAACATTTTAAATTTTGAGTTATGTCACTATTGAAGTGAGTGAGCGATATATTGTAAACAAAAAGCAAGCATTCATTCGAAATGTCCACCTTTGGCCTTAACACATGTCTTAAGTCGCACTGGCCAATCATCAATAGAACGCACCTCGTCCATTGGGAAAGTGTCAACAGCACTAATCAAAGCAGTCTTAAGGGAATTGTCTTTTGTAGCCATGTCCTTTAAAACTGTCCACAATTTGTAACAATGTGGGTTTAAATCAGGGCTTCGAAGCCATGTCTGGGTCGTTTTAGCCTCATGGGCCGGCGCAAAATCCTGCTGGAAAGTCCATGCCAAGTTCTGGAATAGAGAATGATTAAGTGGCTTCACAATATCTTCCAAAACGGTTTCTTGGTTAACTTTGGCCGATGTGTTGACTCCTTGTTCACAGAAATGGAAGTCAGTGATCTGTTCGTAAGAGACACCTCAACAAACCATTACTGAAGCTGGATGATGGCCTTTTTCAACCCGTGGAATCAGTTCAGATGCTTTCATAGACGACCTAGCATACATGCTGGCCTTTTTCAACCCGTGGAATCAGTTCAGATGCTTTCATAGACGACCTAGCATACATGATGGCCTTTTTCAACCCGTGGAATCGGTTCAGATGCTTTCATAGACGACCTAGCATACAGCCCATTATTTTGTTTGTTAAATTTTTCTTGCACGGTAAAAATGTTTTCATCAGTGAACAAGATTTTTCTATGCAAGTTATCAGTGTTTCACCAAAAGATGTTTGCATTTGTTCTATTTCAGTACGGCGTTTGAAAGCCCCAATTCCCAAGTTTTTTTTTTGGATAATTCGACTCATGGATTGGATGGATTTTCTGTTTATGGAGCGGATTTCGCAGAATTCTTGACTTGACGGTTTTGAAGACCTGCTGCGTTCGAACAAGACGAGGGCGCACAGTGCTCTGTCCCATTGACAAAAATCGATAATAATGTACTGGCTCAAATAATGGTAAAATTGGTACTCATCATATCTTAACAAACCAATTAAGATAAATAACAACAACATTTTTTAATTTACCTCTTTTTGACACCGCGAGAGGGCGCCAAAGTCAATTGTTGTATACGCAAATCGACCAAAAATAAACTACAATAAATGTATGTTCTAAAATAGCTGTATAAAATTCGTTTATTAGGGAAATTAAGCCAAACTTTTTGTTTATGATAGTGAATCGAATTCCTAATAATACAAAAATGCCAAGTCGGCAGAAAATTGCTATAGTGCTATTCAAAATTGCTTTGGAAAATTAATATTTTTTGTTAAAATGAAAAAAAATTACAATTTTAATTGGTATGAGAAAAATAGGTTGGACCAGATTCCTAAAATTGTATTCTTCAAAAACAATGTATGTACTGTTACTATTAAATAAAAAATATAAAAACGCAAAATAAAAGTGAACAAACTTTAAAAAAATTTATATGTTTTTATGTATAAAAAAGTTGTTTTCGAATATAATTTTTAGGGGTGTTCCAAAAACAGACGCCAACGCTTAACGTGTTGACCAACCCCATAATTTTCTTTGCGCAAGAAAGCTGACAGAATTCTTAAAAATATAAAAATTCATACTTATAAATTATTGTTGAGAAAAACATAAAAAAATCGATTTTAATATGGTGCTTTTATGTCGAAAAATCAAAAAATATTGAATATTATATGGCATAGGAAAAAAAAATTCGTAAATATCCCTAATTTTTTTTCGCCAGATACTATTAATGATATGCCCTCTTTAAACATAAAATATAAAAGTTCAAATTATTCGCGCACAGTTTTCCAAAAACCATCTCCTTTAACTTGTAGAACAACTTTTTTGGAGCCTAATAATTGACATAATTCTTAAAAATACAAAAAATGATATTTTTAAAATATATTTGAGAAAATTTAAAAAAAATCCATTTAATATGGTGTTTTTATGTCGAAAAATCAAAAAAAAAATATTTATGTCATCAGAAAAAAATCGTAAAGATCTAAATTTTTATTTCGCAAAAATTATTAATGCCATATCCTCTTTAAAAATAAAATATAAAAGTTCCAATTATTCGCGCACAAAATTACGAAAAAGTACTTTTGCTTTAGGTCTAAAATTTTCTTGCGACAAAAAATTAACTGTAATGCATTTAAGGAGTTCCTAATAGCAACAAGGATAATAATTTGGCGCGCTTCCGATGATATTAAATGTCAGTAGTGTACATAAAGTACTAATTCATGGTTACGATGTTATTAGTTAATTTAATTTGCCAGTAGGTATATAAATATTGACAATTCTATTTCCGGAAACATTTATTTAATTTAAGGTTGTTTATCTGACGTATGACATACAGCAATTTTCCCTATTGAGTCTTCTAGTTTTTTACCCATATTTGTAATCTACGCAAAATTCCCTTTAATTTGATGGGTCGGACGATATTTGGACCAAAAACCCAACAAAACTCACAGCAAAGCCTATTACGCTTTACAAACTTTGGTCGAAATTCAGCGCCACTCTTGAGCGTTCTTTATATATTTATTTTTAAGTCCTTTAAACCCTTTGTGTGGTAGGTACCAAAAGGACTCGCTATATCCTGTCGAAATTTTGCACCGCAACTGATATATGAGTCATTCCACGCCAAAATTTCGAAGCAATCACTATTTTTGATTGCTTCGAAATTTTGTGTATGCATTATTTACATAAAAATATCTTATACGCAGTTCAAGAAAAAATTTTAAAAAAATGTCTTTAAGAGTAATGAGCAATTTAAAGTTGACGAAATTACGTTTTTTTCTAAAAGGTGTATTTATCCTATAGCTTGTATCTCCTAAAATACGTGACCGATTTTAATGTGCTATACCTTGTTTTTTGAAGGTAATTTCAACTACTACAACTAACTGGTGTAAGCACTGCAACAAAAATACTAATTTTTAATGTTTTTGCCCTTTTATACATTCTATTGCGATTTTCAAAATGATTTTTTTTAAATTTTAATGTCGTGTTCTGAGATGTCTTTGTTAGCTACTGTATGAATTTGGAAGTGGTGAATTGATGGGAACTATTTTTAAAAATTTTTTTTATAAAAAAACCCATTTGCCTAATTTCTGTGAATGTGCTTTAAATAATTAACAAAATGATAATTTTTAGCCGTTAGTTTATTAATATAACAATAACAACAATAAATATTATTAATTTTGCAAAATTATTTGCAAAAACGCAAAAATCAGCGAACTGGATTTCAATTTTTGATGAAGAAAAAAAATACAATAACTTTGTTAGTCCGTTTTTCACATTCAATTCGACAATTCAAAGAAAAAAGAAAGCAATAATAAATCAAAAGTAATTTATTGAACTGGGTGATGTAGGGGATGATGGATACCAAGCAACGGCTCTGACTGGCTATAACATGGCAAAGCCCAGGCCTATCTTGGTCCCTCCCTCATCTCAAATGTGGACACTGACCTCACCGTGGTGTCACCTGGGGTAGCTACCTTCAACATCCGTCAAAGGTAGTGAGCTAATATGTGCCGCGCGTTCCCATAAGAACGATAAAAACATGGTTGAGGCGTCGGGTTAGTAACCCACCCTCATAAAAAAACCCAGCTACTATGAACAAACGAAGAAAAAGATTAATGAACCCCCCTAATGTTGACGACCCCCGCAAACGTTTTAAGGACCACGATATGCGAATCTGCACCTGGAATGTCCGAACTCTCTACAGAGAAGGTGCAGTGTACGCACTGGCGGATGTACTAGAAAAGTACAAGGCTGATATTACCGCCCTACAGGAAGTGCGATGGAATGGGAAAGGCGTCACAACAACACCGAAAGGAGACGCACTGTATTATAGCTGCCATGAAACAAGACATGAGTTCGGCTGTGGATTCGTGGTTAGCCGGAGACTCAAACACCTCGTCTCCAGATTCACTCCGGTGGATGAGAGGCTAGCCACAATTCGAGTAAAAGCCAAGTTTTTCAACATCAGTCTTATTTGCGCCCATGTCCCGACCGAAGATAAGGACGAACAGACCAAAGATATATTCTACGAGCGCCTAGAGAGAGCATATGACCGCTGCCCCGACCATGACATTAAAATTGTCCTAGGAGATTTTAATGCAAAAATAGGAAAGGAGAATATCTTTGGTCCAACAGTCGGAAAATTTAGCCTCCACGAGGAAACATCCGATAACGGAATGAGGCTATCAGACTTCGCCGCGGCAAAAAACATGGTAGTTAGCAGCACCAGATTTCGACATCTCGATATACATAAGGCCACGTGGCTGTCGCCAGATCAAAAAACGAGAAACCAGATTGATCATGTTGTGATAGATGGAAGGCATTCATCCAGTGTGTTAGACGTACGATCGATCCGAGGTGCAAACATCGATTCGGATCACTACCTTGTTGCAGCAAAGGTACGAACCCGCCTAAATGTGGCGAGAAACGTACGATCTGACACAGCGCGGAAACTGGACGTCGGAAAGCTGCAGACACAACAGACAGCAACGGCATACTCCACTCGACTGACCCAATTGCTTGCAGAAAGCACTCCTTGTCCCGATAATATTGCTGCGCAATGGCAAAACATTGCCCACTCTATGGAAAACGCCGCAAAATCCGTACTTGGGTACCAGAAGCCTCCCCCAAGGAACCCATGGTACGACCAAGAGTGTCGCAATGCTACTGAAGCGAAGAATGCGGCATACAGGGCAACTCTGCAGTCTGTGGCAACGCGCCAAGCAATGGAGAGTTATCGGGAGAAAAGGAGAGAGGAGAACCGTCTATTCCGCAGGAAAAAGAGAGAAATGGAAAGGCGTGAGTGTGAGAGAATCGAGATGCACAGGAGTCAGAATGAACTCTGAAAATTCTACCAAAGAGTGAAACACCAGACAGAGGGCTTTGGTACAGGCACATCCTCCTGCAAAGACAAAGAAGGTAATCTGGTGACAGAGGCAGATAATGTGCTGAGGATATGGAAAGAACATTTTTCCCAACTGTTGGTATCCGATAGTAGCGGCGACGAAGATGCCCCAGAACCAATCCCAGACGACGGTATTGAGTGTATACCGCCTAGCCAGAATGAGGTCAGAATAGCTGTATCCCGGCTGAAGAATAATAAGGCAGCAGGAGCCGATGGATTGCCAGCTGAACTATTTAAGACCGGTGGTGACATGCTGATAAGGCGTATGCATCAGCTTGTCTGTAGAATCTGGGTAGAAGAACGCATACCCGATGATTGGAACCTCAGCATATTATGTCCCGTGCACAAAAAAGGAGACAAGACAGTATGTGCCAATTACAGAGGAATAAGTCTCCTTCCCATCGCATACAAAATACTGTCCAGCGTAGTGTGTGAGAGATTAAAAACTAAAGTCAATGAGATAATTGGGCCATATCAATGCGGCTTTAGACCTGGCAAGTCCACCATAGACCAGATATTCACACTACGCCAAATCCTGGAAAAGACCCAAGAAAAACAAATCGACACATACCATCTATTTGTCGACTACAAGGCCGCTTTCGACAGCCCTATACGACCAAAGGTGTTTCAAGCCATGTCTGAGTTTGGTATCCCTACAAAACTAATACGGCTTTGCAGGATGACATTAACTGATACGCGATCCTCAGTTAAAATAGGAAAGAACCTCTCCGAGCCGTTCAGTACCAAACGAGGTTTCAGACAAAGAGATAGTCTGTCGTGTGACCTTTTTAACATCCTGCTGGAAAAGGTTATGCGAGACGCAGATGTGAATAGGACTGGCACGCTATTCACGAAACAACACATGCTGCTCGCCTATGCCGACGATATCGACATCATGGGTCGAACATTGCGAGCAGTAACTGCCACCTTTGAAAAAATCGAAAAGGAATCTGCCAAAGTGGGTCTGGCAGTAAACGCCGATAAAACCAAGTTGATGGTATCTACCACCAAAACATCCAGCAGACTCGGACGAACAGTGGAAGTTAAAAACCACAACTTTGAGATTGTCAGCGACTTTATCTACCTCGGTACCGCCATAAACAAAACAAACAACATCAGTTTTGAGATAAAACGAAGAACAATCCTGGCTAATAGATGCTACTTCGGACTAAGTAAGCAGTTCAAGAACAAAGCCATCTCTCGACAAACAAAAATCACACTCTACAAGTCGCTGATACTACCCGTGCTGTTATATGGTTCTGAAGCATGGGTACTTGCGAAAGCAGACGAGGCAGTACTTGGAGTATTCGAGAGAAAAATTCTTCGTAAAATCTATGGACCAATCTGCGTTGACGGAGAATATCGGTGTCGTATGAACCACGAGCTGTACGAGCTATTTGCCGACATTGACATAGTTAAGCGTATTAAATTACAGAGATTACGTTGGCTAGGTCATGTGGTGAGAATGAATGAAGATGCTCCAGCAAAAAAGTCATTTCAATACGAACCTGATGACGGTTCACGCAGCAGGGGAAGGCCAAAACTCCGATGGAAAGATCAGGTGGAGGAAGACATCTCGAAACTTGGTGTCACAAATTGGAGAAGAAGCGCAGAAGATCGAAGCGCTTGGAAATCTATTCTACGTTCGGCTTCAGGAACTAATGTTCTGTAATAGCCGATTAAGTAAGTAAGTAATTTATTGAACTCAAAACTACCACGTCCGATAAAAAAATTAGAGTTCAGACATCATCAACTTCCGAAAAGTACTGTGTTAAGACGTTGTACAATGATTAATATTTGTATACCCATTTTCTTCTTTTTTACTGTTAATAGTATACTTGATTCGAATGTTTTTAATACATTTTTTATTGTTCTTATTTTTACATTGGTATACTGATTATTAATAATTGTCATTCTTTTCTTAAATGTTTTATTGTTCTTACTAAAACAGTAAGAATGACTAAATGAATAAACTAATGACTAAAAATTATCATTCTGTTAATTATTTAAAGCACATTCACAGAAATTATGCAAATGGTTTTTTTATAAAAAATCGTAAAAAATAGTTCCCATCAATTCACCACTTCCAAATTCATACAGTAGCTAACAAAGACATCTAAGAACACGACATTAAAATTTCAAAAAAATCGAAGGGTGTAATCATTTTGAAAATCGCAATAGAAAGTATAAAAGGGCAAAAACTTTAAAAATTAGTATATTTGTTGCAGTTCTTAATCCAGTTAGTTGTAGTAGTTGAAATTACCTTCAAAACAAGGTATAGCACATTAAAATCGGTAACGTATTTCAGGAGATACAAGCAAAAGAATGAACACACCTTTTAGAAAAAAACGTAATTTCGTCAACTTAAAATTGCTTATAACTCTTAAAGAAATTTTATTAAAATATTTTCTTGAACTACGTATAAGATATTTTTATGTAAATCATGCATACACAAAATTTCGAAGCAATCAAAAATAGTGATGTCAAAAATCGTCCCGTTTGGCATGGAATGACTCATATATGAAATATTATGACATGTTAAATTTCATAAATATAGAATGCTCCAATTTAGTGTTATAGTCTGGTGAATTTTTAAGGACCGGGAATAATTTGCAAAACGTTATGAGACCCGCGGTCCGATTGGGTCCAAATTTAAAATTTTTCTTAACTATAACCACATACAGCTTGGTACCAAATTTCACAGTTCTGCAATTACTCCTTCTATTTTTGTCACATCGATACATGAAGACAGAGCACTGTGGGGCGTCCCGACCGGTGGCGGTCTGTGACATCTCCAGTCTCCTTATATGCACCGGTAGACGAACATACGACTAATCCCCAGCGGGCGGAGCGTTTTGAAAATGTCGTTTTTTTATTCCACACATAAAAAGCGCTATAACAGCGAAGCGGTTCTCATTGTCTGACCACTCCATGGTGTTGTGGGTGTGTTCAATGTTGTAACAGTACTTATGTCCCTACGAAGTACACCAAATTTTTGCACACTGTATAGTTTTTAAAATTCCTACAGTCCTGTCAAAAATTCCTTCAGTTCCGCTTTAGTACCTCTCCTACAAAAAGAGCCAAGACATAGCAAAATTAAATAGCTCATAATATTAGAAAATATGTACAGTGCATATTTACATTGGTCACAAAGTGACCTTGTTTTTTACTGGTATTTGTTACGAAGTAATTGATCACAAAATTTTGTGACGCACGCTACAAAAGGTAGACGCAACTTTAAAAGTTGAATTGTATTTTCGTAATTTTTGCATAATAAAGCACAGAAAATCTAATACATAAATAATACAGGATGGGCCATTTAAAATTTTAAATTTGAATTGGCTATAAAAAAGTACAGAAAATTTTTTCAAATTTCGGGCTTTATTGGAAATGTCAAACTTTGTCATATATAATAATGGAATACAATATCATTCATATGACTACCACGACTGGCTCAATTGTCTCTGCACGCTTTGCGTAACATTTATACTTAATGGCTCCCCACAGAAAATGGTACAAAGGGCTCAAATCACAAGTCAAAGTAATCGGTAGTCTATATATATAAAAACCAGTAAGGAAAGGCTAAAGTCAGGCGGGGCCGACTATATAATACCCTACACCACTCTCGTAATATTGAATAACTCTGATATATAAATTTTGTAATTCATGTATAAATTGTTTACATAAATTTACTTTTGGGACATTTTATACTTAAATAATACCCTGTACCACAGTGTGGTGTAGGGTATAAAAACGATTGGATCTAAAGAGCCAAATCGGATGAAACATATATATGGGAGCTGTAGCTAAATCTTTACCGATTTTCTTCAAATTCGGCAATGTTGGATCATTGATCAAGAAACTCTACCATTCTAGATTTCAAAACGATTGGATGTAAAATACAGCTTCTATAGAACTAAAGGGCCAAATCGGACGAAACATATATATGGGAGCTATAGCTAAATCTTAACCGATTTTTTTCAAATTCAGTAGTGTTGGTTCATGGATCACGAAACTCTACCATTCTAAATTTCAAAATGATTGGATGTAAAATACAGCTTCTATAGGACTAAAGGGCCAAATCGGACGAAAGATACATATGGGAGCTATATCTAAATCTGAACCGACTTCAACCAAATTCAATAGCGATGATATACTCTAGCTGCGAAATACTCTAAACTGCAAAATTTCAGAACGATCGGAGTGAAATTGCGACCTGTAGTCGACGAACAACTTTACATGGACAGACGGACGGACAGACATGGTTAAATCGACTCAGCTAGTGATTCTGAGTCGACCGGTATACTTTAAGGTGGGTCTAGCTGTGTTATTTTCAGTTGTTACAAACATCTGCAGTGAAACAAACTTATAATACCCTATACCACAGTGTGGTGTAGGGTATAATGAAATGGTGTTCGTTGGTACGCAATGGGCTCGAAAACGGCTGAACAGATTTTGCTGAATTTTTGCATCAGAATATCTTTTGGTGTGTGGAAGGTTCGTAGCTATATTCGGTTTTGATTGGACAAAGGGGCGTGGCACCGCCCATACAACGTAAAATTTAAAAGTGGAATATCTTGGATACTATTGGTTCAAAATACTCGAAATTCGATATGTGTGACCTTGGTACCAGTACACATCAGGAAGCCAAAAACCGGTGTGATAATGACAATGGGCGTGGCATCGCCCATAGAACCTAAAATTCAAATATGAAATATTTCGAATACTATTGGAGCAAAATTCTCGAAATTGGGTATGTGTGACCTTTGTGCCATTACGCGTCATATAGCTGAAAACTGGGGTGATAGTGATAGTGGGCGTGGTACCACCCACTCTACCAGACATTCAGAAGTGCAATATTTTGATTGCTATTGGACCAAAATTCTCGAAATTTGGTATGTGACACCAGATCGAGTGCTGGAGCAAGAAACTGGCGTGATAGTAACAGTGGGCGTGGCACCACCCACACAACCTGAAATGTGAAACATGACATCTGAATATGTAATATTTCCTGCACTATTGCAGCTACCCTGTAAAAATGGGTGTGTAACCTTCGAACCACAACCAATGATTGAACTAAAAACTGGCATCGTATTAACAGTAGGTACTCCTACACAACCTGAAATTTCAAAATTCAATATATCGATCACTATGTCAGCCATGGTTTCGAAGATTGGATGTCTGCTGTCTGGCCTTGGTACCAGTAGGGGTGATGGAGCTACAAACAGGAACGATAGAAACAAACGTAATATTTGAAATAGTATTGCGGCGATATCTTTGCAAAAGAGAGTGATAAGGGCGTGGCGCCGCCCATATAACCCGAGATGTGAATTTAAAACATTTGCAGGAGAGTTTTGAAAATTTGCATGAAAACAGTGTCGATGGACAAAGTACTCAAAGCGAAATATAGAGAGGCCTTGCACTCATCGTCTTGAAGTTTATAGTGGATGCTGTTGATAGCACTCTACAGAATCCGATTAAAAAGCTGATCAGTGGAAGTATATGTGCATACGACACATCTAGATTGACGCTTGACCAAGTGTGTTTAGTATTCAAGTGCCTTCAAAGTTAGCACGTGACTCAACAAAATTGGTATCGTTATAGAAAAAATAAATACTGATAGAATTATTGCACTAATTGGTACGACTGTATTTCACAGCAATCTATATGCCCCAACAGAGAATGATCGACGTAGCCTCCCAAGGTGATTTGACGGGTATTGCACTACACGAAATTTGTGCATTTAAGTGCAATATGGATGATCCGAAAACACTGCCGTAATATTAAGAGTGTTATTTCACTGAAACGCACTTTGAGGGCAGCGAAGCGCACCGGGTCAGCTAGTTAAAATTTTAAATGGCCCACCCTATACTAAAATAACTTATTCGCAGCAAACAAAATTTGTCGTTTTTTAAAAAAAATCCGTGAACCTTTTGCGATGCACGTAAAATTTTTTATAGTAGCATATAAATACACAACAAGTAATAAAGTTTCAGTCGGGTAGACCGTCTAAGGTGTACCCTCGCTTTGTGAGTAATGAATAAGTAATATATAACATTACATTAATTACATCGGTAAAAAGTAGATTATTTAAATACATTACACTGTGCTGAACTCTAAGCGTTTATGTGCACAAGTCAAGTCAAGTTGAAGTCTTTGTATGCATTGGTATTAAAGTTATAAGCCGTTAACTTTTGGTGTAAAATGGTCCATTGTTGTGGGAGGTACAAAAAGCGGCGTGGTGATAATCTTGTTTCATATTTTTTCGTTTTTAAATGATGTTTTTGCTTATATTGAATTCGCCATATGTGAGAGAGACATTGCACTTGCATTTTATTTTATGAGGATTTTTTTTTCTTTTATTATTTCAATAGATTGACAATAAAAATCACACTACATGAAATAAATATTCAATTTGAACATAGGGCGTTAATAAACTCTTTCCACCTGTTTCGATCGCTTGACATGGCCTTGACCTGACTCCATGACATAGCATTTGATTCGCATTCTTTCTTCAACATTCTCACCCACGTGTTTCGTGGCCTGCCTGGTCGCCGATGTCCTTGCGGTTTCCATTCTAGAGCTTGTTTTGCAATGTCATCGTTTGGTCTTCTAAGTATGTGACCGATCCAGCTCCATCTGCGTCTTTTGATCTCTACTTCGATGGGATTACTGCTCGTAGCTAGCAGCAGTTCTTCATTTGATATTCTGTTGGGCCAATAGATGCGAAGAATTTGTCTGAGGCAGCGGTTGACAAATGTTTGTAGCTTCTTCTGGGTGTATTGCGTGGTGCTCCAAGTTGTACAGCTGTATAGCAAAACTGACATTACGCTGGTGTCAAAAATTTTCAGTTTTGTGCGCTCTGAAATACTGTCTCAGCGCCATATTATATCGTGCTACCTAGGTATGTGAACGATGTAACGTCCTCAATTGGAGTTTCATTAAATGTCAGTGGTGTTGTGTTGCTGGTGCCAATTCGCATAAGCTTAGTTTTCTTGACATTGATTTTTAAACCAACTTTACTGGCGTTTATGGAGAGATGATGAAGATTCGCTTCGATGTCAGCAAGACGGTGTGAGAAGAGGCATAAATCATCTGCGTAGTCGATGTCGTTTAGAAATTCCTGTAGATTCCACCGTATACCCTGTGATGCATCCATGTTGGTTTGGTGCATTACGCTGTCGAGTACTATCAGGAACAATGTGGGAGATAAGACGCAGCCTTGTCTAACGCCGGTGTTTGTGGTAAAAGGGTTGCTTTCCTTACCGTTAAACCTCACACTCAATTCGGCGTCCTGGTATAGGTTATGAATAATGCTGACTATTTTGTCGGGGATGCCTTTGCTGCTGAGTGCTGACCACAGTGCAGGGCGCGAAATCGTATCGAATGCGCGTTCGAAGTCAATGAATAGCATGTAAAGTTGGCTGTTAAATTCCAGCGACTGCTCGATGATAATACACACAGAATACGGTTTGGTTGCCTCAACCGAATTATTTGCCAACCGAATTTTTTAGTTCTGGGTACTATCATGCGATTTCATCAAGACAACCAATATGTTGGTTGTGGTATACTTCTGTTTCCATGTTGACAACAATCATATTTGGTTGCGCCAACTACGAAAATGGTGGCTTAAATTATCTGCGGTAGTTGCCACAACCAACTGTTTCAAAAAATTGGTTCTTCTGACAATTTGTCAGTCACATATTACCGACAATTAATTAAAAACAGTTTTCATTAATTTTTATTTTATTTATTGAACAAAAAACAAAACAAATTATAACAAAATTAAAAATCCCATATTACAAATTCATCACTATTATGAGATGTGGAAATATCTGACACTCATTTTAGTACACGAAAAAAAAAACACAAAACTTTTATGCAAATATCGCTTAACCCTGTTCTTTCAATTTCATTATTGTTGCTTTTACTTTTTATTTATGTATGTAAAACATTTTGCACAACATATTCTGCATTCCACACGAGATTATTTTTGATTACCTATACCATTCTTGAACAAAATGTTGAAAATTTTTTTATGTCGAGTAATTTTATTTTTTGTTTGTCATGCATTAGCAAAAGAACAGCAACCAATCTTTCGGTTGTATTTCCCAAAAATACATTTAATTATTCTAAACTTGGGAAATGATTGGGATAACCAATAAATGATTATTTATTAATATTTTTTCTGTTGTAGTAACCAATTATTCGTTGCTATAATAATCTTTGGTCTATTGATACAATTTCTGTTGCCAAGAATAAAACATTGGTTGTCACAACTAAAAATCGATCATATAGTACTATAATGAAAATTTAAAATTGGTTACCACAACTAACCGATTGTCAATGAAAACAATAATCTTAATTCGGTTGATATAACCATCGATTTAGTTGCAAGCATTTTCATTTGATCGTATCCATGTTATTATTGTTGTTTCAACTGATTATTTTTAAATACAACCGACAGACGGTGTAGGCAACATACTTTTTGTTGCTAGTACTATTTTTTATTGTTACAATCGAATTCCAACCAACTATTTTCCTGGGTGTACGTAAAGTATTTATGTGATCAGAGCATGAGCGGCCGCGTCTGAAGCCCGCTTGCTCTTTCCGTAGGATAGTGTCTACCATTGGTGAGATTCTTTGGACTATAATTTGGGCCATTAGTTTTTGGATGGCGTTTAGTAGAGTAATTCCTCTCCAGTTTTTGCATTGTGTGAGGTCCCCTTTTTTGGGGATGGTTATTATTACTTCAGACTTCCAACTGGGTGGGATGCAATCGTTTGACCAGGCCTCCCGTATTATTGGCGTGAGTACCTGCACTATTGGTGTTGCCCCGTACTTGAGTAGCTCAGCTGGAATTGTATCGGGTCTGGCAACTTTGTTGTTTTTTAATTTAGAGAGTGCAGACGAGATTTCAATTAATGATGGCGGCGATGTGTTGATGTCACGTCTTTGGTTGCGTTGCATGAGTATTAATGTCAGACATTATGAAATTATAGAGAGGACGAGGTTTTATGGCCGTTCGTAACCCTCCATAAAACATGATATGCAATGTGAGAGCTCTATTGGATGAGATCCGCTCAGATAGAGGGTCATTCAACAATATTTGTGGTTTTTTATTTATGAGGTTTCCATTCAGTTACACCTTTTAGGGGCATGGACATCCCACTCGTATATACAGGTAGTAAAATTATATGTACGCAATACAAAGTAGCAAACTATATGTCAGCTACAGGTACTGCAACTTATGAACCTTAAACCCGGAATTTATAAATTAAATTTCTTATTAATAAATTAGTGTAATTCAGCGCCTTAATGAGATAAGTCGATTTTTTTGAAAAATGTTACAAAGTTATATTTCGAAGTATGAGTAAAAGACAAAGAACTTTTCAATGTGTAAATGATCCCGACAATTTCTGCTACATCTGCGGAAAATATGTAATTAAAAAAATCGACATGGGTTTAGTAAAATAATAGAAGAAATATATGTGCAATATTTTAGTATACGAGTTAAAAATATGAAGGAACCGTGGACACATAGTATTTTGTGTAATTCGTGCCATGTAAATCTTACTCGATGGACTAGTGGAAGAATGCGGTAAGTACTTTAAAATTAATGTATTACAATGTTTTATGCAAGAAAACGTTTTAATTTTAGACATCACGTGCAATTTGGAATGCCAATGATTTGGAGACAATAGGGCCTGTTCTGTAATCACGCGATTTGATATCACGGTGATTTAAAAACACCATCGATTTTAAAATCATTATTGGTGCTCGAAAATGTTACGATTTATTGTTTAAAGTAAACAACAATCAATTTAAACCAACTATACCACCGTGATATCAAATCGCGTGATTTTAGAACAGGTCCGAATATATATAGATTATAATAGATTGGAGTAGGAAGTGTCCAAGTATAGCTAACAGCCTAGTAACGGAAACATCATCAAGTTCAACTGGGTACTCAACTCTGAGCGATTCAAGTTTGAGTCAGAAGTCATCGCTTTTAACTCAGTTTCAACTCATTGATCTAGTGAGAGATTTGCATCTGGGATGAAACAGTACAATATTTTGGGCCCAGATGTTAACATATCATATTATAGAATCCGTGATATACCTTACAAACAATTTTATACAACGGTGGATAACAGATGCTTTTGCAAGGACATTCCCGGATTGTTCGAGGAACTTAATCAAACATACAAATCAAAGGAATGGCGGTTACTTGTTGACAGCAGTAAAGAAAGTTTGAAAACAGTACTTTTACACAATGGAAATCAAAACCGTCGATTCCCATTCATACGAAACAATGGCTAAATTGATAAAATACATAAAATATAAACATGACTGGACAATTTGTTGCGATTTAAAAGTAGTTGGTATGTTATGCCTCTGGGAGAGCCGATATTTTGCCACCACTGCATATTAAGCTGGGGCTCTTTAAAAAAAATTTAAAAGCCTTAAGGAAAGATGGCAATTCACTCTCATATTTAAAAAGTTTATTTAAAAGTCTTTCTTTTCAAAAAATCAAAGGAGTTTTTGATGGGCCTAAAATAAGGAAACTGATGAAAGATGTGAATTTCGAATCATATTTGACGTCGGATGAAATTGCGTTTAAGCTTGTAGTTTAGAATTTCCTTGGATCGAATAAAAGCCCGCAATATGAAACAATGATTAATGATTTGTAAAAAAATTATGAAAAAATTGGTTAGAAATATATTTTTTTATATTTATGTATATAACACATATGTATGTATTCTTCCGACTTATTTTTCACCTTATGTATTCCAACAGGTGTAAATATGTCCCTCAAAATTCATTTCTTGCATTCTCATTTAAACTTTTTCCCCGAGAATCTTGGCGACGTAAGTGACGAACATGGTGAAAGGTTTCACTAAGAATTGAAGTCCATCGAGCGGCATTACCAAGGGCGCGGGGATGAAAGAATGATGGGAGATTATATTTGGTTCCTCATTAGAGAAACCGATTCAGAAATCTACAAACGTCAACACATAACTCACAATTACTTCTAACGAAACTTGTTCATGTAAATAAACTCAAATGTACATAATATTAATAAAAGTAATAAATAAAATCAATATTTAAACAGAAATTAAAAAAAAGATTTTTTGAATTTATCTTACCTCTACCAAAAGGGCTATAATTTCTACATTTATCCATAGATTTCAAATATGCATTATTTTCTTCGCTAGGATGCAAACTTTTAAAAAATAAAATAAAAAATATTTTTTCGATTTTTTATGTTTTTCTTGTAACAGTACTTTTTTTTTTTTTTTTTTTGAAAAAATGCTACTTTTTCCAATTTGTTTAATGACTGTTACTAAAGCACTGTTACTAAGTGAGAGAGATATTTGCAGCATTGATAGCCCACATTAATACACAGAAAGAAAAAATTGAGCAATCCGTACTTGAATCAAGCCGTAGCGGTGTCAAAAGTACGGTAAGTACGGATTTTCTAAAGCCAAGTACAAAATACTTGAATCAAGTACGGATTTTTAAGCCCTGAATTCTTAATCATAGCGCACATTAAGCCTGATACGGCTTGATTTTAAGCAGAAATATTCTTATTTCAAGCATAAAGCTTTTGATTTAAGAATTTTATGGAATTGCATTTTATGGAAACGGGCTTCAATGAAAAAAATTTTGATTGAATTAAGCCTGTGCAATACTTGATTTAAGCCTGTGCAATACTTGATTTAAGCCTGATAATACTTGATGTAAGCCTTATCAGCTCTTGATTGAAGCCTAACCAATACTTAAATCAACCAATACTTGATTTAAGCCTGATCATACTAGATTTATTGTGCTTTCGTTCGTTTTGTACCTATGTACCATTTTTCCACTCCATTTGCAAAGAATGCAATTTATTAAAATGGTGTGTCAAAAGATTGACTGCAAAAGTAAAAGCTTTGCTGTAATTATTCGGATTAAATATGAAACATAAAAGGAATAGCATCAACCAAACGAACAAGAATTATTAACAACTTCAAAAAAACTTAAATCAGAAATAATCACGCCAAGTAATGAATTCGCAAACACTGCTTGAACAAGAAACGAATTGGATATGGTTGCGCACAAATGTTTATACATACACTACGATTTATATGCGTGTGTGTTTGATGTTGCGTCAGCCAAAATCAACCACTTAAATGAGAGTGGTTGAGAGGGTAATTTTATTGTGCTCTATAATTGCTCTGCCTCTCAGAGATGAATATAAGCTTTTTCTTCTTACTTTAAGCCATGTTAGGCTTAATTTTTCTTTTCAAGAATTTTTTTCTAGAATCCAAGCATTATATACTTATTGTAAGCCTTACAGCGCTTGATTTTTTCAATTTAAGCCGATTTATACTTGTTTTAAGAAAAACTTAGTACGAACGTACTTAAATTTTTAAGTACGATTTCGGCTTAAATTAAGAGTTTTTACTTGAATTTAGTATGTCATTTTTCTTTCTGTGTAGCTTCAATTTAACGTATAAGTCGACCTGATCGGGCATATACTCCACAAATTATAGTGCAAATACTAAAGGTACCTTCGACGATAATAGTATTTTTAATAAAAAATTATTTAAAAAAAAATTTTCCATAGAAAATTTTTTGGTTTTGATTTTATATAACTACTGTTATGCCACAATCTATACAAAAAAAATATTTTTAGGTCTAGGACACAAAAAAATTTTTTTTTGTTGCATAGTGTAATTTGACACAGTGCAATGTTTTTACAGTATATACTGTTCAGCGAAATTTCATATTAATCCGTCGACTCATTCAAATATTATAGCCTCTACTGAAAGAAAGCCTGTTTCGACTTAGTCTATCTTATAGTATGGAGATGTGTGAGGCATGATACCCTACATAATCGAGACATAAGCAAATTGAAAAAAATGCGTAAACTCGACAGTGTCAATAGCAGCAGTCAACACAATTATGAATATATTTATATATATCTAGATATACATATGTGTCTGCAGGTATATAAATATATAATAAACTTGTGGGGTATCCATGACAATGAACTTGTATTGCATATTTCAAATGTCATTGAGTTTTTTATCTTCTGTTTTATCAATAACAAATGTTTGTGCCAGGGTTGGATATGTGCAATAGCTAGAGGAAGTGGTCAAATCAAATTTGCAAAATCACATCATGTGCGAAAGATCTCAACAATGTTGAAATTTTCTACGATACATCTGGAGTGCTGTAGAGTTCGTTGAATAATAGACATATTTGTAACGCCAATTCTGCTACCTCTTACATAAATTTAGCAATTTGTACAATAAATTAATATCTCATATCTTGATATGTATCTGCAAAGCCTACAGTCCTCTAAAGGTTTGCCAAAATGCCTCCACTCTTTTTGACAGTTTTACTGATTATTTTAGTTATTAGGGTCAATGTATTATTAAAATTGCCTTATTTAAAAAATATATTTAAAAATTTGGTATTTTTTGAAAATATAGACCGTAGGAGGATGCAATTATTCAAAAACTATTGCAAGTAAATCAATGACTTTTGGAATGATAGTTAGTAAGATCAAAATCTACAATATCCCCAAATATGAGCTGGATTGGGATTGGGTAAATATTTGAATACCTGTAACTATTAATGTGGAGGAATGAACACTGGTTCAACCTACACGCAAAGAAAAAATTCGTTTATGCGAAACGAAATATTAGACAACTACAATTCTCGTTTGCCGGAACTGAAATTCCGTTTGTTGTGACAGAAACTAATTTCGCGTAAGCAATTGTTTGTTCTGACCAAAAGAATTTCAGTCGTCGTAAAGAGAATTGTAGTTGTCTAATATTTCGTTTTGCAGAAACGATTTTTTTCTTTGCGTGTAATAGGGTCAACATCAACAACTTCGCCAACAATTGGCCTGATCGGTCAAGGGATGTTGCATTATGTAAATATCTCGGTAAATATTGATTGTAAGAATTAAATATGGGTGGTAAGTTAGTATTGTCCATACCAAAATATAGACGGACTAAAGAAAACTAATGTCGCCTGAATAGTACTTTTAATCAAATGTTTGATTTGATCACTTAACGTGATTTTCGCACTTTACCATATTTACACCCTACACCACACTGTGGTACAGGGTATTATGACTTTGTGCATTTGTTTGTAACACCCAAAAGGAGAAGAGATAGACCCATTGTTTATTATACCGATCGACTTGTAATCACTTTCTGAGTCGATTTAGCTATGTCCGTCTGTCCGTCTGTAGACGTATTCTTGTAATCAAAGTACAGGTCGCAATTATGGTCCGATCTCAACGAAACTTTGCACAAATTTTTTTTTATGCCCAAGGACGATCCCTATTGAATTTGGTTAAAATCGGTTCAGATTTACATATAGGTCCCATATATATGTACCTCCGATTTGACATATATGCACTGTATAAGCAACATTTTGTAACCGATTTGTACAAAAATTGACAGAGAGTAGTCTCGTGATACACTTAGATACAATACAAAATTTGGGGGAAATCGGTTCGATTTATATATAGCCCCCATATATATGTTGCACCCGATTTGACATGTAAGCCCTGTAGAAACTGTATTTTATATCCAATCAGTACGAAATTTGGCAGAAAGAGGTTTCTTATTACATGAAGGAATACTGCCAAATTCGGAGAAAATCGGTTCAGATTTAGATATAGCCCCCATATATATGTTAGCACCGATTTGACATTCAAGCGCTGTAGAGACTGTATTTTATATCCGATCAGTACGAAATTCGACAGAAAGAGGTTTCTATTTTACATGAATGAGTATTCAGGGAAAATCGATTCAGATTTATATATAAGCTCCATATATATGTTCCTCCTGATTTGGTTACAAAGCGCTAGAGAAGTTGTACTTTACTTCCGATCATTACAAAATTCTCCAGAAAGATGTTTCTCAATTTAGGAACGAATATTGCTTAATTTAGCGATTATCGGTTCAGAATTAGATATATCAGCATATATATGTTCTTACCCATTTACCAATTATTCCAAATTATTATCGCAATAACCCTTAACGCATTGTTAGGGAGGTGTAGGGTATTATATAGTCGGCCCCGCCCGACTTTCTGCCTTTCCTTACTGGTTTATAATGATAGAATGTAAAACAGAGCTTCCGTAGCGATTAGATGGCAAATCGGATAAACATATATGTATATGTATGATTGCTACATTTAAATCTGAAATGTTTTTTTTAAAAAACTGTTAACGATTTTAAATGTTTGGTTTAACCGAAAACCGCCTTATAAACAAATACAATTTTTGAACCATTGACAGTTTTTTTCTTTAAATTTTTTTTTCTCTTCAACAGATAATTTTTGCCCAAAAATATAGTTTTGCAAGTAATTCTGCAAATCTGCTATTCTTAAATCGTATATTAAGCCTTTAAACCCTCAAACATGGTATTATATATGTGGTATTATTATAATTTTGTACATGTGTTTGTTTAGAAGTTTGTACCATTACGAAGTTTGATTGAAAGAGGTATCTTAATACAGGAACGAACACCAAATGAAATTTTATGAAAATCTGTTTAAATATTGATATGGCCTTCATATACAATTTCTTCCCGATGTGATATCTAAGCGTTATAGAAGGTTTATTTTATATCCCATCATAACTTTGGCAAAGAGAAGCTTCTTAGTCCAATAAAGAACTCTGGCAGATTTGAAGAAAATCGTTTTAGATATAGCCCCCGTATGTATGTTCTTCCCGATTTGGTTTTTAAAATGTATAGAAACTCTATATTACATCCGATCTTTATGAAATTTGCAGATAAGTGTTTCTGATCCAAGAATGAACGCTGATAAATTTGATGAAAATCGGTTTGAATTTACGTATAGTTTCATATATCGTCGGCTTAATGCTATTTACGCCATTTTTGTGTTTTTTGAGTTAGGAGTTTATAATATGGGTTTCAATCTGTTTCAGAATCTGCAATAATATTATTGTTTCAGAATCTCCAATAATATTATTTCTATCTCGTCTTGTTTTCGAGATATTGGTAGGGTAAATCTATTTAACTCTGATTGATATTTTTGTTCTATGTCTTCATGTTTCTATATTTTTAACTCACTATTTTACGTTCATTCGATCACAATATGTAAATTATTTTGTGGTCCATGTAATAGAAATACGAAAAAATATTAAAACAAAAGTGGGTATGGACCAAAATGCCATGTACAAAAATTGTTATAATTTGCTTATTTTTGAATGTAAAAACATAAAAATGCATACGAATCATCAAACGCTGTTGGGAACCCTATGGAATAAAACGTGTGTAACTCTTCAGTCCTGTTTTCATTCAAACAATAAATTTCGTTTTTCTCCGATCATACGATATGGCGTATGGAACAAAATAGCATTAAGCCGACGATATGTACATCGCACCTAACAACAAAGGGTACCATCTCAAAATTAAAAAAATCAGTAGAGGAGAAAAATTGCTTCCACTAATATTATTGATATAAAAATAAGTTAAAAAATATGAAAATATTTGTTAATGGTATTTTCTTGCAAAAACATATTTCCGTTAATATTAATTTTTATACCCGATAATACACTGTGGTACGGGTATTATGACTTTGTGCTTTTGTTTGTAACGCTTAAAAACAATGAGATATACCCATAGTATTGTACCGATGGGCATGGAATCACTTTCTGAATCGATTTAGCCATGTCCGTCTCTCCGCCTGTCTATGTATTTATGTTGTCAAAGTGCAGGTCGTAAATATAAAGCACCCTTTACTAAAATTGGTACAGATGCAATTGTTAGACTAGAGGCGATGTCTACTGAAAATGGGGCATATCGACCCATGTTTTGATATAGCCCCCATATAAAGGTCCCCACCGATGTAATTTCTTGACACTCTAGAGAACACATTTTTTAATGGATTTGGCTGAAATTTAACAATTTACACATTATATTGGACCTAACCTTCCATAGTAAAAATGGGGTTTGTTTTGTCCAATATCTAAATAGGGTATAGCCCACATATAAAGGTCCCCACCGATGTCACTTCTTGACGCTTAAAGAACAAATTTTTCAATCTGGCTGAAATTTAATAATGTAATTGCACTTAATCGTTCCTAGTGAAAATGGGAAACATCGGCCCGTATTTTGATATTGCTCCCATATCAAAAAGTCCCTATGTGGTGCGACCTCGTCAAACGACGATCTAATTGGATTCCAAGATATTTTACATGATCCTTTTGAGAAATCAGTGAATTGAAAATAGAATTTGGAGGACATGTATCCCATTATTCTCCATTTTTTAACCATTCTTCTAGGATTCGGACATGAGACTACAGTTGATCGGACGCAACTGAAAGGCTTTTGTATCGTCCGCAAAGGTAGACGTTTGAGTCAATTTGATTGAAAAAATAGCGTACATCTCCCTTGTGGGACACCGGAGTATCTTTTCTGAGGGCTAGAAAAATGCCATTTGATTTAACTTGGAAAGACCGGTTAGTCAATTAACTCTTTGTAAGGGTTTTTGTGAAATATCTATGAATAGCGGCGAACAGTATTCTTTTCTCTCAAAAGCTCTTCTGATCTAGGATACGATATGGTGTACCTGTTCGATAGTATTATGACTTTTCGAAAACAAACTTGATGGTCAGGTATCATATTGTTAGAAATTATATGAGGTGTGATTTTCTTCCTAAGAATGGACTCAAACATTTGTGATAGTAGGCTTATAGGGCGATAGGATTTCACTTGAGATGGATCTTTGTCTGGTTTCTGTATCATTCCGATTTCTGATCTCTTCCATGATGCACGCAGAATAGCATTGAATAAAAATAACACCATTTTCACCTGAAAATGGAAGCTCGTTTACCATTTTCGCTGTTATACCATATTCTCCCGGCGATTTTTGTAGTTTAAGATATTTGACAGATTTTTCAACGTCCTTTATTCTTAGGTTCATTGGGAGTGGAATTAAATCATTTATCCCGGGCGGATAAATTGGGCGAGGAATTATGTCGTCTATCACGTGCGGATAGATTGGGCCGCGAATTATATCATCTGTCACGGGCGGATAGATTTCAGATGTAATACTGGTGGGTGTAAAAACGAACTCGAGGTAGTTTGCGAATGCATTTACTTTATCTTCTGTGCTTTTTGTCCAGTTTCCATTTTCAAGGCGAATTGGGGATTCATGCGCAACAGGGCCTCGCATATTTTGTGTGGCCTTCCAGATACTATAATCAGTTTTCTGGGATGGATGCAGAGATTGCAAATTTTTTTTTTTATTTTTTTAGATCACTTTCCTCGGCTTATTTTATTCCAAAATGAAAGGAAATATTAAAAATCCGGATCCGGTAGAGCGCAAGGGCCCTTTACAGTTGGGTCCTATGATTAGTTATTGCTATCGTTGGCGTTACACAGCGATTACCGTGTGAAGGGAATAGTCAAATGTAATTGAAATTGGGTATTTAGTCATGAAATGAACACAAAGTATGTAAATTATTTTTTTGTACAAAAAATTCATTTCTACTTTTGTAAATAAAAAATGTTCAAATTTTCGAAGTTAAATAGTTGGTAAATGTCGTGTCATGCTGTCATGTTATTTTTGTTAAGTTTTGTTTGGCATTTCGTCATGGAAAGACTTACGCCTGAACAACGTTTACAAATTATTCAGTTTTATTATCAAAATAATCGTTCGCCAATTGCGCTAAGTCCATTTTTTTTAAATCCAAAAAAAAAACACTTTCCAGTCGACCCTTTTTGCCATTGCCCGATTCCCGATCCGACGTACCGTAATCATCGGTCCATAGTTCTTCAAATATGATGACGGTGAGAACGTAACCGTCAATGGCGACCGTTATCGTGCCATGATAACCGACTATTTGATGCCTGAAATTGAAGCTCGTGATCTCGGCGACATTTGGTTTCAACAAGACGGCGCCACTTCCCACATATCGCATCAATCTATGGATTTATTGAGAGAACACTTTGGTGAGCAGATAATTTCGCGTTTTGGGCCGGTCGATTGGCCACCAAGATCGTGTGGTATCTCACCGTTACACTTTTTCCTGTGGGGATATGTAAAGTCTAAAGTTTATGCGGACAAACCCGCTTCGAGCAAAACATCACGCGTGTCATCGCCGAGTCGAGTCATGGAAAATTGGACTCAACGGATGGACCATCTGAAACGTAGCCGCGGCCAACATTTGATAGACATAATCTTCAAAAAAATGAATGCCAAAGAATGTTCTTTCAAATGATAATAAACATTCCCCATTCAATTTGAATTTTCTGTGTTTTTTCTTTAAAAAAGTAGGGAACCTCGAAATGGATCACCCTATATTGGACCCTAGAGGCCCACTGGATCCAATTTTTATATTTTTTTCTCCATCAACACGTCATTTCCTTTGTTTAAGTATAATATTGACTATATCGTATGCCGGGTCCGAGCCTAAATTTTGAACACTATTTTCGTCACTTTTGGATCAAACTAAAAAAGATTTTTTTGAACTTTTTTTACATTTTCGTTATGCCCCCCATAAATTGCACTTTAGCCAATCATTGGATTTTTGTAAATTTTTAATTTCATTATTAAGGTCTGTGTGATGAAGGTGAATTTATGAAATTAATATTGGGATTGTATTCGTTCATTTTTTTTTTAGTTTTATTTCTGTGCCAATGGCAAACATAATTCGTAGCCATAATGAACTCCCATCTCTGGCTCTTGTTTAGTGGAATGTCATCTCATAGTGTAAAGTGCGGCGAAGAAGAGTGGCAATTCAGGTAATTTACATATACAGTATTTCTTAATGAAACAATTATGAACAGTGTCACATGCGTGAGGGAGACACATTTCGCCATTTCAATTCAATAACATTTGAACAAAATTTTTTAAAAAAAAAAAATGCATAGATTCATACTTGAGTTGTTGTTACTTACAGAAATTTCTTGAAAGCCTTGTACAAAGCAACGGCATAATGGATAATTGTGGATATAAGAAACATTTTGGTTGTGGTGACTATTTTCTTGTTAACACTCTTCACTTGGAAAAAATAAATTATTTTATGTTTTCTTCAATCTTTTGCCGTTTTGCATAAAATTGGACTTTTGTACTTTGCAGAATGTGACTTCGGTAACACGCACGAATAATAACACAACGACGAGAATTATGGAAACTTTCAATGTTTTTGTTTGCAAAACGTATTTTGTCGATACGGATACCACCGCCCCAAGACCGACCGACACAGCAAAAGGCGGCAACAAACAAATCGTTTTACTTTAAAGAAAGAACAAGAACTAAAAGATGATGACAAAAAAAACACTCGACGACAGACAAAACGACAGACCGTAAGAAAACTAGTTCGTCTCCATCCACATTTCTTTGGTTTGGAACATTTTAACTTGATTGCCAGTCATAAAAAATGTAAACAAACAAGTATGTACTGCGCGAAGAGAGTCGCGTCGCGAGAGAGAATAAATAAATGACAGATATTTAAGTGTTACCAGACTGTGGGGGGATAATGTTTACATATGGCCATTTGGTAAATCCATAAAAGTCAAGGGAATTATTTTTCGTCAAATTTTGTGAAATCAAAATAAATTTAACAAAAAGGGGAAGAACTGCCAAAATTCGTCATAATAACTTATTCTTGACTAATACTGCTTACCCAAAAATTAAACTTATTATTAAATTTTATACTTGACTGGTTACAAAAATAATGAAGTAAGAAGATAAGTCATCTGGGAGCGAGTAAGTGTCAGTTACGAACGAATATGAATTTGATTCCAACGAGTGAGGTTTTTGGCGGATTTTCCCGAATTTTTGGTAATTGTCACAATTAAAACAAGTAAAAGCGTTAAGTTCGGCCATGCCGAATCTTATGGTGATTTCGTTTCTGAAAAATTATGTCACCACATCATGTTGCGACATTTTAAAAATTCCCCATGCACCCTCTGCTAATTTTGCATGCGAACAATCGAACAAAAATCGTGCGGTGAGTAAAACCCATACCTACATTATGGCGCAACCATTCGGTAGTGAATTAAGAATGTACACGCTGAAAAATAATCGCTTCTGTAGTATATTGTCCCAAACATATTCGGCTTGATACATATACATGTTTAGTGTACTCTCTAAACATATAATATTTGGTACACACAAAAATTATATATTTGGGAAGATTTATATTTATTTGCATTTAAGTATTCAGAAAATATCTAAATTGTGTTAAATTTTTCAGTAATTTAAAGTTAAATTTTTTATGTTCGTAAAAGTAATAAATAACAACAATTGAAATCGTATAATCTTGGATCAACATAAATTGCTTGGACGATTGACATCTAATGATGACTTGGAATACTCAGAAATTTTAAATGATTGATTTAAAGCTGAAGTAATGCTGCATATGGTATCATAACTGGGAGGTACAATTTGAAACCAAATTCCAAAAAAAAAAACAATAAATCAACAAAACCTAAGTTTCGAAATTATTTTTTAAGTAAAATATATTTAGAAAAATTCCTAAATTATAATTTTATTTGCATTTAAACATATGTGTTATTTGGGAAGTTTAGTTTGCAAATATATTTTGTTGTAATATATTAATATATGCTTTCCAAATATATTTAATTGATTTTCAAATAGAATATATTTGCTCAGACATATATAATATTTAAAAATTTGTGTTCCAAATATATTTTCTTTCGATTCAAACATATATATTTTCTTTCGATTCATTTAGGTTTGGTTCTGAAGTCTGCTTTTTGACGATGCAACACTCCGCACCGTGGACTGGGCTGAATGTGGAAAATGCGATATTTTCGCATTTGCGGAATGTAATAATTTTACAAACGAAACCAAAACCCGTTCATACGGCTGCACCATATTTACAAACGATCCTTTTTATCCCCTCACCTTAGAGAGGAGGGTATATATCATTTGCTACGAGCCAAAAGTGTAACACATCGAAGGAGTGACCTAAGACCCTAAGTATGTTTGGCGGAAATCCGTTTTAGGTCATTTTAGCAATGTCCGTCCGTCTGTCTGCTGCGCACGATAACTCTCGAAAGGAGTAAACGATTGACTTTAAATTAGGTATGCGGTAATATTTTTCTCTATCTCCGGCTAAGTTCGATGATAGGCCATATTGGTCCACTCCTTCTAGTACCTCCCCCACAAAGGGTTAACTTTTAGTGAAATATTGATTATTTATTACCTTCTATACACGCTGAAAAAAAATCGCTTCTGTAGTATATTGTCCCAAACATATTCGGCTTGAAATATACATATGTTTAGAGTACACTCCAAATATATAATATTTGACACACATAAATATTATATGTTTGGGAGAATATTGTTCTAAACAAAAATATGTTCCCATTCTAATATTTTTTTATTTGGAACTAGTATTTCCGAAACAAAGATTAATTTGTATTTAATTATTTTGGCAATGTATCAATGCCTTGATTTAAAGACAAGTTTTCTGTTTTTCAGCTGCTCAAAGATAATTTTTTTATAAACTTTAAATGTTTTTAAAATTTAATTAAAACTTAAATCGTATAATCTTTCGTGAATATAAATTGCATTGATGGATTGACAAAAAGGGGCCGTTCAAGTATTACGTAAGCAGATTTATTGCAATTATTTACCCCCCCCTCCCCCTTGTCATCAAAAGTAAGCAAAGCTCTTATCCCCCCCCCCCCCATGCTTACGTAAACATTGTTATATGCATTTTTCATTTAATGTATTCTATTTTTGTTATTCATTCATGAGCAGCAGTTAAAATTCTAGGAATAAGAAAATAGGCTTAGGATAGAGGACTTTAACGCACATAATATTCATTTAAACAAACTTTATTGATACGGTATTCAACATAGAGTAAAGTACAAATATTATAATCTTATTAAGTAATATTACGAACTAAACAAAATTCTTTTAAATTTTTGGTGTACATATTAATTCCAATTAACAGTCTTCAGTCCATGACACCCGAATCCATGATTCTAAGTTTTCGATGACATTGGATGTTTGCTGCTCAATGTTGTGTGTCTGCTCACTTTCATTCGATTTTGGAATGTCTACGTCGTTTTCATCGAGCCATTCAACATCTTGGTGCTCTAAATTTTGAATAATGCACATCAGTTCATTAGCACGACGAGCAGCCACTCTTAAAGGCCTAACTTTCATATCAGTGTGCGTGTTTACTTGTTTATGGATCTTCTCGATGTGACGATTTAGTGACTTGACAGAAGTATGATAAAGACTACACGTTTTGCATGTTCGACTTAATAGCTTCAATTTTACCGTCGGACAAAAATAATCGTATGGCATTTGTAGGAAATCTTTGAGTGAAGAATTTAAGCGTAGAGCTAAATTGACTGGAAGATTGAGAAATTGCCCTCCATCATCCAAAACCAAGTCATCAACTGTTTGTTTTACTTTTACTGGTGGTGGAAGAAACCTGTTGTCTAGTAATCTAAATAGGCCACTTCTTGGACGACAGCATTCTATGTTTCTACATTTTACAATTTGAAGTAAGTATTGGCTTTCACGCACATGTTCTGAATACCATTCAATATCTGGCAAATCAGGCAGATCATGTTCGCCCGGCCCAACATATTGTGCAGTAACATGATAGCCATCAATTTCCATTGAACTCCATATCTCAGCTAACACATTTCCTGCAAACTCGAAATTGGATCTTTCTAAATGTTCATTAATTGTAACACCACGTGCATCCAAATGTGACCCAAAATGGTCATGAGGCAATATCAAACCAGCCAGTTCCCGACTAAGAGGAGCCATTCTGCGCTCTACTCTGTTATACGCACTTCTGCCAGGAGCATTGGTAGCTAAAAACAATGCATCGAGATCATGTCGCTTAAAGTGTTTAATAGCAAACCCTATAACTTTTGAATAACGCGGATTTTCATCTGGCCCTCCATCAACCGTCATGATTACTACTGGTTTTACCAACCCATGGTCAGTTTTAGCTAATGCTTGAAACTCTTCAAGTTCGAGAAGCGTCTCGAAATCATGAGCATGAGTATTTGCAGTAGATGAACTATGCTTTCCACTTCGAATAGCGATGTATGTTGGTCCAGAATATCCAACGGCTTGCGGTTGTCCTAGCATACTGGAAGTGATTTTGATACCAGCATAAACTGATGGTATTAATTTATGCCGCTCAGCGATTACCCAGTCGTGATCAGGGAATTTGATTCTATATTCCATGTGCATTAGAAGAGGTGCTTGCTTATTTGCCGCAGTTACACCAATAGGGACCCGAGCTTTATCATCTTGAGATATGAAAAATACTTGATCAATACTTGTCATATGTGGAAAAAAGTAAAGAACTACTGCTGACGTAATCACCATCTCCAACACCCCCCCCCAATGTCATCAAAAATAAGCAAAGCAAAGACCCCCCCACCCCCCTATAGTGCTTACGTAATACTTGAACGGCCCCAAAGTGATGAATTGGAATATTTATAAATTAAAAGACATTTTTAGCTATAAAGTTTAAAACGAAAACTAGGAAAAACTAAATAAAATTCGAAAAAATCAGCAAAGTTTTAAAAAAAATTTTAAATAAAATATGTTTTGAAAACTTCTTAAACAATAACTTTGTTTGTGGGTACACACATATTTTATTTGTGAAAGTCAGTTAGCAAATATATTATGTTCTAATATATTCATATATGCGTTACAAACAAGATTTCTTGATTTTCAAATAAAATTTATTTGTTAACAAATATATAGTATTTGAAAAAATCGCTTCCAAATATATTTTCTTTCAATTCAAACATATCAAAGATGACGATTTTCCCCCGTGTACTACTTACTAGAATCTTCTGAAATATCACACATAGTATTAGTTTAGTAGTCGCTAACATGTCAAGAAAAATGGGCGGAGTGGCCACTCGCTTTTTGGTACCTCCCTCACAAATGGACCATTTTGCTCCAAAAGTTAACTGCTTATGGCTTTAAAATCAGTTCATATAATTACTTGAAATTCTGTACAGTGTAATGCTTTTATAGTACCTACAGTTCAGAGAAAAATGGGCGTTATTGACACGCCCCTTTTGGTACCTCCCACACAAATGGACGTTTTTGCACCAACAGTTAACAGCTTATAACTTTAATACCAGTGATTATAAATACTTGAAATTTTGTACAGTGTAATGCTTTTATATTTTCTAGAGTCCAGAGAAAAGTGACCGTTATTGGCACGCTCCTTTTGGTACCTCCCACACAAATAGACCATTTTCTACCAAAAGTAAACAGCTTTTACTTTTAATACCAGTACGTACTTAAAGTTATTAAATGCAATTTAAATTGATAATAATTTAATTACAACAAAAAAATAAATAAATCGGACTGCAGAGTGATTACAACAGACGGACGGACAGACCGACATGGCTAAATCGTCTTAGAATTTTACGACGATTAAGAATATATACTCGTACGAGGTGTTACAAACGGAGTGACAAAATGAATATACCCCCTCCTATGGTGGAGGGTATACAAATAATATTAAACGAGAAGTGCAAAAAAGTTCACGCTAATGTTCGCGGAAAACTGTTTTTTCGCGTGTGACAGTTCATTCCTATTCGTTGTTAACTGGTAGTTTTTGACATATTGGCCTTATGAGATGTATTAATAACACAGCTCAACAAAAAAATCTTTTTTTTTTTGCTGCGGCAAAGGGTATTGCAGCTGATTTGTATAGGTGAGATAATACAGTTCTTAGCCTAAAAGGTAGTTTCTTTCAATTAGCTCTAGGTGTTAAGACACCTATTATACCATAACTCGTGAACCATTTGTCCGAATTAGGTTAGGAAAGTTTTAAGGAACCCAAAATTTATTAATTAATTAATTTGTTCATCCGTTCAGCGGTTTCGACGAAATCTTACAATTTTTTGAAGAAATGTTAATAATTTTTAATTCTCAATTATTAAATTTTTATTATTTTATCATAAAGTCTGATCGGTCAGGAATGAAATGAGACCATTTCGAAGAAAATCAATGCATAACGTTACAAGTTGTAGCGACATTATCAAATCTACCCCGACATTTTTTTTCATCTTAACTGGTATCGAAGCCACTGTCTCGATCAACAATTTTGCTGAAAATCCTCGCTTTACTTTCTAATTTAGCTGTAACTGTTGAAGTTGTTCATCGATTTCTTTCGGAATGGTTTCATTTTATTCATGACCAATCGGACCAATATTATAAAATAAATAATAAAAATTTAATAATTTAGCATATTTCTATTTCTTTGTTGCGTTTTTATTTAAAAATTATTAACATTTCTTCAAACAAGTAAGAAAGTTTCAGTCGGGTAAACCGACTAAGGTATACCCTCACTTTGTGAGTATTGTAATATTGAATATTACTCGAATTATTCTGTCAATTTGTGTGGGAGGTACCAGAAGGGGTTTATCAAATACACCCTTTTTTCGCTGAACATTAGATACTTTAAATTCATTGCACTGTGCCGACTTATAAGTATTTATGTGCACTGGTATAAACGTTATGAGATATTAAATTGTGGTATGATTTGGGCATTTTGTGTGGGAGGTACCAAAAGGGACGTGGCGACTTCGCCCATTTTTCTCGAGTTGATAACGACTAATAAGCTAATACTATGTGTGGAATTTCAAAAGATTCGAATAAGTAGTATAGCAGTTATTAAAGAATCAATATTTCACAACATTTTAACCCTTTGTGGGGGAGGTACTAGAAGGAGTGGACCAATATGGCCCATCTTCGAACTTAGCTGGAGATAGAAAAAAATATTACCACATACCAAATTTGAGGTCAATCGGTTACTCCTTTCGAGAGTTATCGTGCGCACCAGCCAGCAGACACACAGACAGACGGACGGACATTGCTCATTCGACTTACAATGACCCAAAACGGATTTCCTCCGAACATACTTGGGGTCTTAGGTCACTCCTTCGACGTGTTACACTTTTTTTCGTAGCAAATGATATATACCCTCGTCACACTAAAGTGAGGGTATAAAAATATGATTTTTAAGCACCATCTTGTAAGATACCGCCCAAACCGCTGAAGTGATGAAAAAGTGGTATTAAATAAAGATGAAGGCCACGTAATTTTAAATTCTTTGAAACTTTCCCGAACTAATTCGGATAAGTGGTTCTCGGCTAATGCCATAATATGTGTCTCAACCTCTCTTTTTTCGCAAATCGTGATTTATCGCGAGAACTAGAGCTAATTTAAAGAAACTAGGTTTTAGGCTAAGAACTGTATTATCTCATATACCCAAATCGACCGCGAAACCCTGAGCCGCAAAAAAAGTTGACCAGTGTAATTTATTGTTTTTGACTGGTTACTTCAAGGCATTCAAAGCATAAACAAAGGTGCATCGCGATTCTTGTTATATGGGTCATTCCAAGAAACTTTGTCGAAGAAACAATACATCAAATTAATTATTTTCCTTGTTTTGCTCCAACAGGGTGGTGTCGGGTATCACATAGTGGGTTACGCCCGACTATGATACCCTATACCACCCTGTTTGAGCAAAATTAGGGAAATAATTTATCTATATTTATTACACCGGTCGACAAAAAAAAAATGTTTCCTTGGGTTTCTGTTTTAAAGTATAGTTTCTGATGATAGATCATCAAATGCCAAAATATCAATTCTTAGCTTCTAAAGTTTGTTTTTGTAAATTTTACATCGATAAGAAATTTTTAAAGTTTTAAAAATATATCTTATTTAACCATCAACTTTCTGATGCAACCCGTTTCTATTACAAACGATAGCTAACTGTAATATTTGGCTACTGATTTTCTTTAATCATAAACAAGTCAAATTCTGGCAGCCTGAAACATTCCGCGACAGCAAATTGTTATATATTACAGGTACTAGCAACAAATTTCTAGTTTATTCTTTTGAGATAGGATTTTTTTAATTGTGTGTAACATGTGCTAAATTTCAGCATTTTTTAGTAGTGTACAGATTATGGTCAGTGATATTGTAGTGCAGGTACTGACTGACCTATGCCTTTGCGCAAATACTTGCACAATATTTTTTAATCAATGTCAAATCGAACGAGCCTACATATGTCATCTTCTTATGATAAAGAAAATTTACATAATACCAACTAAATTATCTTTAATTAAAGTGTCAAATGGACTTATTTTAAGGTTTTATTGTTTTTGGCGCAAAATCAAAGTCATCTTCGCTAAAGAAAGTGCGCAATTTTAAAGTGAATGACACTGATTTGGTGGTGGACAATAAAACATTAGAAAAAGTATGAGATGTACTCTTTAATACTAGGAAACTTTATTTAACTGTCAATTTATAATTTTATGTAACTTTATTTTGCATTTTGCACACCGCCTCTAGCACCTAACCTATCACGATGCCGTGTTGTGCCGGTTTAATTTCCCTGTGGGTTTTGTGAAAGCCGGGCTATTTTTGGCGAATCCACAAATGCTGGCAACCATGCGCTGGGAAATAGAATCGTTTTCACGAATTGCTGGCGTTGCCAACCACTCTCTGTGGTTGGTGTCCACACTAATATGAAAGTTAGATAAAGACAAGCGAATGTTGTTGCGTATTGGAGTCAACAGATGGCGATGGTAATTCTAATTATTTTCGCCGCTATTCTCTCTCAAAGTTAAAATATTTTTAAATAACCGACGATTTAAATTCATCGCTGCCGAATAAGCAAGAATGCCTTGACCTATTTTCCTAATACTGAATTAGCAATTACTCGAATGCCATAGGTAGCTTTAGTGTCAATTACAAAAACCCACGTCAACTTTACGCACTTCTTTTCAGCAAAGTTGTTGGAATACATAAAGCAAAAAATAAGTTAGTAGAATACATACATATGTGTAAATATAGAAAATATATTTCTTAAAATTTTTTTTTCATAATTTGTTAACAAATCATTAATCATTGTTTCATATTGCGGGCTTTTATTGGATCCAAGGAAATTTTAAACTACAAGTTTAAACGACCTCCACGCTGCAATTTCATTCGACGTCAAATACGATATTCGAAATTTACATCTTTCATCAGTTTCCTTATTTTAGGCCCATCAAAAACGCCTTCTTCGATTTTTGAAAAGAAAGACTTTTAAATAAACTTTTTAAATATGAGAGTAAATTGCCATCTTTCCTTAAGGCTTTTCCAAAAAATTTCATGAGCCCCAGCTTAATATGTGGCAAAATAATGTTTTCTTTTTGGACTTGCATTCCACATAACATCCCAACTGCTTTTAAATCGCAACAAATTTTCCAGTTATGTTGTTCATATTTTATGTATTTTATCAATTCAGCCATTGTTTCGTATGATTCCTTATGGTGTTTTCTTTTGTGCCAAAAAATGTTACATTTTTTATGCCTTTCGCCCCAAAAATGCCTTTTTGTCTTCGATTGTAAAATAAATGCTGCACTGTGAAAGGGTTTCGTTTTCTTTTGTGAAAAATGTCGCACTTGCACGGGGCAAAAACGCAACATTTCAGCCCTGTATTTAATCGAAGGGGTGGACGCTGCCCTACAAAACAGATGTTTTTTCGGCGTCGTGCGAATAGCCTAAATAACCGAGTGTGTCGGTGCGTGCTTTTTTATAATGAAGTTTGGTCAGATGCTTTATTTAGGCGGCGCCGTGGAGTATTCTTTGTGTTTAATCTACTTTTAGTGAGTTAAAAGGCTAGTTTGATGCATTTTTGTTATCGATTCTGACCATGAAAAATGCAGCAGTACAAGAGGGTGTAGGCGACATTATTAAAATGCTGCTCTCTGACAGGGCAACATCTTTTTTTAGAAAAGAAAACACCATTAGTGTTGACAGCATGAGCAATGGGAATAGACGCTTTCTGATTTCCGTTGTGCAAAAGTACTGCTTTCAAACTTTCTTTACTGCTGTCAACAAATAACCGCCATTCCTTTGAATTGTATGTTTGATTGAGTTCCTCTAACAATCCAGGAATGTCGATGCAAAAAGATATGTTATCCACAGTTGTTTAAAATTGTTTGTAAGGTATATCACGGACTCTATAATATGATATGTTAACATCTGAAATATACTGTTCTGTTTCATCCGAGATGCAAGTAGTTCTGCCTTATCTTTGGTCTGTTCCAAACAGGGTTACCATAACCTTTTTTCGGAAAGGAGGACTTTTGTGTCAGAAAAGGAGGACATTTGTAACATTTACAAAGAGAGTTTGAAACTTTCGGAGGACATTTAAAAAATAAAATTTCCTATGATAATGCTTTGTACAACAATTTGTATTTTGTAGCGCTTAGATGCCAAATCGGAGGACTACGAGTATATCGAAATCTGAACAAATTTTCTTCAAATTGTGCAATGTTTGTTCTTGGGTGCTACATTTAAATCTGAGCAGATTTACACCAAATTTGACAATGTGGGCCCTGGGATCAAGAAACTCCATCCTGCTTAATTTCAAAGTGATTGGATATGAAAAAGCTTCTGTGGCGCTAAAAGGCCTTATCGGAAAGAAAATTCATATAGGGCCTATATCTAAATCTGAACCGACTTTGACCAATTTCTTCCCAGGTATGAAATATACCTTATTGTCAAATTTCAGCAAGATCGGAATGAAAGTGCGACCTGTACTTAAGGAACAATTTTAAATAGACAGACAGACAATCGGTGTTCTTTAAAGTGGGTCTAGCTCCAGTATTTTTAGGTGTTAGTTATAATAAAGAAGTGAAGCGGCGCTAAGATCTGACAAGCCGAATTTTGCATACCCTACACCATAGACAGCATGTTAACTGTTTTTTGATTCTTTGAAATTTGTTGCGTTAAGAAGTAAAATCTTTGTGTGGCGGCTATATCAAAACTTGGACCTATGATGACCATCGTATGTCTGAAGGGTTCTGGATATACATACTCCCAAATTACCAATTTCAGTTCGTCCAGTTGAAAATTGCAGTCTCTATGGTGTTAATAAGTCAAATCGGACAGAAGATGTTAAAAATTGATCGATATTGCCCATTTTCAATCCTAAGTTACCTGCAGTTGACAGTTAATTTCAGTCATCGAGCTCAATTATTGTAGTACTAACTTTATACTAAAAGTACTTGCGAGTATAATTCATGTGGAGGTTTACTGATTGTGAACAATTTTAATATGTAACAAAAGGAGGACAAATCCATCATTTATGAAAAAGGAGGGAGGACGGGAGGACTCTGGTTAAAAAGGAGGACATGTCCTCCCAAAGGAGGACGTATGGTAACCCTGGTTCCAAATCTCTCACTAGATCAATGAGTTGAAACTGAGTTAAAAGCGATGAATTCTGACTCAAACTTGAATAGCTCAGAGTTGAGTACTCAGTTGAACTTGATGATGTTTCCGTAATTAGGCTGTTAGCTGTACTTGGACACTTGGGAATTGGTATTGTTTCCGAATGTGGAACTGGAAAAGTGACAGATTTTACTTCAGTGTAATTCCAACGAATGCTCCTTCCTACTCCAATCTGTATTCTTAGACAAAAATAGCAGTCCGTATAAAACGGTTAAAACGGTGTATTCCACAAAACATTGTAATACATTAATTGTAAAGTACTTACCGCATGCTTCCACTACTCCATCGAGTAAAATTTACATGGCACGAATTACACAAAATACTAGGTGTCCACGGTTCGTTCATATTTTCTACTCGTATACCAAAATATTGCACATATATTTCTTCTATTATTTTACTAAACTCACATCGATTTTTTTTAAGTACATATTGTCCGCAGATGTAGCAGAAATTGTCGGGATCATTTACACATTGAAAAGTTCTTTGCCTTTTAGTCATACTTCGAAATATAACATTGTAATATTTTTCAGAAAATCGACTTATCTCTTTAAGGCGCTGAATTACACTAATTTATTAATAACAAATTTCATTCATAAATTCCGGGTTTAAGGTACATAAGTTGCAGTACCTGGAGCAGACATATAGTTTGCTTCGAACGTAGAAACCCAATATTTTCAAGACTGCCGCGTACTACTTTGTATTGCGTACATACAATTTTACTACCTGTATATACGACTGGGATGTCCATGCCCCTAAAAGGTGTAACTGAATGGAAACCTCATAAATAGAAAACCACAAATATTGTTGAATGACCCTCTATCTGAGCGGATCTCCTCCAATATAGCTCTCACATTGCATATAATGTTTTATAAAGGGATACGAACAGCTATAAAACCTCGTCCTCTCTATAATTTTGTAATGTGTGACACCAATCCTCATAAAATAAAATGCAAGTGCAATGTCTCTTATATGACTCTCTCACATATGGCGAATTCAATATAAGCAAAAACATCATTAAAAAACGGAAAAATATGAAACAAGATTTTTTGAATTTCCCTAACATTTACAAAATGGCTCATAACTTTTACATCTATCCATAGATTTTTTTTCAAATAGACAGTGTTTGCTTCGTTAGCATGCTGACTTGTTAAAAATGTGATAAAAATTTTTTTATTTTTTTTTATTTACAAAAAAAAAATGTTTTCTCATATTTTTAACGACTTATAACGGGGGTTTTGTATTTTCTGAGGTGAGCTTAGTGCTTGCCAGAGTTCGCCATAAGGAACCACGAACCTTACGTTTTCCATTGTAAAAAAATCGCGGATGCGTCTTTTGTGAACATCTGTTTCTATATGAAGGAGTTGCCAGATCGAAACAAAATTTAACATGTGTTCATAGCAGAGATGGAAGTTTCCAAAACACTTAACTTTTTTCTGTTTATACCGCGCTTTTTGTGCTAGGCTAAGAAGTTTCCGAACCGCCCTCGTAAGTAAGAATACGAGTATTTAACCAACTTGGGATTGTAATCACCTTTATTGATGTATTTCGTACAATAATAGGGAGTGCATATGAACGTAAAAGATATGCGGGTGGCTCGCAGTATTATGGCTTCGTATTCGGGTACTTCGATTTTGGTTTCGGGTGAATCGATCCGTTGGAGTCTGGAACGTCGGGCTTAGTTCACGTTTCCGCTTCGTTCTTCTCCGTCGGTTTTGGTATTCGCTTCGGCTTCGTCCTCCGTCTTCGCTTCAGCTTTGGTCTTCGTTTCGGCTTTGGTCTTCGCTTCGGCTTTTAGCTTCGCTTCGGATTCGGTCTTCGCTTCGGCTTCGGTCTTCGCTTCGGCTTCGGTCTACGCTTCGGCTTCGGTCTTTGCTTCGGCTTCGGTCTTAGCTTCGGCTTTAGTCTTCGCTTCGGTTTTATAGGTCACGTATTCTAGGTTAATCAAACATGGTTAAACTAGCTACGAGCGAATGAATCGCGGGAGCAAACGAATCGCGGGAGCGAACGAATCGCAGCTAACTACTCTTAAATGTAAGTTCTGGAGCGAACGGATCGCGGGAGCGAACGAATCGCAGCTAACTACTCTTAAATGTAAGTTCTGGAGCGTACGGATCACGGGAGCGAAAGTATCGCGGGAGCGAACGAATCGCAGCTAACTACCTTTAAATGTAAGTTCTTAAATATTGGTTGAATGGATCGCAATCGGGTTAAGTCGGGTATTTTCGACTGCGGTCGTGCCGCACATCTACTTATGCTCGTCTTCTTAACGATGGGGATCCATACATTTGGTCGTATAAAGCCGACACTAAGTATTCCCCACTTAACAAAGTTAATGAGATTTACTACCCCACACAATGTCTCATTGGGATTGTTAACTGAATAAGGGGAGAATATGTACGTACGAAATGCATTAAATTTCGTCACGTTACATAGTGTTACTAAACCAAGGATTCTACGTGAAAGTGATGTTTGTGACACAAAATTACACCAGAAATTGTTATCCACATCCCTCGTACAAAATTTTAGTTGCATAGTGCTATCGAACGCTCTTTGCCAAAGTGCATTAGGTAATTAGTTATGTGGATGGGGAAGAATTTCCGTTTGGCGAAAATGTCAATATTCAGCACCCACCAACTCGGACAGTCCTTAACAGATCTCATTGAAATTTTGTGTCAGAACTACTATACAATAGGACTAAAATGGGAGCAAGTATCATCCCGACCAAACGACATCGCTTTAAAAATTGCTTAAATCGTACCTAGTGAAAATGGAGCATATAGGCCAATGTTGTGATATATCCCCCCATATTAAGGCCCCAGACGAATTTCACTTCATGGCGGCATAGATATTAAATTTTTGAGCGATATGCCTGGAATGTGGCAATTTTTTCTATTTAATCAGCAGCAATTCGTAGTAATAACTCGGGCCATAAATATTTCTTCGTATATTGGTGGCCAAATAATAGTGGAGGGATTTGACATACAGTCGTCCTCGCCCAACTTTAGTCTTTCCTTATTAGTTATATAATATTTATAATTACCTCTTCGTTATGCGTCGCCAAATAAAGAAATAATTAGTCACGTTTGTGTGCATTTTATTATTCGAATAAATATTAAAACAACATTTATACAATTTTTCTATACATTTAGTAGGTACATAGTAACATTATGGACCCCTGACATTCGATGAACAGTCGAATAAATCACACACCGTTACAATTTTATTCATTGACATCAGAAAAAAAACACTATTAATACTTATCGCTCCGTTTCTTACAAAAAAGGTACATACGTAGATATATGTATGTTTTTGATTTGCTATAAATTCGTTTTTACATAATAAGGACATTTGTATGTACGTACATAAATTTATGAGAATTTTCTATAGTTCTATAATTTGATCTTAAATTTTAGGTTATATGTTTATGTACTTAATTAAACTATACATCAGATTTATATGTATGAATATGTGTAACAGCATAAGTTATGGGTAGACCTCGGATTATATGCAATTGAATATTTTTTTGCAGATTGATAGAAAAATTCTGATTGGACCAAAATTCGTTTGAAAGGAAAAGGAATCGAAAAACAGGTGCATATTTTTATTTTTTTTTTTTGCATATTTGTGATATGCAAAATATGCAGCTTATAACATTATTACCAGTGCTTACAAATACTTGAAATTTTGTGCAGTGTAATGTTTTTATAGTACACGGAGAAAAAAATATGTTAAAAATATGTTTGGATGCAATCATAAATATGTTTGGGACGGGCACAATCATATATATGTTTGTGGGTAAACATATTATGTTTGCACACAATCATAATATGTTCGGGGCAAAATTCTAGCATATTATAAAACGATATGATTGTGTCCTAACATATTTTTGGCAAAATAATATATTAGAGCATATTTTTTAGATTTTTAGAGAGTATTACTCTCTGAGAGCCCAATTATGTGACTCATAGAGCATCCACCATCACCACTGTGCTAAGCCATCACAGCGAACACACGCACGCACCCACATACAACCATTGACAGCCACAGCCAGTCAGAATGAATATATGGCTATGCTTATACTTTCTTGTTTCGGGTGTAACATGAAAGTAAATTAAAATACACGCTGTGCATATAATTCTCGTTGACCCTATACAGCCAGTGGTATAAGGTGTTGACGTTTTTCAGTCAATGGGGTGGATCAACGGAGCTACCAACCAAGTTGAAAGAAAAGTGGCATAGTCCGCAGTCCGAATAATGGATAATTAATGGAACATTAGACTAGAATTTTATAAATATATTATATGTGCGTCACAAAGTGTTCAGACTTTTGATAAAAAACAACAATATACAATCATATATATGATTAAATGCAATCATATATATGATTACATACAATCATATAAATGTTTGGACATAAGCATATATATGATTACACACAATCATATAAATGTTTGGACATAAGCATATATATGATTACATACAATCATATAAATGTTTGGGAACATTACCGCTACCCCAAACATAATATGTTTGGGAGCTGCTCCAAACATATATATGTTGCCTGCAAAATATGTTTGGGGCAATATGTTACAGAGGCCGTTTTTTTCCTCCTTGTACCTACTGTCCAGTACAAAGTTGGCGTTATTGCCATGCCCCTTCTAGTACCTCTCACACAAATAGTAACAATTTTGTGAAATGTTAAAAATGAGAAACCCATTGAAGTAAATATATAATTAAAGAGTTTTAACATTTCACAAAATTCTTACCATTTGTGTGAGAGGTACTAGAAGGGGCGTGGCAATAAATTCCACTTTTTACTATAAGTACTATTAAAACATTACACTGCACAAAATTTCATGTATTTGTATGCTCTGGTATTATAGGGTCGGGCACGCGCTGCGAAGACCTCATGCTGACTCTATGTTCCTTATAGGAACCAAAAAGGAATCTAAATATGGGTAGTTCTTTCTCAAGTGTTACAGGTCAAAAATTTGTATGTGTTTTCAACTATATTTTGTTTGTTGATGAGGATTTGCAGTTATTAATGTAACTTCAGAACAAAAGTTGTGCCCACTCCAAAATTTACACCATCGGTAGAGTACATATTGACCATTTTTTATAAAAAATTTAAGGAAAAAAAATTAGATCGATTCTAAGATATCGCAATTTTTATTTTTATTTCCGCGAAAAGTGACCGAAATAAACTGTTTTAGATAAAGTTAGTATATTTTATATAAATTATGTGGAAAACGCTGGAAGAAATGATATTTTCAATTTCTTATGCTTTGTAGCATTAAAATTAACTTAAAGAAACCAACCATTAAAGAGGAAACAAGAAAAAGCGTTAAGTTCGGCCATGCCGAATCTTATATACCCTCCACCATGGATAGTATGTGACCTCACAAAATAACTCCCATTTGCAATCCCAAACAACCTGCAACTACCCAGCAAAATATCTCATTACCAAATAACCTGACGGGTAAGCCAAACTCAAAACTAGTAACTGCTTATACTTTGACCTCCCTTCGAATTATTTTTACACACGCATGTCATTGGAGGAAAGTGCTTCCACTCAAACATACCAGATGCCGAAAAATAACCACTTAACCCCACGCTTACAATTATCCAAAAAGTAAGCGTGGTGTGTAATAATTTTATGAGTGTGTTTGTGTGGTGGTGGTAGTGGATATTTCCGATTTGCTATTGCTTTGTTCACCACTACCAGTGGTGGAAAGTGGTGAGAAAGTAGAAGAGCGAATAATTGGGAAGAGCTTAACATTGGAAAGAGCGTACAATTTGGAGGAGAGTAATAATCGATTGCTGTTGTCATATACAGAAAAATGTCATTTACCGGGAGATGGAATTGAACTCGCGACCTGTACTGTTTTGTGAATAACTTTTAATTTGGTTAACGGATAAACACCAAATTTTGACTGAGTATAATTAGAAATATTTAGAAATTACAAATGTTATCTCCCTAACAGTATGCTAACTCGACTTAGCATGTTTTAGAATAGAGATATCGATATATCGTAAACCATTTAAAGAAAACTTGTTTAGTTCAAATTAGATTACTGGTAATAACTTATTGTTGTCATTATTTTGTTAGTCGTTATTTATTTACCGAAAGTAGTGCTGGCGATAATGAGATATCATTACCTGGTAATCCAGGTGGTAATGCAATGTACTTACCAAGATTTTGCTCGGTATAAGAAATATTTATACCAAATTTTATCAACCTAGCTCTTTTATTACGGTTGATTTTTTTTATCATTGATTGCAACAGACGGACGGACAGACGGACATGTCTAAATCGTCTTAGAATTTTACGACGATTAAGAATATATATACTTTATGGGGTCTCAGATCAATATTTAGAGGTGTTCCAAACGGAGTGACAAAATGAATATACCCCCATCCTAGGGTGGAGGGTATAAAAATCAATTTTTCTGAACTTTGATCTCGCCCTCTTCCTCCAATTTTCATTTAATTTTTTTTAATATTGTGGGTCATTGCTCTCCCACGTACAAGGGAAACATTTTCTGAGAATTTAAGAAAGATCTAGTTTTTGACCAGTGGCACTTGAGAAAGAACTACTCATATACGTACGAAATTTTACGTCATTCGGTGACTCCTTTCCAGAGTTAACCATAACTCTGGAAAGGAGTCGCCATTCTGTCGAACTGACAGACGGACGGGCATTAATTAATTTGTAACCAATGCTGAAATTTTAAATTTTTTTGGGAAAATATGAGGGTATCTTTGAAAAATATAACAAAAAAATTTAAGATACGCTTTTCAGGATAATCAAGGTTTATGAATATTTTCGTCCTTTTTAGTCCTTAATACACAACAATTTGTAACTTAATTTATAATTCTTAGAGAGATGTTAAAATCTTTCAAATGATAAATATATATGATTTAAATCTGATACTCCGTTCACTACATCTGTAAATATTCAGAGTGGGTCGGTTTCATTTGGAATTACCCCATACTTTTCATATATTTGGCCAATTTTTTTGGATGATTTTTGAAAACATCCATTTTTCATTTTTGTGACACAATTTTTTAAATAGTATTGACATACCCTTCTGATATTTTGTATTTTTGATTCATATATCGCCAAACAAATTTTGCATGTTTTTTGCATATTTTGTGCATATATGTTGCATATTTTTGATATGCACTCAAATTATTAAAATTTGAGTGATGAGACGTCTAAATACAAATTTTGGTTCAAATCGGATGAAAATTGAAAGATATGCAAAAATCCGAGGTCTAGTTATAGGTAAGGTGATATATGTATATGGGTTGGAAAGATGTTTTGATTACTTACGTCCAACAATTTTTGAAAGTATCTATGCAAAACTTTATAAAATGAAACTTTAAAAATGAGTTAGAAAATCATATACTTATGTATATATATATTTTTTTAGTACTCTGAATAAAATCTCCAATTAACTTATTTAAATACTTATATAATTAATAATACTTTTAAATAATACTTTTAATGGTATTATTCAACAAGTTTAGTTATCTTATTTCAGAGATGTTAAAACAACTCTAGAATCTTCAATTTGCCTAGTGGTATTTTTTCCTCCATTCAATAATATCGGGAATATCTTAAAAGTTAAGACAAAAAATTAATTTTTTTAAATCTTTTAATTAAAATTTTTACCTTAAAGTTCAATTGGTCATATCCGAAGAAATTCGTTTAAAGCTAAAAAATATCCCCATTATTTGCAAATTACGCAGAACAATATTTGAAATTCAAAATGTTTACCTTTATGTTTATCAATGTTTTAAAGACAAGTTCCTGAAATTTTACTTAGGTGAAATGAGAGCATAAGGTTGCATGCCGCTTTCTAGAGAGAGCGGGAAATCCCTTTGCCTGTCGTTCAAAAAGACAGTGACCGTCATGACAAACGATAAGTGCACAGAAAAAAAAGGTTAACATAGTTTAAAGACCATGGCAGTGATTTCGAGCCAATGCCAAATGATCTTTAAAGTAAGAACATTTCACACTTAAAATTAAGAAAATTTAATAAAAATGAAGCCGAGTTTCTTAATATTAAGTAAATCATTATGGTCCTTATTCATAAAAATTTAATGAAGGTTTGAAGAACGCTTTAACACTGCTAAAGCGTTCCTCAAACCTTCTTTAACTTTTTATGAATAAGGCCCTATTACTTTAAGTCGGAAGTGTACTAACTTTAAAGCCAATTTGTCTCGAAATCATTGCCGCTGTCTTTAAAATTTTTTTCAGTGTGAGACGTCCGGTTTCCACAACGAAGTCAGTGCGTTGGTGCGTTTTGAGCCTAGGCCGGGCCACGTCAGCCTGGAATGTATACAGTTTCTTACTAGTGAACACCTGACATTTGTTGCTGAAAGGGCACTATATTTCAGGAAAGGCTTGCAGGTCGCTAGAGGCTAATATTTTCCAGTTCCACCGGAGCGTGTAAGGTAGTTCCTAGTCTTGTAAAGCTCATCTGCTTTGCAGTTCTCTGGTATGTCCCTGTGACTCGCACCCATATCAGGAGAATATTGAACTGTTCAGCCATCTCGTTAAGAGATATGCGACAGCACATGGTGGTTTTTGAATTCAGGAATATAGTTTCCAGGGACTTGATAGCAGCCTGACTATCAGAGTAACCATTGATACCGACTTTGGTCAGAACATTAATTGTCTGCCATTCCGCTTCCACTTGAATAGCTAAGATTTCTGCCTGGTAAACACAACAGTGATCAGACAGTCTTTTTGCTCATGGATAGCTCAAGTTCCTCGGAAAAGACATCAAAACCCACTTGGTTATTCAGTTTGGAACCGTCTGTATAGAAGTTAATGAGTCTCCTATGTCCTGGGATACGACCATTCCTTTCTGATCTATCAGAATCAAAAATAGTTCCAGTCATAGTATAATCAACAATGCCGGAGGTCAGGCATTGTGTCTACAATGACACTATGTCCGTAGTCATTTCTGACCATAGTGACAGTTCCCTGAGTCTCTATATTCTCTAGCGGCATTAAATGTAGTCTCAGTTGGTGACATTCTCAGCGCACCAGTGATACATATCTGCTGAACTTTGCTTAGTATTGCGCAGAAAGTGTATGTATTTCTGCAAAGCTGTGCACCAGATGCCACACCGCATTGTCGGTCTAAATACTATCGCATACAAGCAATACTCGTAAACTAAACGCAGGTTCAGATCCCAGCGTTTTCCTATTTCCCTTTTACAGGTATATAACGCTACGAGAATGTTGTTTTGGAAGTTCAACTTCCTGTCTAGTAAAAGGAGACAGGTGCGAGGAGACAGGGTGATCTGTTAGTACTTTATAGCTCCTACTGAAAAGAACTAGTTCCGTTTTAACACTAAGATCATTATCGGAAGCCGATAATTCGGTTGTATGGCCTGTTGTAGAATATTTCTAAGTTAAATCGGAAACTTCTATCTAACAGTTATTGCAATGTCATCTGCATAGGTAAGAACCTTGACAGTCATCATCTGCAGAGAAAGCTGAATATCGTTCATGGAGAGATTACATAGCAGGGGAGACAAAACACCTCATTGGGACTTTCCCCTGCTGACAAATCTGTGCAGGTCAGTTGATCCTAAGCTAGCAGAAATTCGTCTCCTAATCAGAATACAGCCATCAATCTCAGGGGTTGCTAGAGCCGTAATTATAGCGGCTGGATTTATGTTATTGTCGGCCCCTCCATATCTAAGAAAGCCAATATAGTATATTCCTTAACAAAGAGAGATTATTCAACAAAGCTGACCAGATCATGCAGGGCGGTTTCGGTGGAATTACCCTTACTGTAGGCATTCTGTTGATTGGCCTGTGATCAATTTTAGTCTGAAGGTAACTATCCCTTAATCTCTTCAGGGTTTTAAGGAGAAATAACGATAGACTAATCGGCCGGAATCTCTCCAAGGTTTTAAGGAGAAATGACAATAGACTAATCGGCCGGAAATCCTTAGCTCCTATATGGGACGGATTAACAACCTTGGTTTCTCTCCATTTTGTTGATATATATGCGCTTAGATGCATCTAAATCTGATTTTAAATCGATTTTATTTTAAATTTGACACTGGATAAAAATTGCGAAAAAAAAAACTTTGCACGGCCGGACAGACAGATATGGTTAAATCGAGTCTGCAAGTGATTCTGAGTCGAGCGGTGTATTTTATGGTAGGTCTAATGTCAGTATTTTTAGGTGTTATAAACACCTGTCCAAAAACAAACATAATTTTTTGTTGCACATTGCCGTATAGGATATAACAAAACAAGTATTGAGAAAATAAGGTATATAGGAGTGGCTTTCAAGAGCTCTAATCGTAGCGAACCCGAAGAAGAAGCTGGCAGGCAGGTGTGTTCCTCACGATAACATTCTTAGGACGACGGCTGTCAGGTAAGAGAGTAATATCTGTGAAAGAGCAGAACACTGCGAAAACGACCTAGAAGAAAAAACAAGTAAAGACGGATTAAGTTGCCGAATCTTATATACCCTCCACCATGGATTGCATATGAATGGCTTCGGGTACAAATAAATTCATTATAACAAATTGCGTTATGAAATCAAATCTGAAGGACCTTTCTATGGGGGCTATATCGAAACATGGACCTATGACTGCCGTTGTTCGTGTGAAATGTTCCGGGTATAAATAAACCCTAGTTACAAATTTTCAACCCGATCAGTTGGCGTTAAGAAGTCAAATCATGAGGGACCTTCGCATGGGGGCTATATCAAAACATGGACCTATGACTTCCGTTGTTCATGTGAAGGATTCCGGGTATAAATAAACCCTAGTTACAAATGCTTAACCCAATCAGTTGGAATTTGTGGCCTTTACGGCGTTCAGAAGTCAAATCTAGAGTGACCCTTGTATGGGGATTATATAAAAACTTGGAACTGTGACTACCGTTGCTCGTGTGAAATGTTCCGGGTAGAAATCAAACACATTCACCAATTTTTAGCCTGATGAGTTGACATTTGAGGTCTCTATGACGTTAATAAGTCATATCGGGTAGATGCTATATATGGAGGCTATATCAAAAAATTTACCGATATTGCCCATTTTCAATCCCAATTTACCTGAAATTTTCCTCGAAATTTAATCTCTAGTCAGTATATTTTGCGGGCTCTAATATCAACTCGATAATGGAAATGATCTGTAAGTAATACGAGTATGTAAAAAGCTTAGAATGAGAAGACTCGACCGACACGTAGCCACAAACACCTCAGGAGATATAATTGATATCAGCAAAATACCCAAAGACCAATAGAGTAATGGTTTTGGAAAACACAAAAAATAATGCAACACATTCGCGTAGGCAAAGATAGACCACCAATCACAGAGAGATAGCTGTCAACGCCGTGGAGGACATAATAAACAAAGCTGCGAATTTTGTTATTACTTTGAACCATGGACAACTTGAAAGAATTAATACTAATACCAATATTAATATTTTACATAACTATTGTAATAGGGTCCGCCATGAACCCGGAGGAATTACCAGTGGAAATTGTCCTAAACATTCATATTTGCGATCTGATGATATTAGTGTGTAGATACACATACGCACGGCCATGGCAGAAAGAACACTGAAAGAAAAATGCTATATCAAAATAATGTAAACGTTGTATTAATTGATGTAATAATCCATTGATTTAAAGAATTCCAGTTTCAATTTGATGACCGTAAATTTCATTAAAATTTTCGACCATGCATGATTGATACAGGCAGCCAAACATCCCACCAGCCATCCAACGCATTGGCTACCAGACAACAAGACGGTGGAGTTATTTAGTGTGTATATGCGTTAGAGCGTTTATGGAAAGAATTCTCAACGACTTCATGTTGGCATATGGATAAGATGTCATGGTTTGGTTGGCATAAAGCAGGAGTGTCTAGCTTTAATTAATCACATACATTTTACAAAACATTTTATTTTAAATTAAAGATTATAGGAATTAAATTTATAATTTTTATGAAAATAAAATATTTAATCGATGGAGATTTTACTTTTGGTGTTTTTTTTTTTCTAAAAAAGATGTTGCCCTGTCAGAGATCAACATTTTAATAATGTCGCCTACACCCTCTTGTACTGCATGGCTGGAATCGAAAAGATTAAAATTTTATGGCCAACATTTTTGTAGAACATTTCATCCCCGCCCTCCCCATTTTAAGGGGTGTTTTTTACGATTTGTTAAAATGGGGCCAAAAATTACAGTTATGTGGGGGAGCAAGAGGGTTAATATGTTCCATAAAAATATCGGCCTTAATATTTTCTATAAAGTAGCTGAACATACCCTATACCAAAAAAATATATTTTTGTTACATAACAGTGAAATACTTACATTTTTGGGGTACAATGTGTTTTATTGAGCGATTTAGGATACCTAGACACATTCAGATTGTATTGATATGTTCACAAGAGTTGTTCAGATTTACGTTGGCTACAATTTTGCCAAACATTGTTAGCGAAAAATTAAGAGCCCCTGAAAGTTATGCTGAAAAAAGTAAAAAAAAATATTTTTTTCCTATACTTTTTCAAAAAAAAGTACCGGAAAAATAATTGTTTTCGCAAAAAATTTTAAGAAACTTTGTTCAGCATTTTCTTAGCTACATTATTGCCAAATATAGTTAAGCTGTATCACCAAGTCTGAATTAGTTGTTGGTCAAAAGCTGAGGAGCCCACTAATTTTCAGAAACTTTGGAGGCCCATAAAAAAAATTGGTCACCAATTTCGCCAAACCGAGTATAGGGTTATACTACCCTTTGATAGTAGAATCGAATCTATACTGTCAAGTCCGTGTATTTTTTTCACTGTTGCACAGTGTAATTTATGTTTTTTATTAATGTTTATAATTTTTTATCCATTACTTTTTTTATGGATGATTATTTTTTGTCCCTGCAGATTTGCGTCTTTCCCATGTCTAATCTTATATTCCATAAAATTCAAATTTCCAAACCATTCTGGAGATGCAATAATTAAAAATACAAAGAGTATTAAATCTAATACATATACCCAGCAAAATCTTGGTAAGTACATGCCATTACCACTCGCATTACCAGGTAATGATATCTCATTATCGCCCGCATTACTTTCGGTAAATAAATAACGACTAACAAAATAATGACAAAAATAAGTTATTGCTAGTAATCTAAGTTAGAAAATCTTATTTTAAGTTATAAACATGTCTTTAAATGATTTACGATTTATGATTTTTTCTTAAATGATTTACGTATATACGTTGTAGCTTGTTAAATCATTTAAAGAAAAGTTTGAAAATTCAAATTAGATGACTAATAAAAACTTATTTTTGTCATTATTTATTTACCAAGAGTAATGCTGGCGATAATGAGATATCATTGCCTGGTAATACATCTGGTAACGACATTTACTTACGAAGATTTTGATGGGTTATATTTTTGTACTTGATTATTTAGCGATTTGTTTATGAATCGCGAGGTATGCCAGTGGTTGTGATGCTAAACTACGAAACCATGAGGTCGCGAGTTCAATCCCACCTCCCGGCAAATGAAATTTTTCGTCATATGAAGACACCAATCGATAACTACTCTCTCCCAATTATACGCTCTACCCAATGTTACGCTCTTCTACTTTCTCACCACATTCCACCACTGATGGTGGTGAACAAACAATAGAAACTAGGAAATATCCACTACCACACAAACCCACTCCTAAAATTATTTTTTTTGTCCACGCTTACTTTTTGGATAATTGTAAGCGTGGGGGTAAGTGGTTATTTTTCAGCTGCCTGTATGCTTGAGTGGAAGTACTTTCCTCCAATGACATGTACATGTAAAAATAATTCGAATGGATGCCAAATAATAAGCAGTTACTAGTTTTGAATTTAGCTTACCCGTCAGGTTATTTGGTAATGGCAAATTTTGCTGGGTACTTGTGTTTTGTTTTGCGCCATCAATATTAATAAAATGTTGTAAGTCGCGCTTTGTCTTCCGAAATAAACACTCACACTTAAGTGCGTCATTCCCCTGTGCTGCTTTTATTTTTAACGTTCAATACTTTTTGGAACTTCTTTTTGGGTTTTTTAACTTTATTGTGAAAACCAAGTTCCGATACATTCAAATTTTCGGAATACAAGTATTTAAACCGGAATTATAGAGATTTTTGTAGTCAATCGTCATTCCCCTGCCATTTTGGTCGCCCTTTGTAGTTCCCCTGAACTTTTTCGTACCCTGTTGAAATATGTATATATTCAATATATTGAGGTTTCTCTAATTTGAGTTATTTTCGCCATAAAAGCAACATTTTCCAATTAATTCGGCTGGAATTTGGCAGTATATGTTTTAGTTGGTCCTATACTATGGTCCATATCGATCCACGTTTTGGAAAAGTTCATTTGGTGGACATCTAGGGCCTTAATCATAAAAATTTAATAAAGGTTTGAGGACCGTTTTAGCAGTGTTAAAACGTTCTTCAAACCTTCATTAACTTTTTATGAATAAGGGCCCTACTCTCTACAGAGGCAATATTTTCAGCCTATTTGACTGAAATTTAAAAATTTACATTTGATATAGCCTTAAACCGTTCATGGCGAAATTGATTACATGATATCATTACATATTTTGATATAGCCCCTTCCGATCGGTTTTAGGCTATATCATATTTACATTTGATAGAAGCTAAAACTGTTCACGGCGAAAATGATTAAATGATATCATTACATGTTTTGATATAGCTCCTTCCGATTGGACTTTTGGATGCTGCACAGATCACATTTTCAATTGATCTGTCAGAAATTAAAGCATTTATATTTTATATAGCTAGAATGTTTTGATATATCTCCCATAAAATTTGGTTCCCGATATGACTTCTTAACGGGCCAAGACAGACATATGAATAAGTTGTTTGTATTTGAAAGCTGTGCCTCTCCCCCTTTTTATGAACTGTAAAATATGTTATGTGGGCTTTCTGAAAATAATTTATTAAAACATTGAGCACATCCTTGTCGTCCAATGCTCCTGCGACACTGGATGATTCTGTGTAGTCCATATAGGTGTGAGAGCAATGTGTAAGCCCATATAGGTGTGAGAGCAAAAACTTGTGTTAGTGATTTTGCCCGTCACTGTATAGATAAAACTCAAAAAATTTAAATTTTAAATTGCCTAAAATCATTCTCAAGGAAATCAGGTATATCATATAGCTTCCATACAAAGTTTCCTTCCCAATAGACTTGTTGACGCTTTAGAGAAAACATCGGAAACCCATCAGGCTGAAATTTAGGCATATAAAGGTTCCTTCCAAACAGACTTCTTAACGCTTTAGAGAAAACATCTGTGACCCATCAGGCTGAAATTTAAATGGATCATATCGATCCAGGTGCCTGCTCCCCCACCATATTAGTTATACAAATTTTCCTACCGAGTTGGCTCTATATCGTAATTTTTTAACCGATTTAGCTATATACTTTATTTAAATTATATTTTTTTTTGTATGTAATGATTTCTAATAAAAATGGATCAAATCGGTTCATGGTTTTAAAGTCCCCAAATGAAAGTTCCTTTCGATTTTACTTCTTGGAGCTCTAGGGTATACATTGTTTAATCGATGTGGCTGAAATGTATGACTTTAATAAAACTCCCAATAAATATCGGTTCACCTTTCAATACTTTTATAATCACCCATTTGAAGTTGCTAGGCTATTTGATTTCTTGACGCTTTGATACCACATTTTTAACCGATCTGTTGAAAATTAAGAATTTTCAATCTATCTAACCTGTGAAAATTAAAAATTCCTGCAATGAAAAACGTTGGCTTCAATTTGGAGCCAAAGACATTAGAACCTTAAAATAAGTCCGTATTGTACTTAAATTGAAGATTTTATAATTGGTGCTGTATATTTTTTAACTTAAGTATAAAATGTTCTTAAATTAAATTTTTATTGTCTTTGGCGCCAATTCAATGCCATTTTCTTTCATATTAGTATACTTTTTTTCAGTGTAGTAATAACGTTTTGATGAAGCCCCTAAATAAGTTCTCTCATAGACACATGTACTGTGCATTGCTTGGCAAATACTGGTGTAGGGTACTATACTAGGCCCTGTCAGATTTAAGTCTTTCCCAACTTTCTTTTTGACATTTTACATTGATTTCTCTTCCAACCATCTTAATTTCGTTTCACTCCTCATTTTCTACTCACAACTACTTTTAGAAACTTGTCTCCAAATGTTTCTCCGGTGGTGGACATCTTTCGAGAGGTGCCATTATGTCATCAATGGGATCGGTGTTTATCATAAAGACTTGCGTTGAAATGGAATTACGTGTCAAGGAATTGGTGCGGCCGCCACTTACAATGAAGATGACATCCTCTTCAGACGTGGCTGATGGTCTAGCATCTATGACAAATACACCGCTACCTTCGGGTCCAGCGATGATGGAATTCGCCGAAGTCGATGAAGCTCCACCACCACCACATTTAGCTATACTCCTTTCGGCAAGCATTGAGGAGCGGTTAGATGAACCTGGGAATTTGTCACAGTCTCTGCTCATCCGAAGGCCTCCCTCAATGGTGGATGCAGATCTGACATTTCTCTTAAAGGTGTACTGTCTTTGATGGTTAAAGCTACCGCCACCAACACCGACCCCGTCATGACGACGAATGCTGTCATCTCCAATTCTTACACCTGTAACACCTGTATTGAGTGGGCGCTGCCTTCTGGAGGTTTTGGTCATGTAAGACGATCTTGTTATAGAGTAATGAAGCCTTGGTTTCCTGCCACAGAACAGTCGCAGCAATTCATGACGGAAACGTTTGTGGGAAATGGTGTACAGGAAAGGGTTGAGGCAAGAAGCCGATTTACAAAATAAAGCTGGAATCATGGCTCGTGTTGGCGTTAGGTATTCCTCTTGTTCGAAAATGCCGCATATGGCCACTATGGAATAGGGAGTCCAAGCCAAGAACCACAACAATATGACCATCAGTACAACAATGGCCAGACGTATCTCGATTTGCTGTTTGTTTTTATTGCTCTGAATATTTTCACGAGCGGCGAACACCACATTTAGGATGTGGAAGTAGCAGTAGCAGATTACAGACAATGGCACAAACCAAGCGCATATAAAGAATACAAACATGAAAATGCGCGCATCCAACGATTTGTCCAGATAATCGAAGGAACATGTGGTGAAGTATCCCTCGGGGACGTAGCGTGACAGCCCGATGTCGGCCAGTGGTATTGATGAGAAGAGCAATGCATACAGCCACACGAACAATACCAAAAATGCATAATACTGGGTGTTGTAATTGGTACGTTTCGGATTTAGGGGATTCACCACTACACTGTAACGGTCCAGAGCTATAATCGTGAGCATACCAATCGAAGCGGTTCCACTAAAACCTCCAATAAATCCATAAATACGACAACCTGAAATTATATTAGCAAATTACATTATTAAATAAAAAAGTTGTGTGTGTTAATACTCGTAAAGGATGCATGGCTCTCCCCACATTCAAAAATGTTTACTAATTCTACAGAAATTGACCGTGATTTTGAACCAAAGAAATTGTTTAAAAAAAATGAGTACCAAATAAGTCAATAGCATACATGTAGAGAAAATATCTGAATGAACATGGTCACATCAATAACTATATTGGTTTCAGTAAACATAAAAGTTAATCCCACAATTCCCCAAATAAATTAAAAAATCCCCAAATACGGAATTTTATAGATGTTCCCCTAAATCGACTATTTTAATCATAACCTCCATGGTCGTAATGACCAAGGTCATAATGTCGAGAAAAACCTAAACAACATTCTGCACTTTCAGAAACTGAAGTCAAAACGGAGTCAACTTTTTAAATGTTGCGTTTTCATTTCCTCACCTTGTAGAGGAGGGTATATACTAGGGCGGGTCGATTTAAAAATCGCCCATTGCTCAGTGAAAATCGTAACCTAGGGATCAAAATAAGAAACTTTGCCGAAGGAACCATACCTCTAAAACGAATTCTGATGTCCCGGAAAAAATCCCACTTTGACCCATTTAGAGTGCTCCAATCGAGTCCAAATGTATGGAACCCCCACGGGGTTCCAGGGGGTGTGCCACTGGCATGGGTGGGTCGGGCCTCCAAAGTTAGTGGGGGTCGGTCATACATTTGGACTCGATTGGAGCACTCTAAATGGGTCAAAGTGGGATTTTATAAAATTTGCCCCTATCCAAAAGTATATACATATTATTTGCTACGAGCCAAAAGTGTAACACATCGAAGGAGTGACCTAACACCCTAAGTATGTTCGGCGGAAATCCGTTTTGGGTCATTTTAAGCCATTTGAACAATGTCCGTCCGTCCGTCTGTCTGTCTGTTTGTGTCTGTCTGCCGGCTGGTGCGTACAATAACTCTCGATAGGAGTAACCGATTGACTTAAAATTTGGTATGTGGTAATATTATTCTCTATCTCCGGCTAAGTTCGAGGATGGGCCATATTGGTCCACGCCTTCTAGTACCTCCCCCACAAAGCGTTAACTTTTAGTGAAATATTTATTCTTTTATACCTTCTATACTACTTACTCGAATCTTCTGAAATTTCACACATAGTATTAGTTTGTTAGTCGCTAACACGCCAAGAAAAATGGACGAAGTGGCTACTCCCTTTTTGGTACCACCCACACAAATGTACCATTTTGCACCAAGAGTTAACTACTTATAGCTTTATTACCAGTTCATACAAATACTTGAAATTGTGTACAGTGTAATGCCTTTATAGTACCTTTTAGAGTCCAGAGAAAAATGGGCGTTATTGGCGCGTCCCTTTTGGTACCTCCCACACAAATGGACCATTTTGTACCAAATGTTAACAGCTTATAACTTTAATACCAGTACATACTTAAAAGTTATTAAATGCAATTTAAATTGATAATAATTTAATTAAAACAAAAAAAAAATTACGAATATTTTTTTGGGGACTCAAGGTGAGGGGATTCATAAGACGGTTTACCCGACTGAACTTTCTTACTTGTTTTATTTATATTTAGTTAATTTTTTCTTAAAACTGGGAAATTTTTCTTAGTACTACAAAATTTTATTTTCTTTGAAGATATGCAGAATAGTTCATAACTAAAAATGGGGACATATTTTTACTGAAATAATATTTCTTAAAAAAAGTTCAAATATTCACAATTTTATTAAATTTAGGCATATGCAGTGGATGCCCAACGTAGACATAAGGAAATTATGGAATAATAATAGAAAGCATGAGTTTTAGGAAATTTTAACTGTAAATAATCAATAATCCTTATTTCGAGTAAATTAATTTGAACTCAATATTAAGAAAAACATACTAAAATCAAGGAAAAATACACTAGGGTTTTCGAACAAGAGGTGTTATTTTGAATCACCCGGTATTTCGATAGCTGTCACTTTTGAAGCTTTTATTCATTGACATTTGACAAGTAGAAACTACGCCATTACTAAAAATGGAACGAGACACGATTCAACAACGCATTGACATAATTAAAATTCACTACAACAATGGTGAAAATCTTGCAGACACAATTCGCATGAGGCCCATTTCCACCTCGGTGGCTACGTCAACAAGCAAAATTGTGCGGCGTGGTCATTGGACCTTACTTTTTCGAAAATTAGGTTGGATCGAGGACATAGGGCAGCCACTTTGCGATTTGGTAATGGAAAATTTCATGAAAAGGATATGGTCCTATAACCGTGGTCGTGATGGCCATTTGGTTGATGTTGTTTTTCATTATAAACGGCATACCTTCCTCTTTATTATGACATAAACATCCGATAATTTATCTCAAAAAATGGACATTTTCTTTGAATACCAAAATAACACCTCCTGTTGGAAAACCCTATATTTTCCGGCTATGTTGTAGTCCCAAAAAACGCAAAATTTGTTTATATCCTTTTTTATTCCGAAATTTTTATTTTTTCCGCAAATCGTTACTTGCAGAAAATTAAATTTATTGCGAAACTTTAAAAACGTTACGCCCGGGACGAGAGTCGAACCGACAACCTTATGATTGGGACTAATATGAAAATGTCATTCATATTGAAATTTCTTCGTCTCTTATAAATACATATAGTATATGGCAACTCTATTTATCATTCAATGATGACTATCCCTTTTTCAATTTCAAGTGTACATAAAAATACATTGTTTCGGAAATGTTGGGATATATATGTAATTATATTTAAAAACAAATTTTTCATAAAAAAATGAGTTGGTGAACATGTGGCTCCCTAAACCGAAGGTTCTGGGTTGGGATCGCATTCGGAGCGAAGGTAAAATTGTATTTACATAATGTTAAATATTTCGTGTCTAACAACACTGTCCAACAAATTAGGACTTTTTGATTGGAACAGAACAACGACCCTGAAAGGGCATATTGAGTAGATCATTTTTGTAGAATAAACTTATGGTCAAGCTGGTCTGGTTACACCTTTCGTGTCATTGGCGACCCCCACCGAAATTTTCCGGCAAAAATTTTCGTAGAATATTTTAATCCTTACATATCCTTTATGAAAGGACTTTTTTAGATTTTTTCGAAAAAGGGCCAAATTGACCGATTAAGAGGGGAGCTAGAGGGTTAAGATCTTCAACAAAAATGATCCTTGTAAATTTCCACTATATAAGTATAGCTCTGACTATAAGAAATCTCTCAGACATTAACGTACAGTATTTTTTTCATTTAGTATAATGCTTCTTTCGACCAAAAAATTAAAACATTGAACCACTGCAAATAGGAACTCAGACCAGCTGGACCATAAGTTTATTCTACAAAATTATCTACTCAACATGCTCTTTCAAAATTATAGGGTTGCTATTCTGTTCCAAAAATGCTGTTGGACAGTGTAATCAATTTCAATTCCTTAAACAAAGAAGAAGAGAATAATCCAAAGAAGAAGTGGTGAAGAGATTCCAACAAGTAAATCTAGGAAAGAGTTGGTGAAGTAGGCGAACAAAAACCGCAAAAAAATTCAGGGACTAAAGTCCAAGAAAAATTTTAATTTTTCTTTTCTATTATGCTTTAATTTAATTAGTTCTTCTTAAATTCGAGTAAAAATTTACTTGCACTAAGGTAAAAAATATGCTGAATTTTCATAATTTCAAGTCAGAATTTTCTAGTATTGAGTTAATTTCCCCTATTTTGATGTAAACAGTTACTTAAAGGAAGTATGAGTTAACTAGAATTAGGTTCAAAATATTTAATAATTGTCAGGAAATGTATGAACTTGATATAAGGAAAACTAGCTTTAGCGGCATACGAAATTCAATATTCCTACAGTTTAGTTCATTTTAACTTGCTCCGGGCTTCACCTTTTTCTGAGTGTAGTGCTCCAAACATCTTTCTTAAGGTGGCAGCATTACCTGGCACGTTGGTTTCCTATGGCAAACCCGTGCTTCAAAGAGGAATTTTAACGATCGGTAAATGGCTCTCTGGTCAACATCCTCAGGGGCAAGTGGAGTGATATAGAGTATGCACTGTGCTCTGTTTTCTTCGATGTTCATCAAGAGCTGCCGGGTCCGGTCCCGATTGTTTCGACTCAAGCTGGTATCAGGGCCGCAAAAAACTGCTACGGTGTAGTAATGTGCGCTCTGTTAAGTGCTACCGTTGCGGTTTGAAGTCTGGCCGGGAGCGGTGATGTATTTTGTCAACAAGGAGAACATCCCGTCTTGGCACAGGCACATGTATGGATTCCGGCTATACCAGCCGTTGTCGAATTCTTGACTAAGATGTTGAAAGTTTGCAATCCCGGGCTTCCAACTGGCAGCTGAAAGGTCGTTTGAATGGATGAGACGCATATGCTTCGGAGGCACGCACTATTTATACCGAATGCCGAAACTTTACCCCACCTCGTCAAGTCCGATGTCATGGTTTTGTTTGGATTCTGCAAAATTCGACTTAAGGTGTAAAAGAGCCATGAGGGAGGAAATTCGAAAACTACTCCTCCGGATAACACTGGTGTAGTATCCAAAAAGAAGCTCCCTCCCCGCAAGTGTCAGAGCTGCATCTGGCGGGAACTTGAGTTTTCCCCCTTACCGAAGTGATGCGTGGAGAAGAGCTTCATCACGGGGTCTGAAGAATCCTGTGGCGATGAAACCGGTAAGGATGTGCTTCTAGGGGGCGCAGACGACGACGAGATATAACGATAGTGACTAAACCTGACAATGGTCCGGTTTCTACAGATAAACGTTCACCAGTCTAAGGCTGCCTTAAAAGCACTCCTGATGCAAGGAGGTGCTGACCTGGAGAAGCATAGTTGAATGGTGATATATTGTTTGTGGGCTTAGGACGCCAGGGTTTAAGCTGCTTCAAGATACGCGTAATGGAAGACGTAGATCCTGTGTACCATCTAAACGACATTAATATATACGTTCTTCCTTTATTAGAAGACATGGTATCAGCCAGCCTGGAGTTAGGAAACTCCCATATTTAGTTGGTTTCCGTTTATATTTCACCCTTGTCTCCCAGAATTTAAGTGGAAGGATTTGTGATTGGAATGTTTTGAACGCTCATATCTTTTCCGACCATAAATATACTCGTATTAGCTTCTGCGTGAATACGAATCCATCTTCCCATCCAATATCAGGAAGGCCAATTTTGGAAAATTAGGCACATTTTCAACTGGTCACGTCCAAAAAGACCTGTAGTGAAGATGCAAACAATGGAACGAGAAGAAACGGTGAAACGAGTCGCAGCAAATTTGAATGACTCGTTACAAACCAAACAAAATCCAAGGGGCAAATAACGACCGCCTCGATGGTCGTCTTAATTAGTTATGCTGAGGAAATTCGAGTCAAAGCTAATTTTAGAGACTAGTTACAAAGAGGCATATCCCAAACTAAAGCCAAGGATTGAGAAAGGCTCAAAATAGATCCTGGATAGATTTCTGTCGTGGCTGATACAATTGCCCCCTGGCTCAAAGATATATACACATGTTTATCAGTCAGGCCTACACACTAAGAAAATGAAGAAAACGCCAAGATTGTATTCAACCTCAAAGCGGGAACGCCGGCCATTCTGGAGCTTAAGGTTTCCGGCCAATCAGTCTATCGTCATTTCTTCTTAAAACCCATCGAGTGATTAATAGATAGTTACCTTAAGACTAAAATTGACACAGGCTACTACCCAATTAACAGAATGCTTAAGCAAGCTTTATTGAAGGATCACTCTCTGTTAATGAATGTAATATGGATTTATAACCTTCTGATTAAGAGACGGAATTCAGCTAGATTAGAGTTAGTAAACCTCCACAGATTTGTCAGTAGGGAAACGCCCCAAGGCGGTGTTCTGTCTCCTCTGCTATGGAATCTCTCCATGAACAAAATTATGCTTTCTCTGAAGATGCTGGATGTCAGCGTAGTTGTCTATGCAGGTGACGTGACAATAGCTGTTAGAGCGAAGTTTCCCAGTACTCTTATAGACACCCTACAGCTGGCCCGTAAGATGGGCTTCTGGAAATGGTCATGGTGTTAACCAGATCAAAACGGAACTAGTCATGGAGTTAAAAGATACCCCCTGACTTCTATTGAAATTCCCTTATCTGATGGCTGACAATACTTCCGTATTTTACTAGACTGGTAGTTGAACTGCAAACCCAACATTCTGTAAAGAGTAAACAAGGCTGGTTGTATACCGCAGTAGTCAGACCGGCATCGTTGTTCTGTAGAGGCTCTGCAGAAATCCACATTTTTCGCGGTACCAAAGTTCTACGAATGGCTATGTGTATTACAGGTTTGTACGAGTATATGTATTAAAGACGTTTCCAAACTGAACAACCAAGAGGGCTTTGGTATATTTTCTGAGCCATCCACTGCAAAAATACTGATCAATGTAACGTTTGCCAGGAAGAAATCGTACCTACCCTAAGTAGCAGAATGACTGAAAATTAATGTTATGACTAAAGATGGTATTTTTTCTCTGATAGTCAGACTGATATAAAGTCCCTGGAAACTGTAGTCGGGATTTCAAAAACTGCCCCCGACTCCTTAGATCTCTCAACAAGATGGATGAACAGTTCGATATTCACCTGATAGGGGTACTGGGGCATACCAGGGCACTGCATAGCAGTTGAACTTACAAGACTATGAACTACCTTGCTTGCACTGCCACGCATCAAAGTTCTGCTGTCGTTATCGGGACCAGACATCTCACTTATCGTGTCTGTCACGACGGGTCACTCACTGCCATTTGGATGGCACGCAAAGAGATTAAAGGTTTAGTGAAACTACTTTTGCTGAACCTGTGGAGACAAAGAAGAGGATGAATCAATAGAACACCTTTTGTGTCCCGCTCTCTCTAGGCGGCAAACTGCTAGGCTCTCATTTCTTTTAGCAGTTAGTAAGCTTGGCTAGTGTTAAAATCCGTCCACTTTCGAGCTTTCTAAGACAATCTAATTTAACCGGAGGGGCTAGAAAAATTTATGTTTTCTCTTACATCCCTGTGGTAGCACAATGGGATAAATAGTCTAAGTGAGACTGTCAACCAGGCTGCCACTCTTTACCTAAACCTAGTTTCACTTTCATTCATGACATTTGTCATTTAAATAATATCGAAATATATGTGCCCCTAGTTAGCATGTACTAATTGTATATGTTAAAATAATTTTATTTGTTAAAATAATTTTATTTGGCTCGAAATAATTGATAAGTAGTACTTTGTTGCAGCAATGCGATTTGGTAATAGTTTATAAATTTTTAAACAATTAATTGTAAATACTGTACCTTGTATGTTTAATAATTTAAGTTTTGTTTGAACTCACCCCAATCTCCCATCACTGGTCCACGCATGTAATTATTGAGTGCGGCCAGGGGACATTTGAAAACAATCATAAAATCGCTAATGGCCAGATTGAGGACTAGCATATATGGCGATGTTCTTAGAGATTTACATCTACAATATATTTAAACATTTATCCAGTTACGCATTAATTATTTAGTAATTACTTGTCCATCTTACCTGAGAAACATATAGATGACCAGACCATTGCCAAAGGTACCCACGAAGAAGATGAACATGTAAAGAGCTGCCATTGAGTAGTAATAGGTGTCTGGGGCTGGCTCAAATTTCAGCCAGAACGGATTAATGCTGGCAATTAGACGGTAGTCATAATCTTCTCTGAAGGCTTTGAGTGCTGGATATAAACTGAAAAATAAGGCATAAAGAACAATTAAAAATAAACCCAATTTTGGAGTTCACTGTGATTATAAGTCAAAGTCAAAACTTATTAAGACAATAAACTTCTGTACGAACCGAATGAAAAATTTGGTCTGGAATTAGGGTCGAGCACAGTACTACATCATTCAATATTTCTCCTGAAGAAGCCTGTCCAAAACCAAGGCACAAGGATAAAACTAACCCACAATGGTGGACTTCTGCACTAAAAGCCAGGAAAAAGTCGTGCTACTTAAGGTATTCAACAAAGGTATTCTACTCGGGTCACTAATAATTGAAATACCTATAAAGAGTAACTCAAAATATATTTATTAGCAGGAGCTTAGGAAAACGCAAAGGAGTTCTTGGTATACCTTCTGTGGAGAAGTTGAAAAGGTCTCAGATGCTGCAAGTCTTCGTAAGATATTATCCACTGCTCCCAGTACAGTGGGTTATTTGCAGGATGAGGCAAATAACTAAACAAAAAACAGAGAGCAGTCGTTAAATATGCTGCTCGACACACATTTCCCGGGGAACTAACCAACAGAACCCGAGGATCAGCAGGACCAACACGAGTGCGAGTGGACTGCGAGCGTCTCTAGCTTGTTGACTGAGACATCCAGAATAAGCTAGGTCCTTCAAATCACCCGGAACAGACGGCGTCACTCTAGCAGAAATGCAGAAAATGTTAAAGTACACTATCCCCTGGCTGGAGAACATTTATGTAGGATGTATCAGGCTTTTATACATCCCGAATGGATGGAGGGATACAAAAGTGGTATTCATAACCAAAGCGGGAAAGATATCCTTCCCATTAAAAGGTCTGGAAATACTTTTTGATTATTTCACTACAGAAAACCTTGATACAAAACTCCGGTCGGGGAACCAACATGCTTACAACAAGGACAAGTCTAGAAAAATTGTCCTTAAGAACTTCTGGAAACTATCGTCCATACATTTTAATGAATTGACACTTGTGGGCTTTGTGGCAGATTAGTAAATTCCGATGTCGTCATATGAATGTTTGAACTCTAGCTTGATTAGACTAATTCAAATCCTGCTCAACAAAAGATAACACCTAGTCTTGGATCCACAACTATAAAAAGGTTTGTAAACAGCAGGACCCCACAAGGATGTGCACGGTCTCCACTAATTTGGAATGGAATCCTGTTACAGCTAGATCGTTGTGGCTGGAAGGTCGTGGCATAAGCGCACGACGTGGTAATCGCAGTAACTGGCAAATTCCCCAGCGTCTTCAGAGACATCCTACCAGTGACTCTGAAGAAATTGGCTAGATGTGCAGGAAGCAGCGCTATCGGTGTTAACTAGGGTAATCAAAAACCGCACCGTTAACCGGTTAATCGGTTTCTCTTTAAAAACCGCCTATCGGTTTTCGGTTTTTCTGAATTTTCGAATAACTCGAACCGCCGGTTTTTTCAACTCGGTTTATTCGACTTTTCGGTTTTTTGAAACCATTATAAAATGATAAAGAAAATATTATTTTTGAAATAGGAACCTACCTAAAATTTTGAAAACATCAGTATAAAAACCGTTGACTTCATTTGTGCATATCCATCGATTTCAAAATGCAGTTTTATATGTATTTATACTGAATATTTTATCGAGGGTCTAGGTGATTATTGGGGTATAGAAATTAATTAACAATCCTTTCTAATTGAAATGTAGGTATACATAAAAATACATTTGTCCAGTTTCACATTTCGACAAGTTTTCATCTCTATAGTATGCTGAAGTCAGAATCCGCAACTACTGATAATATATGTATATAATCGGTTTGCCATTTGAGCCATTCATATGATGCTAAAACCCAAGATTTTGCCGATATTCACTATTAGTCAAGTTTTATAAAAATCATAATCAATTTTTTTGTAAAGAAATCTTTATAAATTGAACATAAATATTATAAATATCGCAGATATTATAATATTATATCATAAATGAAATCGAAACAATTACCTATTATAAATACTCGTAAAAATACTCGTAATAAAAGTGTTTAAAATACAATTTTCAAATAAATCTTAATTTAATTGAAATATGGCTGCGTATTGAATTTGCACTACGCTTATTTTACGTCATCTAACAAAATTTTGAGCATTATTTATGCATTTTTATTAAAAAAAGAAAAAACCGAAAACAACCGGTTCACCGGTTTTTTATTTTCGGTTAAACCGAAAACCGGTTTTAGAGTTAACTTAATTTTCGAAGAAACCGAAAACCGTATTTTCAAAATAACCGGTTTTTTGATCACCCTAGTGTTAACCCAAAAAAGACAGAATTGGTTAGCTTTACTAGGAAGTATAATATTCCACATGTGGAATATTATACTTCCTTGGATAAATGGAACGCAGCTAGTCTTTTCTGAAAGTACAAAATGTATAGGAATAATTCTAAATAGGAAATTGTTATTCAGACTTAACATAATCCTGCAGTAAAGCTGTAGGGTCGCATTGGGGTCTATATCCTAAAATCGTGCATTGGTTACGTACAGCAGTAGTTCGCCCTATATTATTGTATGACATTATTGAGAGGTGGGCGGGCGGCAATTGATAAGCGATACATCATAAATCAATTAATTAAGGATCAGAGGTTGATGATAAGGTTGGCCCATAGACTACCAGATACCCACAGTCTCTATGAAGCCGAAATAAGGAAGTCGGAAATATTGAAAGTCTCCAAGTGGCTGAGTAGGAACATACTGTCCATCCGTGGAATTGTCGTTTACTCGGACTGGAGGACACATCCCTAAATTCAGAAGTACTCGGCCGCCGCATATCTCTTAACGAGATGGCTGAGCAGTTTAACATACACATATGGATACCTGGGCATAGGGATATCCCAGAAAACTACAAAGTTGATGAACTTGCAAGGAAAGGCACGAATCGGACATTTACGCCCGTGGTATCACTAGGGACCAACATTGGTTTATGTGAGTTGTCAAATCTGACTGCCGCCCTAACAAAATCTAATGCTTACCTAAAGATTTTTGTTCAACTTGCAAATACTTCCGAAGGGACCTGAGGTTGGGAAAATAATGTATAATGTATGAATCTACTATACCGCACGGGATCTTTCCAGCCATAATACAGAACAATCTTGGAAAAAGAATACTGAATAGAGGCTGCAGAGAATCTCAACGTTTCCTGTAAATGCAGCATTTATTTATGGAGCGATGTGGACCTTGGACAAGTTGTAAAATGAATATACTAATCAGTTGTAAGATCGATTCTTTCGCAGAAATGTGCTGTATGGTGAGAGCCAGTGAACACGACTTGTTATCGAAATATAACATCACAGGTAAAGGGTTTTTCAACAGGGACGCTACAAAAGTATACCAACAGGGACAGCAAACGACGCCATATTTTTTGCCGCTCTTTTGACTTTTCTCTTCAGTAAGGTTTGCCATTTCATGATGGAAAGATATACGAGCCAACAACGAGTCGAAATTATTAAAATTTACTACCGAAATTCGGAGTCAGTGAGCTCAACGTTAAGAGCACGAAAAATCGAAAAATCATCTTCAGCGATGAGGCTCATTTCTGGCTGATTGGCTTCGTCAATAAACAAAATATGCGTTATTGGTCAGACAGCAATCCACATGTACTCCATGAGTCAGAAAAAATTACGGTTTGGTGCGGTTTATGGGCCGGCGGCGTCATTGGGCCGTACTTCTTCCGTGGTGATCAAGACCGGCACGTTACTGTGAATGGGAATCGCTACCGTTCAATGATAACCGAATATTTTTGGCCCCAATTGGATGATATGGACTTGGAGGACATGTGGTTCCAACAGGACGGCGCCACAAGCCACACAGCGAATGCCACAATCAATTTATTGGAAATCAAGTTTGGAGAACGTGTTATCTCACGAAATGGTCCAGTCGATTGGCCGCCTCGGTCGTGCGATTTGACGCCGTTAGACTATTTCCTGTAGGGCTACGTCAAGTCTATGCCAACAAGCCAGCGACGATTGATGAACTTCATACGAATATCGAACGTGAAATTGCAGCAGTATCGGCCGATTTATGCTTGAAAACCGTCGAAAATTGGGTTCAGCGTCTGGACTTCTGCAAGCGTGCCCGTGGTGGCCATGCAAAAGATATCGAGTTCCATACATAATGGTATCGAACGTACTTTCACAGGAATAAAGAATTTCATTGATATCCAAAACAGTTTTTGTTTTATTTAAAAGAACTTTTGTAGCGCTCTTATTGACGGACCCGATATTAGGTGTAAAGATCCTCAAGGATGGCAGTTTTCAAGGATGTCATCGGGGAAGACGAACTTTACAGTCACGAACATATTCTTTAATAAAACACTCTTAGCGGAAGTCCCGGAATGAGATGTTTGGTTGAGATCTGAAGAGCTGCCGGAGAAGTTTGCAGTATTCACTGACGGATCAAAAGAAGACTAGAAAAGCTTACAGACATCAGGGTGAATATTGTGTCTTTATAGCGGAGATTCTGGTTATACTAAAAACGACGAAATTAATTACGGACCACATAATGGAACCAAAAAACAGCTGTCACTTGAAGCAAAAGAGATTTATAGACTCCAAACTAGAGGATCATTATACCCTACACCACACTGTGGTACAGGGTATTATAAGTTTGTTTCTTGGCAGATGTTTGTAACACCTAAAAATAACACAGCTAGACCCACCTTAAAGTATACCGATCGACTCAGAATCACTAGCTGAGTCGATTTAAGTATGTCCGTCCGTCCGTCCGTCTGTCCATGTAAAGTTGTTCGTCGACTACAGGTCGCAATTTCACTCCGATCGTTCTGAAATTTTGCAGTTTAGAATATTTCGCAGCTGTTAAGATCGCTGTTGAATTTGGTTGAAATCGGTTCAGATTTAGATATAGCTCCCATATATATCTTGCGTCCGATTTGGCCCTTTAGTCCTATAGAAGCTTTATTTAACATCCAATCGTTTTGAAATTTAGAATGGTAGAGTTTCTTGATCCATGAACCAACATTGCCGAATTTGAAGAAAATCGGTTATGATTTAGCTATAGCTCCCATATATATCTTTCGTCCGATTTGGCCCTTTAGTCCTACAGAAGCTGTATTTTACATCCAATCGTTTTGAAATGTAGAATGGTAGAATTTCTTGATCCATGAACCAACACTACCGAATTTGACGAAAATCGGTCAAGATTTAGCTATAGCTCCCATATATATGTTTCGTCCGATTTTGCCCTTCAGTCCTATAAAAGCTGTATTTTAGATCTAATCGGTTTAAAATTTAGAATGGTAGAGTTTCTTGATCCATGAACCAACACTACCGAATTTGAAGAAAATCGGTTAAGATTTAGCTATAGCTCCCATATATATGTTTCGTCCGATTTGGCCCTTTAGTCCTATAAAAGCTGTATTTTACATCCAATCGTTTTGAAATTTAGAATGGTAGTGTTTCTTGATCCATGAACCAACATTGCCGAATTTGAAGAAAATCGGTTAAGATTTAGCTATAGCTCCCATATATATGTTTCGTCCGATTTGGCCCTTTAGTTCTATAGAAGCTGTATTTTACATCCAATCGTTTTGAAATTTAGAATGGTAGAGTTTCTTGATCCATGAACCAACATTGCCGAATTTGAAGAAAATCGGTAAAGATTTAGCTATAGCTCCCATATATATGTTTCATCCGATTTGGCTCTTTAGATCCAATCGTTTTTATACCCTACACCACACGGTGGTACAGGGTATTATTTAAGTATAAAATGTCCCAAAAAGTAAATTTATGTAAACAATTTATACATGAATTAAAAAATTTATATATCAGAGTTATTCAATATTACGAGAGTGGTGTAGGGTATTATATAGTTGGCCCCGCCCGACTTTAGCCTTTCCTTACTGGTTATTTCCTTAGGTTTCAAAAAGTATAACGGCCTGTTTCTGTATTTCTAACGAAAGTCTCTGCGAACGAAAACCAGTCACTCACTTTCGTCAGGAATTTGGTTTTTCTAAGGTTCTTTCGTTCGTTCGCCTGGCCTTACGTCAATGACGTTAGAATTTACCAATTGGGAAATAATCTAATTGCCAGATCAATAATTTCACAACTTCCGGTTTAAAAAAGCACACATTTTCGTATGGTCGACCTTAGCAAATAGACCTCTGTACTCTTTACACAAAAAATCAACCCTGGGTGGGTCAGCTGAGCTGAATCAAGACTCTCCTTTGTTTCTCTCTCTCACACGTCTCTTTCATTGTGCACTGATGATATTTTTTTCCATCTTAGCGAGCTGCCAATGTTGACTTCTTTATGCTTAAATATGTATACATGTGTATACAATTGTATTAATATTTAATAGCTTTTTCCATAATTATATTAATATCTACTCATTTTTGCTTTTAATAAAGTTTTTTGTCATTGTTCCTATCAGTCGACAAATAAAATAACGTGACTCGATCTGACATTTGTGTTCGCCCAGATGACAGCAAAGAGAGATAGAGAAACCAAAATTTACACTGAAATGATAACGTTTTCGTCCGAGTTCATTATCGTGCGACTTGTCGTTGTGATGGTAGTTAGTGAAACCCAAATCAGCTGTTTGTCGTCTGGCAGGTGAACGAAAGTAAATTTTTATGTTACAGAAACAGGCTGTAAGTCTTGAATAAAGTAAGTCAATCATTGAATGAAAAGGTCTAAATCAGGATCTCAGCTTCAATTAGGAGTAGATAAACGGTGCCTTAGACTTGTGATAAAAGTCACAACGGCCACTTTTACGATGGGACACCACCTGATAGGACAACAGCATTTCAAACTACTGCAGAATACTTGTTTATGGCGAGTATAATGAGTTGGGGAATCAACACATCTGTACATATATATGGCGACCAAATAGTAACCGCAGGAAAAAATGATTCTGTCTTTATTTTGAAGACTATTATGTATGCAATATCATATCATTCAAATGGCAGAATCAGCTTAGGTGACAATATGTATTCCGATGTTCTGGCAATTGCAGTTCATGTCCAGAGTAGTAAACCTGTTAGCATAGAATATTCGAGTCTGTTTTGGCAATTTTACCGAAAGATGCCGGGATGGATTAAGTAAGCGACATTTTCCTCTGATTAAAAGTGGAATATCTCATAAAGGGTTTTCCAACAAGAGGTGTTATTTTGGTATTCAAAGAAAAATGCCATCTTTTGAGATAAATGATCGGATGTTTATTTCATAATAAAGAGGAAGGTATGCCGTTAATAATTAAAAACAACATCAGCCAAATGGCCACCACGACCACCCTTACAGGACCATATCTTTTTCATGAAATTTTCCATAACCAAATCGCAAAGTGGCTGCCCTATGTCCTCGATAGCCTCACGAATTCTATCTTTGAGGTTTTGAATCGACGCTGGGCTGTTGGCGTAGACCTTATCTTTCACGTGGCCCCAAAGGAAGAAGTGGCCAATTGTGATCACCTCTTCGAGAGATAACACGGTCCGGAAACTTTTCCCGTAACAGAGCAACGTTGTCCAGATAAATACCATCCAACTCCGACCATAAAAAATCATTAATCATCTCTCGATAGCGCATTCCATAACACCTCTTGTTGGAAAACTCTGTAGAAAACCAGTAAGGAAAGGCAGAAAGTCGGGCGGGGCCGACTATATAATACCCTACACCTCCCTAAAAATGATAAGGGTCATTGCGATAACAATTTGTAATAATTGGTAAATGGGTAGGAACATATCGAGCCGTAACCGTCAAAAAGACGTAAGCGCCACCATGATTTAATTTGAATTCTTTGAGGGAAATCGTTTATTTATGACAAATGTCATCACGTTTCCGAAATTTATAGCTGCAAAATGTACCGTTATACTAAATTTTACAGTAATATAAACAGATGTATGCATTACATATGCATTTAAACAAAAAATAATCGAAAAAGAAACCTTCCCCTCTAAATTTTTGTGAGTGGCGCTTACGTCTTTTTGGCTGTTATGGCTCGATATTATCTAATTCTGAACCGATAATCGCTAAATTAAGCAATATTCGTTCCTAAATTGAGAAACATCTTTCTGGAAGATTTTAATCATCGGAAGTAAAGTACAAGTTCAATAGCGCTTTGATACCAAATCAGGAGAAACATATATATGGAGGTTATATATAAATCTGAACCGATTTTCCCTGAATACTCATTCATGTAAAAAGACCTCTTTCTGTCTAATTTCGTACTGATCGGATATAAAATACAGTCTCTACATCGCTTACATGTCAAATCGGGGGTAACATATATATGTATGGGGGCTATATCTAAATCTGAACCGATTTTCTCCGAATTTAGCAGTATTCCTTCATGTAATAAGAAACCTCTTTTTGCCGAATTTCGCACTGATCGGATATAAAATAAAATTTTTACCGCTCTTACATGTTAAATCGGTGGTCATTAACATAATAAGAAACCTCTTTCTGCAGAATGTCATACTGATGGGATATAAAATAATGTTTTTACAGCGCTTACATGTCAAATCGGGGCTAACATATATATGGGGGCTATATCTAAATCTGAACTGATTTTAACCAAATTCAATAGGGATCGTCCTTGCTTCAAAAAAAAGAAATGTGTAAAGTTTCGTCGAGATCGAACCATAATTGCGACCTGTACATTGATTACAAGAATACATGCACAGACAGCCAGTCAACTCAGAAAGTGATTCTAAGTCGATCGGTATAATAAACGATGGGTCTATTTCTTCTCCTTTTGGGTGTTACAAACAAATGCACAAAGTTATAATACCCAGTGTGGTGTAGGGTGTAAATATGTTCTGTAAAAAGTGGGAGGTATCATACTTGACGATTTCACATATTACTTTAACGCTTCTGTGTGTATAAATATTTGTAGGCAAATCAGCTAGCAGAGAATATACTATATGCCAGATGCCAGGTCTACAAATCGAAAGATTTAAGAGGCAGCGAAGGCGATTCCTAAGGGAACTGGAAATTCCCTCTCGATGTGGTAATCCGAATCGTGAAGAGAGTAGAATGTTGAAATGACAAGGGATGCAACTATATCTACGGATAGTCAACACATATTCTACATCTGAAATTACACATGAATTGACAGAGGTCTACCTAATAGCATCCAAAAAAGTAACATTCTGGCAGGACAAGTCTCGTGCTAACTTCGTTGATGAAGATCCAATTTAGAAGTACTTTAGAATCAAAAGATTTTGGTCTTTTCTACTTCTTTGCATGTTTTTTTTCGGTCGGCGTCATCTCAGCCTAACTGGTAAATATGACATGATTAACGGTACTTACCTTTCATTTAATTCGATTAAACCATTTTTTGTTGAATTAACATATTTTACACAGCTCGTAGAGTTATCAGGAAGGCACACGAGCAAATTTGATGTATTCGTCGTATCGTTTTGCTCTGATGATGGCTCTTCATCGACCGCTCCAGCCGGTGTTGTTGAACGTAGAGTGGTGTAAATGCCGGCAGCCATAGTCATCGATTGAAACAAAATTGTCGCAATGGCGGCGGAGAGTTCACGTTGCGTAAGGTTATTCACCGTCAGACCGAGTTGACTCAAAATTCGACAAACTATTCGAGCTTTTGGACCTTTTGTTCGTACACACGATGATAATTGGGTTAAAGGGTCGTGGACTATTTTCGCTTTGTTACAGAAAAATTGTTTCTTTTGTTTAATTTTCTTCCGGCATCTATGACGTCCGGTGGATATAAACTTTGCCTTATTGGCACATCCGTATTCGAAACCGGAACTGTAGCTGCCGACGACCCTCTGCAAATGCATGTCGCTCCCGTCTCTTTCTGCGAGTTCTGCAAGGGCATACACTGAAGTTCTTAATTTGTTTCCATAGCAAACGTAGAGGCGGATAACTTAGCATTGGTTGAGATTTGCTTTGCTTTTCTTGGTAGCCGCTCAAACTTTAAGATTTGTTCTTTGAAGTTGTTTTGCCAAAAAAGAAATGAAACAACTGTTTGACTGATTAACGCTGCAGTGAATTGCTTGAAAATGCCGTGAATTTTATTGAAGCTTCTTTTCAATGAGGCAATTGTTGTACTTTCTTTCACACAAGTGGTTCAAAGTTTTGCAAAGAAACAGGTAAACACTTATTTCGTTGTGGCATCACTAAATGGCGATATTCTGAAATGGATGGCGAAATATTAAATTTTTGATGGGAAATACTATAATTAAGTTTCTATATAGTGATAGAGTATTTGGTGGCGTTTTCAATGGCGAACATAATGAGTTTGTCAAAATATGAACTTTTCCGAAAAATAGTGTTTAAAAGCAGAACGGTGACAAGAAAGGACATTTCTGAGCATAAACCGACGAACGGAAACAAGTACGAAAATTAGGTATACCCCCTTTGGAATTAAGCTGACAATTTGACTGTTCTATTTTTAGATTCTCTTACTTTTGCGGATTTTTGGAATTAAGTTCTCCATTAGAAAATCCAGAAAAAATATAGCACATTATATTCCGGAAGGAAGAAATGCAATGAAGAATTAATGTCTTGGCGCCAGTCCTACAGCTACTTCAATAGAATGAAGAGAACAGTGCTGAATTGAATCTGGTCAAACGAAACTGGAAGTATTTCTGGGCGAGTCACTTACAAAAGTAACCAGTAATTTTTTACTGGGCGGTGGGAGCTGCCAGAACATTGGAAAAAATTGTTCATTCTTTGTCAGAATAATGAACAAAATAGCTGTGCCATGAAATCAATGGATTCATGACTACTTCATTCGTCTTTTTCTACCGTACACCACACTGTGGTACAGTGTATTATGATTTGTGCATTTGTTTGTAACACGCAAAAGGAGAAGAGATAGACCCATTGTTTATTATACCGATCGACTTGTAATCACTTTCTGAGTCGATTTAGCTATGTCTGTCTGTCTGTCCGTCTGTCTGTAGATGTATTTTTGTAATCAAAGTACAGGTGGTCCGATCTCAACGAAACTTTGCCCAAGGACGATCCCTATTGAATTTGGTTAAAATCGGTTCAGATTTACATATAGTTCCCATATATACAAGGTGGCGCAAAAGTAACCTTTCGATGTTTTTTGGCTGTAATTTAAAAAAAAATTAAAAACTTTGATTCTTCTTGTGGATTATTTTTATTTGGTCTTTTAATTTTTTTACATCAAGTCGAGAATATGATGTCATGTAAATGGCCGCCGCCACAGTTCATTGTCATTTGAGCCCTTTTTATGGCATTTTCCATCACTTTGGCCAAAACTTCCGGCGATAGGTCCTCACATTCTTGACGGATATTGTCTTTAAGAGCTGCAAGAGTCTGAGGCTTGTTGACATAAACCCGCGACTTCAAAAAGCCCCACAAAAAGAAGTCTGGAGCGGTCAAATCAGGCGATCTTGCTGGTCAGTGCAAATCGCCAAAACGGGAGATTAGGCGCCCGGGAAATGCATCCTTCAGCATATCGGTTGTGGCACGTGCAGTGTGTGCCGTTGCACCGTCCTGTTGGAACCACATGTTTTCCAATCCCAATTCATCAAGTTGCGGCAAAAAGAACTCGTTGATCATTGCTCTGTAGCGCTCACCATTCACAGTAACCGTTTGGCCCGCGACGTCTTCGAAGAAAAAAGGTCCGATGACTCCTCCAGCGAAAACAGCACACAATACAGTCACTTTGAGCGGGTGTAATGGCTCTTCGTGGGTTACACGCGGATTTTCAGTGCCCCAGAAGCGTAAATTTGGCTTATTTACGTATCCGCTAAGATGGAAATGAGCCTCATCACTCATGATTATTGGTCCGACCGATTATTGGTCAAATAAGTAGTCAGCAATATTCCACGTTCTGGAGCAGTGTAGCGTAACATTGTTTATTAACGTGTATTTCGCATGTGTTTACTACACAAATGTCAAAACAGAACTGACATTAGGGGCCAATCGCAAAATTTATAGCATTTTCTGATAGGAGGATTACTTTTGCGCCACCTTGTATGTACGTTCGATTTGGCATATATGCATTGTATAAGCAACATTTTTGATCCGATTTGTACAAAAATTGGCACAGACCAGTCCCGTAATACACTTAGAGGCAAAACAAAATCGGTTCAGATTTAGATATATCCCCCCTATATGTGTTACCCCCGATTTGACTTGTAAGCGCTGTAAAAACTGTATTTTATATCCGATCAGTACGAAATTCGGAAGAAAGAGTTTTCTTACTGCGTGAATGAACACTACAAAATTCGGAGAAAATCCGTTCAGATTTAGATATAGCCGCCATATACATATATGTTTCGCCTGATATGACATGTAGGCGCTGTAGAAAGCGTATTTTATTTCCGATCAGTTCGAAATACCGCAGAGAGAGTTTCCTTATTACATGAACACTCCACTTTCTATCTTTCCATACTGATTTCTGTTGAGAAGATAGAAACCTGTTGAGGAGATAAAGACCACATTGCTAGAATACCTCAAGGTGGCATTACTTTGATGGGGACATCATTTATATTTATGAATACTAAATGTTATCCAAAATCAGAATGAACACTGAATTATGCAATTCCGATACGACAGAAAATTTTTCAATTTGTTCATTTGTGTCAAACAACATTTTCCGAAAACAATTTATTTGATTCCAGACTTTGATTCGAATTTAAGGCAGTAAGGAAAGACAAAAAACCGGGCGGGGCCGACCATATAATACTCCCAACCTTCCTAGCAATGCGCAAAGGGGCATTGCGACAATAATTTGGAGTAATTGGATTCGTTTCAGTCAACAAAGTATTAAGCGGAAGGAACAAATATATGGGACTATATTCGTATATAATCTTAACAGATTTTCATCAACTTGGATCAAAAACCTAATTTCTGCCAAATAATATAAGGTTCAAGAAATAGGTTAGGTTAGGTTGAAGAGAGTAGACGTTTAAACGTCCAATATCCATGGACATACACTTAAGCCAGTGGTTCAGCCTGTTGTGCGCTCCTTATTTATGATCTTTTTTTATCTCACGAGTTACAGAAAATCGGTACTAGACACGAATTTTCTCAGCATCTTCCAGTCATATCCTCTGAGATGAGACAAGTCTGGTAATATGTCGGAGCCGAAATATTGGGATCTTGCATGTGTGAAAGCCGGGCAGAAAATGTTCCATCGTTTCGATGTTTTCCCTGCATGCCCTGCACTTGTCGTTTTCTGCTAGTCCTATGCGATGAAGATGTGCTTGTCAGCTTGAGCGTCCCTTTAAAACACTCATCATCTTACTAATCTCTTTTTTGTTTAGTTTCAGAAAACTTATTGTTTTCTTTTAATTTGGGTCACCCCACAGAATCTTTGCAGTTGCTCCTACTGTTGCGCTATTCCACACAGTTTTGTGAGCCATCACTGCCCAGTGCTTCAACACATTTTTCGTGGCTTCGAAAGGTTTCCAATTTTTCAAGTTTATTACTCGAAGTTCTTTGCCCTTTGAAGCCAAGCTGTTTGCCCGTTCATTTCCAATCACTCCGTTGTGTCCTGGCACCCCGCAAATACGCAATTGACCATGGGCTAAGTAATCATTTATCGTTCTTTTACAGTCCAACACAGTTCTGGATTTGACTCTTTCTGATGTTCTGTGAAGATGTTGGCATGTTTAGGCTTTGTGGTATTACTGAACCAGTTCACACACTCCGTGATTGCTCGAACTTCTCCAGGAAATACCGTGTTATGTCCAGGGAGACGGAACTGAAGTTTGACTTCTTGTTCATAAATAAGTCCCAGACCTGTCCTTCCTCCTCGCTTGGACCCATCCGTGTAGATGCTGGTTCCCACTGGGACATGGGCCACAGTTACATTTTGCCAAGATCTTCTGTTTGTCACAAACGAATCACAGGTAGCTGTAAGCCGCACTTCTGGAAAGCGGTCGGGGATTTCTGGCGTTTGAATGTGACCAACTAGAGATTCTAAAATCTTCTGATGGTACGACTTGTGGTCTCGATTTATCCATTCACCCATCACTAGTAGACGTCTTGCTTTATACGGATGTCTATTGGTTGGATGTGCAGTATAGTCTCCAACGCTTTTGTTTGATGCAGTTCTAAATGCCCCGCTTATGTCTAGACAGCACATACGTAGAATTTTTGCAAAGGTATTACGTTGCACTTCTTGTCCGTTGATGTCCACCGCACTACACAGGCGTAGGTAAGTATTGGTCGAAACACGCTCATGTAAAGCATGTGAGTCATATTTGGACGTAGTCCTTATTTTGAACCTATAGTTCTTCTGCACAACGACCAACATCTGGGGGCCTTTGTAAACCTTTCTTCAAGATGATCATTCCAGTACAGTTTCTGATCCAAGATTACTCCCAGGTATTTTACCTTTTTAGTTATAGCAATTGCCTTCTTCAGGAATCGAGGACGGGTAAAACGTGGAATCTTCGTTTTCCTTGTGAATAAACATATTTCTGTTTTGTCTGGATTAACATTTAATCCCCTTGGTTGTGCCCAGTTATATGCTATGTTAAGTGCCTCCTCAGCTCTTCTGCATAATAGGTTTGGATGTATGCCCCTTAGAAGTATTACAATGTCGTCTGCATAACAGACTGTTTTAAGTCCTTCATTGGTGAGGGCTTTTAGGAGACTGTGTATCATCGTAACCCATAGAAGAGGCGATAAATTGCCCCCCTGAGGTATACCACGATTTACCTTGTCTCTAATTTTTGCGTCATATGTCCCACAAATAATCCACCTATTCCTTAGCATATTGTTGATCCAGTTTATCAGCACCCCGTTAATCTGAAACTCGGCGAAGGACAGGATAAGTGTACATTGTTAAATGCTCCCTCAATGTCTATGCAAACAGCAAGTGTACACATTTCTTCACTGAAGGACTCTTCTATGTGGTGCACCACCTCATGTACTACCAATAATATTAAGATCGGACGTAAAGTACAGTTTCAATAGCTCTTAAATACTAAATAGGCAGGAACATATGTGTGGTATATATGTGGCAATATCTAATTCTGAACCGAGTATCCTCAATTTAAGCAGTATTAGATCCTAAATTAAGAAAGTTCTTTCTGCCAAATTTTGTAATATTCGGAAGTAAAGTACAACTTCTATATCAATTTGGTATCACACCGGGAGTAAGATATATATACGAGTATGGAAGCTTTATCTAAATCTGAACCGACTAACAAACTAATACTGTGTTTAGAATTGCGGAATATTCCGATACGACTATGCAACAACATTTTTGTCGAAGGACAGTGCATAACATTTTCTGGTGCAATTTGGTGACAAAAACACCAAAAAAGATATAAAAAAAATTTGGGACAATTTTTTTTTTAAATTTTCTTTGAAACTCCTATTTTCCTGGTCATTAAAACAATTAGAAAAAAGTTGATTTTTTCACAAAAAATCGTTTTTTTTGACACGAAAAAAGCCAAAACAAATAAGAAATTGAAGTCGGGTAAGCCGACTAAGGTATACCCTCACTTTGTGAGCAATGTAAATATGCACTGGTATATTTACTTGTATTACATATTATCCCCTTACCTTAGAGAGGAGGGTATATATAATTTGCTACGAACCAAAAGCGTAACACATCGAAGGAGTGAGCTAAGACCCTAAGTATGTTCGGCGGATATCCGTTTAGGGTCACTTTAAGTCGAATGAGCAATGTCCGTCCGTCTGTCTGTCTGCTGGCTGGTGCTCACGATAACTCTCGAAAGGAGTAACCGATTGACTTAAAATTTGGTATGTGGTAATATTTTCTTCTATCTCTGGCTAAGTTCGAAGAAGGACCATATTGGTCCACTCCTTCTAGAATCTCTCCCACATAGGGTTAACATTTAGTGAAATATTGATTATTTAATAACTTCTATACTACTTTTTTGAATTCTCTGAAATTCGACACATAGTATTAATTTATTACTCACTATAACCTCAAGAAAAATAGACGAAGTTGCCACTCCCCTTTTGGTACCTCCCACACAAATGAACAATTTTGAACCAAGAGGTAATAGCTTTTAACTCTATTACTAGTGCATACAGAGACTTAAAATTTTGTATAGTGTAATTGTTTAATAGTACCTACAATACAGTGAAAAATGGGCATTATTGCCACGCTCCTTTTGACACCTCCCACACAAATGGACCATTTTGTACCAAAAGTTACCAGCTTATAAATTTAATACCAGTGCATAGAAATACTTGAAATTTTGTACAGTGTAATGCTTTTATAGTACCTAGAGTATAGAGAAAAATGGGCGTTATTGGCCCGCCCCTTTTGGTACCTCCCACACAAATGGACTTTTTGTACCAAAAGTTAACAGCTTTTAACTTTAATACCAGTGCATGTAAATAGTTGAAATTTTGCACATTGTCATGCTTTTACAGTATCTAGAGTCTAGAGAAAAGTGGCCGTTATTGGGACGCCCCTTTTGGTACATTTTGGTAATACTATGTGTGTAATTTCAGAAGATTCGAGTAAGTAGTATAGATGTATTAAAGAATCAATATTTCTTCCTACGATTGGTTTTGAGATTTATTGATTGTCATCGTAAAAGCCAATCGTACAGGGAACTGAATCCGCTTGAATTGGAATGAAAGATCAGTTGGAATAATCGGAATTCGTGGGATAAGGACTTCCTCTCCTTTGAATTTTCCCTTGATGATCGTCGCCTGAATCACATTGTCCATCAGTTTCATAATGGACAACCGCGAACTATGCACAATTTCGGATGATTCAGATTCCGCAACATGATTATGATCGATTCCACCTTCAGCTGTAAATTATGCGGCGGAGCTCCTGGCACATCAAGCGAGTTCGATTTTACTTTGAATAATAAAATTCATGCTATTGACGTCCTTATTCTTCGCTGCTAATATTGCCCGTTCACTAATCTAATCGAGATTTGGAAACACTTTGGTGATGAGTTCCTCGTTCGACGATGTGAACTCGCAAAAATTTGCCGGGAACAATATCAATGCAGTGGAAACATCAACAGTAATTTGGCCATTGCCAAGCGCCAACAGTTGTTTCGAGAATTCAAGAGCCGATGAGACGTTCTGCAGCGCGACTCTCATGTTCGTGGTCAATTTCAACTTCTTGACATTCCGCCACAAAGACCACGATTTCAGGCATGCATTAATTTCATCTGCAGTAGATTTCGGGATGACGGGAAGCGTTTGACGAAAATCTCCGGAGAGCAATATCATAGACTCACCAAATTGTCTCAAATCACGTCGTAAATCCTTCATCGTTCGGTCAACTGCCTCCAGAGCTCGTTTATGCGCCATCGTGCATTCATCCGAAATTATGATTTTGTAATGCCCGCAATCCAATAAGATAACCTTACCTCTTATACTCAAACTTATTATCTGAAAAAATGTTCGAAGTGATAAATATCGCGTTGAATTTTAATTGATCGTAATGCTTGTACCGTTTGCCGATGTGATACGCGAAATCAGTGTAACAATACGCAAAACTCGAATGAATTGCAGCAAGAAAAATAGCACAAACTCGTACATATGTTTAATAGAAAACTTTTTTGTTTAATAGAAAATTAATAAAAAATTTGGATTGAAAAAGAGAGCAGTAGATATGAACAGTAGGAATCTCGCAAGAAATAGCAATTTTCGATTTTCCCAATTTTCCGACTTTTCCGGAGGGTTTTCCCAAAATTTTCTTTCGTAACAACCTTCTCCAGGCAAATACCAACAACTGAAAAAAAAATTGAGCCAAATCGCTCCAGCCGTTCTGACGTGATGCCATTACACAGATGGACCGTTTCATTTATATATATATAGATAGATAGATAGATTATCTGTTGGTTCAAATAGTCCATTTGTATGAGAGGTAGGTAAAAGGGGCGTCTCAATGACGCCCTTGTTTTTTTTATTGCTGTTTTTTATGCCTCTGGGATAGCCGTGCTGGAGAAGATCATTGCAAACAGAAGGAAAGGGCCAACTAGAGAACAAATTGAATTGGATGAAAACAACATCAAATACACACCTCTCGTCAAATAAGAAAACAATAAAACACATAGGTGCTATAAAAGCATTACACTGTACAAAATTTCAAGTATTTGTATACACTGGTTTTAAAGTTAAATGCTGTTAACTTTTGGTACAAAAAGGCTCATTTGTGTGTGAGGTACGAAAAGGGGGGTGCCAACAACGTCCACTTTTCTCTGGACTCTAGGTACTATAAAAACATTACACTGTACAAAATATCGAGTATTTGTATGAACTGATATTAAAGATATAAGCAGCTAACTTTTGGTGCAAAATGGAACTTTCGTGTGGGAGGTACCAAAAAGGGGGTGGCCACTTCGCCCAGTTTTCTTGACATGTTAGCGGCTAACCAACTAATGCTATGTGTGAAATTTCACAAGATTCGAGTTAGTAGTATAAAAAGTATTAAAGAATCAATATTTCACTAAAAGTTAACCCTTTGTGGGGGAGGTACTAGAAGTAGTGGACCAATATGGCCCAACTTCGAACCTAGCTGGAGATAGAGAAAAATATTACCGCATACCAAGTTTGAATTGGTTACTCCTTTCGAGAGTTATCGTGCGCACCAGCCAGCAGCGGACGGACATTGCTCAAATGACTTAAAATGGTCTTAGCTCGTAGCAAATGATATACGAGTACACCCTTCTCTCTAAGGTGAGGGGATAAAAATAGCAGGAATTTTTGATGCAAAGGTGCCAAATACACTCGTATAATGAAGAATTATATCATATTCTGAGATCAAGGACTAAATTGGTATTGCATCATAAAACGAATATATGTCAATTTGTTTCAACCCACTGTGGTACAGGGTATTATAAGTTTGTTTCACGGCAGATGTTTGTAACACCTGAAAATAACACAGCTAGACCCACCTTAAAGTATACCGATCGACTCAGAATCATTAGCTGAGTCGATTTAACCATGTCTGTCCGTCCGTCCGTCTGTCCATGTAAAGTTGTTCGTCGACTACAGGTCGCAATTTCACTCCGATCCTTCTGAAATTTTGCAGTTTAGAGTATTTCGCAGCTGTAAAGATCCCTATTGAAATTGGTTGAAATCGGTTCAGATTTAGATATAGCTTCCATATATATCTTTCGTCCGATTTGGCCCTTTAGTCCTATAGAAGCTGTATTTTACATCGAATCGTTTTGAAGTTTAGAATGGTAGAGTTTCTTGATCCATGAACCAACACTGCCGAATTTGAAGAAAATCGGTTAATATTTTGATATAGGTCACATACATATCTTTCGTCCGATTTGACCCTTTAGTCCTATAGATGCTGTGGCTTACATCCAATCGTTTTGATATTTAGAATGGTAGAGTTTCTTGATCCATGGACTAACATTGCCGAATTTGAAGAAAATGTATACATGAATTACAAAATTTATATTTCAGAGTTATTCAATATTACGAGAGTAGGGTATTATATGTAGGGTATTATATAGTCGGCCCCGCCCGACTTTAACCTTTCCTTACTGTTTTTTTATGGAAATAATACGTATTTTTTTGCATTTTCCGACATTTTAAAATGTTTTTAAACAAATATTTCTCAATTTCTCAATTAATGCCATAGCTAAATAACGTAGTACAGAAGAGTGTAGCATTAAGTCACGTTTTCGAAAAAATTAAATAGACGCTTTTGAATATAAGCCCTCGATATATTATAGATTATCATAAACTTCTAAGACGATTTAGTGACGTCGTCTGTTCAAATCACATCTCAGTCGGCAATATTAAAGATATGTGCCTCTAATTTGGCAGAAACCTTTCTTATATCTGTAGATTGAACATGCAACGGTCCCACCCAATCGTGTTTAAATTGGGCAATTTGCATTTTACGATATTTTATTCAAGTGTCCATATTTTCATACAGCCCCATACAATAGTCCAACTCGATTTGATTTCTTGACGTCATAGAAAACACAAAGTTTACTTATTTTTTTATTTCATTAAAAATCGTCAAATCGTCATTCTCTGTTTTTGACCTTCAAAAATAGTCAAAATAACGATAAATCGTAATTTCTGTCAACACTGGTCCAAATACTAAAGGTATCTTCCGTGAAAATTGGAATTTTAAAGGAAATTTTTTTTAAGGAAAAAAAATTTTAAAAGAAACGTTTGTATAAAAAAATTTTTTGTTTCGGTTTCATAAACTAAACAAAGAAACTTTAGGTCCAGACACAAAAAAAATTTGTTTGTTGTTGCGTTATTAATAAACACCGCAAAAACCAATAAAATTTACCTACTTTTTATAAACCTTTTAGGCAAAACTAAAATTCTTATGTTTGTTAACATTAAAAATTGTGCCTTTGTCTTTCAGTATTGAGAGCTTTAAATGGTTTTTTGCTCAGAACCTCCAGTTACAAAATAGTATTACCATTTTTAGTCAAGGATATTCAAGGATTAACAACGTTATCAATATCTTGATATCCTCCCACCATGTATTGACTAGGGGGAGCCGCCTTTCTATTGGTATATGTATCTTCAATTATTACACGGGGCAAAATCGCCTTTCTTGATATGTTTGAATCGAATGAAAATGTATTTGGAACACAAATTTTAAATGTTATATATTTTTGAACAAATATAGTTTTTTTGAAAATCAATGAAACTTACTTGGAGCGCATATGTAAATATATTAGAACAAAATATATTTGTGAACTAATTCTATCAAACAAAATATCTGTTTAAATACAAATAAGATTATTGTATATGAATATGTCCAAATATATTTTATTTAAAAAAATATCAAAACTCCTTAATTTCAAGTTATACCTTACAGTATAAAATTTTATATTTCTAATAAGCTATTATTTTAAGGCCCTTATTTTTTATTACTAAATATTCGAATTCATAATTAGTTACCAATCCATAAAATTATTTATCGTTATACAAGATAATACGATTTCAATTATAAAGTAATTTTATAAACATTTTAAATTGCTAAAGAATGATTTTTGAATTACTGAAGAACTTAAAACTTAGCTTAAAATTATGGTGTCGATACATTTTCTGAGTACATAAATGAAAATTAAAGAATATAAGGATGGAACCAAAAATTTCATTAGAATAACATCTTCCTAAATATAATCTCTCTCTAAATATAAATATATATTTCAATCAGAATATGTTTGGGACAATATACTGCATAAGCGATTTTTTTCAGCGTGTAGTTGTATCAATATCTTAAATTTTGTTCAATTGTTTAAGAAGATTTAACAATTTGTACAAATTATAATTTTGAGAAAAAAACCCTTTGGACCTTTGTACCACAAAACCTGCAACGAATTTTGAAAAATTTTAAAATTGATGAATGCTGCTACCAAAAAAAAAATTAATAACTTTTTTTCTATTTAATGAATCTGGTTAATTTTTTTTTATTTGGAGATTGATTTTCAAAGAGAGTATAGGGGAACGTTTGGCGGCAATCCTCCTAGCAGATGAACCATAAAGAGACTTGTTAACAATTTTTCCGAGCATGGGACAGTTAACAGAAGACCTTACCATCGAAACCCTTCAGTTCGGACGAAGGAAACAATCGCTGCTGTAGCTGATGCCATACAAAACAATCCAAGAGATTCGACAAGAACCTTATCTGCTCAAATGGGTATAAGCAGACAGTCATTGCAGTCAATTATGCACAAAGATTTGGAGTTATTCCCATATAAAATTTAAATGGCCAACAAAGTGAACTTAGCAGACTTCCCGATTAGCTTGGAATTTTGCCAGAAGATGCTTCAAATGGTGGAAGAGGACGGAAACATGTTGAACCGTCTTTTCATGTCTGACGAGGCCCATTTCAATTTAAACAGCAACATAAACAAACCAAATTGTCGAATATGGAGTGCTTCCAACCCACAGATACTCCATTAGACGGAATTGCATCCACTTCGTGTCACAGTGTGGTGAAACAATTGCGGCTATTCCCGTCGCAACTCTCCAAGCAGTAATGAACAACTTTTTGGTAAGATGCCGCACATGCATCAACGAGCAGGGGGGGCATTTAAATTCCATTATTTTTAAAACTAATTAAGCTATATTTAATTAAACTTAATGAGCTTTAACACGAATAAAAGAAAACTGAATTCCATACACTGAAAAGTTATTTGAGTTTCTTAATGTAGCAATATTCATCAGCCAACCTGTATGTGTTTCCGGATTATTTGCTTTGGAGCTATCTCACATACAGTGGGGAGCAAAACCGAGTGCATGTTTGCCACTCTTGTATCATTTATTCAGTAAAAATAGTGTTGTTAGGCCAAATGTTATAAAATTGTCAGCACTTATTATTTACTTTATTACGGACAAAACACCGTAAATTAAATTTTGAAAAAGTAATCACAACAAATACAAACAACTGGGTTCGAGGCAGCAGTCAAGGAAAAAAAAACAGATTTGTCTTACAAAAAAATTAAGAAGCGGTTGGAATTCTGTAAGACCCGCGTAAATAGAAGGATTGGTGGCTGGAAAAGTGTTATATGCCCAGTTTAAGCAAAAATTAACAGTTTCCAATCCGATGGGAATTAATATTACTGGCGCCGGCCTTATGAAATTATTCAAAAACCCTCAAGTCAAGCAAACCGTTAAGCATGGAGGAGGAAGCTTATGATATGAGGATGCTTTACGTGGTGGCGCACTTGGCCGCTGAGTGCAAGAGTGCAAAGCGTAATGAAAAACAAAGGACGATGAACTAAATGCTAAAACATCTGATTTTAAATGTAATACAAATTATGTGCAAAACTGAGTGCATACAGAATTTCATCTAGTTCATATGATGATATTCACTAGAATACGTGTATAGCTTTTTTAAACAATAGTTTTTGTTTAGCAATAATTAAAGTATATTTGTTGCAAATTTGGTGAAGTTTGGACTAAAGATACTGTATTCACAAAATAAAAATTGAAAAAGTAGCATACATGCACTCGGTTATGCTCCCCACTGTACATATAATGACACCCGTAGTTACTCATGTCGTATGAGTATTATTCCATAAATCAACGTAACACTTATACGTCATTGAGGATATTGATTTGTGTATCCCCTCACCTTAGAGAGGTGGGTATACAGGGTGACTGATGTGTAATGCAACAAAGTAAAACGCTATATTTTTTAATTTTTTTTTAAAATTTATTGTTCAAAAGCAAAAAATTTCGGAAATCACAAAGCCTTCACACGCTGCACGAAAGTGCGGTAGAAATGAAGCGAGGAACCTCCTTTTTAAGCCATTCTTGGTTGACGCGTGCTGAGTGCGATTGTGCTGAGTCCTGTTGGAATGTCCATGGTCTGCGGCCGAAATGTTTGTCTGCCCAGGGCTTCAATACTGTCTTTAGGACATTTTCCCGATAATATTCGGCATTTATTTTGACACCATGGTCGATGAATACGAGCGGGGAGCGACCATCGGTCGTTACGGCGGCCCACACCATTACCATCGGCGGCGCTTGAGTTCTGGTGGCCAATCGAAGAGGTCAGCTGACCTCTTTGGCAAGTAAACCCGATCATTTTGTTTGTTCACAAACTGCTCAATTTGGATTGGCTTCTCATCGGAGAAAACCAAATTCGGTAACTGGCCACTTTCGTGCAACTTGGCTCTTGGCTCTTTCCAGTCTAACTTTTTTTGTGCATCGGTGAGGTCTTGTACTTTTTGGAACTTCAATTGGCTTTAGTCCAAGCTCATTTTTTAATATGTGTTGTATACGTTCTCGCGATATGTTCAGCTCACGAGCAATTTTTCTACCACTGCGGCGTGGATTTCGATCAAATATGGCCTTCACTTTTCGGATCATTTCTGGTGTTGTTTTTCGTCCACTTTTTGGACGCGATGCAACACTGCCAGTATAACGGTAACGAGCAATGGTACGAGAAACAAAAGATTTATTCACATTTAAATGCTGGAGGGCTCTAACGATAGCCACTTGTGTTTTTCCACCCAAATATAAAGCAATCACACTATCACGCTTGAATTCCATCACGAATAATTTTTGTTCTGAATGCAATAGATCAAAGTGCTTTTGTAAGCTTGTAAACAATAAAATGAACTGTCACTGAAATAAATCTGTCAGCTATCAGACTAGTGGTTTAGAAATGATAGCAACCTGAAGTTGGTTGTAATACATATCAGCCACCCTGCATATCATTTGCTACGCGCCAAAAGTGTAACACATCGAAGAAGTGACCTAAGACCCTAAGTATGTTCGGCGGATATCCGTTTTGGGTCATCAATTAGGAATGTCCGTCCGTCTGTCTGCTGGCTGGTGCGCACGACAACTCTCAAAAGGAGTAACCGATTGACTTCAAATTTGGTATGTGGTAATATTTTCTTCTATCTCCGGCTAAGTTCGAAGATGGGCCATATTGGTCCACTCCTTCTAGTACCCCAACCACAAAGGTCTAATATTTAGTGAAATATTGATTATTTAATAACTTCTACTTATTTGGATCCTCTGAAATTCTACACATAGTATTAGTTTATTAGTCACTATTACCTCGAGAAAAATGGGCGAAGTTGCTACGCCCCTTGTGGTACCTCCCACACAAATGGGCAATTTTGAACCAAAAGTAAATAGCTTATACGTTTATTACCAGTGCATACAAAGACTTGAAATTTTGTATGTACATTGTAATAGTTTAAAAGTATCTATATACAATACAGTGAAAAATGGGAATTATTGTCACGCCCCTTTTGGTACCTCCCACACAAATGGACCTTTTTGTACCACAAGCTAACAGCTTTTAACTTTAATTTATTTATTTATTGTGATTTCCAGCACAGCAAGATATGAATCTTATAAGAGTAGTACTGGAATTTATGTGTTACATTGAGTTGTTGAAAACATATAATCTTTACAAAATTATTTAAACAAATGCTTACAAGGTAATTAAATAATAATTAGTTTTCTCGTTTACAATACGAGTAATAGATTTTAATTAATAGAATTGAAATGACATTTCATGTAGTGGTATAATATGTGAAAACACACCTCTTGAACTTTGTTGTTTTGTTTATTTTCTGAAGATTGTTTGGAAGTTGGTTCCAGAGACGGATTGTACGGATGAAAAACTGTGCCTCTGATGTTTGCCGTCGATGGAATATTTGATTAATATTATTCCCACGATTTGATCTTGAAAAAGTTAACTTCTCATGTAGATATTTTGGTTCGCCTGAGTATATTATGTTATGTAGAAAATTTATGGGTCTATATTTTAAGTAGTTTTTCAGTGGCATTTGAAATATTTGAGTCGCATAACTCGATAACCTATCAAATTTTCTTAGACCATATATGTACCTGGCTATGTTGTTATATGTTGTGTTCAGTTTTCTTTTGTCATTGGCAATACATCCAGAATACAACTCAGCGCCATATAGGAGTGTAGGTATGATATAGCTCTTAGCTAGGAGTAATCTAATATGTAATGGAGTAAAGGACTGCGTCATCCACAGGTTCCTTAACATAGAATATACTTTACCGCAAGTGCATACTCCCACACAAATGGACTATTTTGTACCAAAAGTTACCAGCTTATAACTTTAATACGAGTACATACAAATACTTGAAATTTCGTACAGTGTAATACTTTTATAGTACCAAGAGTCCAGAGAAAAATGGGCGTTATTGGCACGCCCCCCACACAAATGGACATTTTTGTATAAAAACAAGTAAGAAAGTTCAGTCGGGTAAACCGACTTATGAATCCCCTCACCTTGAGTCCCAAAAAAATATTCGTAAATCTTTTTTTTTGCATTAATTAAAATATCAATTTAAATTGCATTTAATACCTTTAAAGTATGTACTGGTATTAAAGTTAAAGACGTTTACATTTGGTACAAAATGGTCCATTTGTGTGGGAGGTACCAAAAGGGGCGTGCCAATAACGGTCACTTTTCTCTGGACTCTAGATACTATAAAAACATTACACCGTACAAATTTCAGGTATGTATATTCACTGAATTAAAATCTGTTAACTTTTGGCAATAAATGGTCCATTTGTGTGGGAGGTACCAAAAGGGGCGTCCCAATAACGCCCACTTTTCAGCGGACTCTGGGTACTATAAAAGCATTACACTGTACAAAATTTCAAGTATTTGTATGTACTCGTATTAAAGTTATAAGCTGGTAACTTTTGGTACAAAATAGTCCATTTGTGTGGGAGGTACCAAAAAGGGAGTGGCCACTTCGCCCATTTTTCTTGAGGTGTTAGCATTTAACAAACTAATACTATGTGTGAAATTTCAGAAGATTCGAGTAAGTAGTATAGAAGGTATTAAAGGATCAATATTTCACTAAAAGTTACCCCTTTGTGGGGGAGGTATTAGAAGGAGTGGACCAATATGGCCCATCTTCGAACTTAGCCGGAGATAGAGCAAAATATTACCGCATACCAAATTTGAAGTCAATCGGTTACTCCTTTCGAGAGTTATCGTGCGCACCAGCCAGCAGACAGACACACAGACAGACAGACAGACGGACGGACATTGCTCAAACGATTTAAAATGGCCCAAAACGGATTTCCGCCGAACATACTTAGGGTCTTAGGTCACTCCTTCGGTGTGTTACACTTTTGGCTCATAGCAAATGATATATACCCTCCTCTCTAAGGTGAGGGGATAATTAACAGCTTCTACTTTAATACCAGTGCATACTTTAAAGTTATTAAATGCAATTTAAATTGATAATAATTCAATCAAAACAAAAAAAAATAAATAAATTTACCAAGGTGAGGGGATCTATAAGGTCTATAGGAGTTTTTACAACATAATAGCAAGCATGCAAACATTTTATAATAAATTTCTTTTTTCGATTTGATATCTGTGTGTTTATTCGAAATGTTAAACATTTATTCAACAATCTATCGCACCTCCATCAATTCGGATGGGCGACTGACATATGTCTCTTTTCATTAACTGTGTTGAACCATTCTCATCTAAAATGGACCAGGACATAGTGAGACATCTTTAATGCACCTTTTAATCGGATGTATAAATAAATAGTAATAAATATTCATTGACTGACATCCTCGTACATACAACATATACACTCACTTGAGATACATTTCTGGTTTCGCTCATCGCATTGTCAGATTAAATGGACAGTAAGTAGCCTTGAAAGAGGATTTCCAAGGAAAACCCAAGGATGTCTTAGCAGAATTGATAATGGACCAAATATCTTCACACATCTGTCGTTATCTATGTTAAAATGTTCTTACAAACACTGTGGACTGCCTGTCTATATATAGTAATTGAGTACATAAGGTAGTACATGTATACTCGTACATGTAATACGAGAAAGGATACGATCCCATTTTGCCACGTCGTTGTAAATCTTTGCCAATGGGAACCTACATATCAATACCTCCATTCTAAAACATGCTAAGTATGAATTGAGGAACAATATGTTGATGACTTTGAAGACCATTTTGACTACCGGGCACATGAGCCTTAAGCGGACTTATGGCAGATAATCTTTCTCAACAAATTTTGTCATTGGCAACACCTCGAAATAAAATTCTAAGGCGAAAAAAATTATAGATACAGGTGATTTGAGATAGCAATCTTGTTGGAAATTTGCGGTCTGTATTTTATTGTTCTTACTGTTATAATCACATTCTTCTAACCACATTCGTCCATGATTTAAATATGTCAGAAAGAAGTAATTTTCCAGATAACTTGGCTTGCATTTTTCAGTTTGTGTTTTATTTCTGTAAAAGGTTTGATCAACGAAAACTGGTCATATAATTCAAAATGCGACTCAAATCCATGATCTTTACAAACGAATTTTATATTGAAATTGTATATAAAACTAGTTTACTACATACATTTTTTTGGTGTAATTTGGAGACCTGAGCACGAAAAAAATATTAAAAAAATGTTTACAAGATTTATTTTTTAAATTTAATTTTTAATCGAAAGTACCATTAGTATTTGGACCATAATTTTTAAGTATTAGCCGCTAGAACCGGAATACTCCTTAAATTATAAGGGCTACATATGTTGGCAATAACTCTTTCACGTAGAAACAGCGGTTTAGTATTAGTTGTTAAAAAAAATTAAAAAAGTTGCGTTTTTTGAACGAAAAAAGCAATAGAAAAAAATAGCAACAGTTTTTTTTATTATATTTTTTTAAAAGCTAGCATTTCAACGAAGAAAATAATGACTAGTTCAACGAATATATGGATATACATATGTATAAGTTATGATCCATTTTTTACGCATAAAAACACGTAAGAAAGTTCAGGTGGGTAAACCGACTTATCCCCTCACCATCAGTCCCAAAAAATATGAGTACATTTATTTATTGGTTGTTTTAATTAGGCTGTGCTAGTCCAAAAATGTCAGTCGCCGCTAGTCGTAGCGAACGGACGTGTCATCACAGAGCGGATAGTTTTTTTAACCTACTACGCAATACCTATTCACCTACCTACTATTGAATTGGATGCATCGGTCTCTGAACAGAAATTTCTGAGCTCAGTCTGGAAGGCCTATATCGACGTACCTATTACGGGCTAATACTGGCTATGGGGGTGTCTCCCCCAACCAATTTATGAATAAACCAAAAAAGACGAAGGAGATTACGGCGCAGGGGTGGGAAAACCCAGTGCCGGCGGCAAGCGTTGATTCACTCACGGGTCATGTGTCGTCGTTATCGAACAATCGTGAGCATGAAACTTCTACTAGCTTTGGTGCATTGGATCCCGTAGTCAAAAATGAAACAAGAGCACATCCAGCTGCAGGCAAAACAAATGAAAAGACAGATGAAGCAGAACCCAGCTGGGGCTCTAAGCAACTCCAGCCTTTAAAACCCAGTGGGGACTCTGACTCTGAATCATCAAATGAAAACAATATCACTATTGTTGCTAACTCAAAGAGCCTTGTTGCTAGCTCAAAGAGCACAAAAAAGGAAACTGAATAAGTTGAACCGACAGAACCTATTACGGGATGAACCTGACAATTCTACCTCCAACACAAACATGGAGGCCGCTAAAAGAGTCAGGTCTCCTGAAGAACATAGCGCTGTGAAAGTGACAAAGAAGAAAAAGGGCTCGTCGTCTTCCAGTAATTCGGAGAAGCCTAACGTAACCACACAAAAGGAAGTCTCTAGTAAGAGTCCTTCGAACGCAGATCAAGTCAACCAAATCATCCGTTATGGATGAGGCTTCAAACAAAAAGACTCTACAGACACGGAAAAGAAGGGTAAGAAGCCACCATCTTATTCTAACACAGCTAAATAACATTTTCGATTGGCAGGACAGATGAATCGAGTCCAAATATACTGTCTGAAGAGGCAAACACTGGTAGTGAACGGATGGAGACAAGTGAGACACTGCCAAAAACTGATGTGGAAGTAGTCAATAACACCACCAGTTCACCAATAGTACTGCCACCTTTGCAGGAAGTTCCCAGCAAAGGAGGTGATCAAAATAAAAAGAGCCACAAAACGATTCAAAACAATGAGGGAGCGCCAAAAAATAACACCGCCTCCCAAAATTGTCGACTGGAAGATGGTGTAATAGGTAGTGAACGAAAGGAGGAGAATGACCCACTACCAAATAAAGAGGGGGTGCCACTAGATAGAATAGACTCGTAAAAGAAACTTTTACTGGAAAGACAATGAATGATGTCATCCAGATACACCTCCACCGGAGGGAGTCAGCATCCAACGCTCTGATGAACATAATAAATAAAGGCAGGGTTTATATTGCTTTGATCCAGGAACCATGGACAACTAGCGACAAGGTGAGGGAATCTAAACACACAAGTAATGAGTTATTAGCTGGGTGTGACGCCAACTACCGTCATATCGCTTGGGGTAGTACTAACACCAATAAAAGGGGACACGCCCTTATCGAATTTTTGAATACAAATGACCTCATAACTCTTAACATAGGAAACACTACAACCTTTGTTAACAAAATTAGGGAAAAAATATTAGATATAACGATATGTTCAGAAAATCTTATTGATGAGATTCATGAGTGGAGGGTTTCGGATGAACACTCCTATTCAGACCACCGTTTATATATAAGGTTTAAAATTGCACGGCCACCGCCAAATCCAATAAGTTTTCGTAATAAGGCTAAGACCGACTGGACTAATTTCGGAAATCTACTTAGAAATCGATTGGGGCAGCCTACACGCGATTATCTATGTGCAGAAGACATTGATATCAATGTGAAGAAGATTACCGAGACTCTTGTAAAATCATTCGAAGATAGTTGCCCACTTCGAGAAAGGAAATCTGCCTATGAGAAACCCTGGATAACAGGACAAATTCGCTCGATTGGCAAAGATGTCCGCAGACTTACAACAGAGCTCGACGTAAAAAACAATCAGTATATTGGGACGACTACCGCAGAAGACTCAAAGAACACAATAAAATCATTAGATCGGCGAAACGTAACTCCTGGAGGCTTTTCTGTGAACAGGTAGACAGCGTTAACAGCATGTCTAAAATGAAAAAGTTCCTCTCAAAAACTCATGTCCAAACCGAAACACTGGTGGATGAAACGGGTAAAAGGATGGAAACTATAGAGGATACCGTAAGGCTCTTGATGAAAACTCATTTTCCGACTGGTAATGCAGGACCAACAGAGGAACAGTTACAGAATGAAAATGTATTGCATCAAGTACCTATTACGGAAATAACAGATGGTATGGTTAAAGAAGCGATAAAAAGTTGCTCCCCTTTAAGGCTGCGGGACCGGATGGAATATTTCCAGCACTTTTGCAGAATGAGGTGGATCTGGTATCAACTCATCTGGATGTTAATATTAACCCAGACAAAAGAAATATGTCTATTTACAAGGAAAACGAAGATTCCACATTTGACCCGGCCTCGATTCCTGAATAAGACAATTGTTATAACTAAAAAGGTAAAATACTTGGGAGTAATCTTGGATCAGCACCTGTACTGGAAAGATCATCCTGAAGAAAGAGTTACAAAGGCCCACAGATGTTGGTCGTTGTGCAGAAGAGCTATGGGTTCAAAATGGGGACTACGTCCAAATATGACTCACTGGCTTTACATGAGCGTGATTAGACCAATAATCACTTACGCCTGTGTAGTGTGGTGGACATCAATGGACAAGAAGTTCAACGTAATACCTTTGCAAAAAATTCAACGTATGTGCTGGTTAGGCATAAGCAGGGCATTTAGAACTGCACCAACAAAAGCGTTGGAGACTATACTGCACATCCAACCAATAGACATCCGTATAAAGTATGAGGCAGCCCTCACAGCAAAACGTCTACAAGTGATGGATGAATGGATAAATCGAGACCACAAGTCGTGCCATCAGAAGATATTACAATCACTGGTCGGTCATATTCAAACAACGGAAATCTCCGACCGCATTCCTGAAGTGCGGCTTACAGCTACCTGTGATTCGTTTGTGCCAGACAGACGCTGCTGGCCAAATGTAACTTTGGCCCACGTGCCAGTGGGAACCAGCTGCTACACGGATGGGTCCAAGCGAGGAGGAAGGACGGGTCTGGGACTTTTTATTGATGAACCAGAAGTCAAACTTCACTTCCGCCTCCCTGACCATAACACGGTATTTCAAGCAGAAGTTCGAGCAATCACGGAGTGTGTGAACTGGCTCAGTAACACAACAAAGCCTAAATATGCAAACATCTTCACAGATAGCCAAATGGCGATTAAAACAATAACATCGGAAAGGGTCAAATCCACAACTGTGTTGGACTGTAAAAGAACGATAAATGATTACTCAGTCCATGGTCAATTGCGTATTTGCTGGGTACCAGGACACAACGGAGTGATTGGAAATGAACGGGCAAACAGCTTGGCTTCAAAGGGCAGAGAACTTCGAGTAATAAACTTGGAAAATTGGAAACCTTTTGAAGCCACGAAAAATGAGTTGAAGCACCGGGCAGTGATGGCTCACAAAACTGTGTGGAATAGCGCAATAGTAGGAGCAACTGCAAAGATACTGTGGGGTGACCCAAATGAAAAGAAAACAAGAAGTCTTCTGAAACTAAACAAAAAAGATATTAGTAAGATGATGAGTGTTGTAACGGGATACTCAAGCTTACAAGCACATCTTCATCGGATAGGACTAGCAGGAAACGACGAATGCAGGGAAAACGATGGAACATTTTCTGTGTCACTGCCCGGCTTTCACACATGCATGATCCCAACCTTTCGGGTCCGACATATTACCAGACTTGACTCATCTTAGAAGATATGGCTGGGTACTTGAATTTTCGATATATCAATTAGTGGCTAATTATGTGAATTTTCCAAAAATGGGCGGAATCGGACCAATGGGAGTGGCCCCGCTCATATAAGCCAAATTTTGAAATTGAAATATTGTCCATAATTTATTAGCGAGAGTTCTAAAGTTCAGTGTATATGTATCTGGCGACAGTCTACGTGATTGGTCCAAAAATGGTCGTGGCCCCGCCCACATAGACCAAATTTTGAAATTTAGATATCTGCACATTTTGCTAGCGAGAGTGCTGCAATATTGTGTGTATGCATCTGGTGGCATTCTACGTAATTGGTCCAAAAACGAGTGGGATCGGACCAATGGGCGTGGCCCCGACCATATAAGCCAAATTTTTAAATTGAGATATTTTGCACAATTTGTGAGCGCGCGTTCAGTAATTATGTGCACATGTATCTGGTGGCAGCCTACTTGATTGTTCCAAAAATGGGCGGGATCGGACAAATGCGCGTGGCCCCGCCCCTTTTTAAGCCAAAGTTTGAAATTGAGTTGCACAATTTATTAGTGAGAGTTCGGTCATTTTGTACATATGTATCTGGTGGTGGTCCACGTGATTGATCCAAAAAATGGCAGGAATCGGACCAATGGGCGTGGCCCCGCCCATATAAGCCAAATTTTTAAATTGAGATATTTTGCACAATTTTTGACGAGAGTGCTGTAGTTTTGTGCAAATGTATCTGGTGATAGTCTACGTGATTGGACTAACAATGAGCAGAATCAGACCAAAGGGTGTCACACCGCCCATATAAGCCACATTTTTAAATTGAGATATCTTGCACGATATTTTAGCGCGAGTGCTATAATTTTGTGTTTATGTATCTGGCGGCAGTCTACGTGATTGGTTCAAAAATGGGCGGGATCAGGCCGATGTGTGTGGCCTAGCCCACGTGAGCCAAGTTTTTAAATTGAGATAACTTGAACAATTTGTTAGCGAGGGTGCTGTAATTTTGTGTATATGTGTATATGTATTCGGTGGCAGTCCACGTGTTTTTTCCAAAAATGGACGGGATCGGAAATCTAAAAGCCGGGGCAACGAAGTGGACCGTATCCAGCTAGTCTATTTATAAATGTATAAATTATGACCCATTTCGTAAAAATAGGGAAATAAAAAGAAATAGTATTTGACATTTTTTTGGTATTTAGGCAATTTCGTTTGGGGAGTGGCAATTACGCTCGTTTTGTAATATATTATGGGTACAATAAAAGAATAACACTGGACAAAATTTCATGTGTTTGTATATGTGCAGGACCCTAAGTTAAAAGCTGTTAACTTGTTGTACAAAATGGTCCATTTGGATGGGAGGTACCAAAAGGGGCGTGGCAATAACGCCCATTTTTTGCAGGACTGTAGGTACTTAAAAAGCATCACATTTCAAAAAATTTCAAGTATTTCTATGAACTGGAATCAAAGTTATAAGCCGTTAACTTTTTGTGTGGCAACTTCGCCAATTTTTTCAAGATGATAGCGACTAAGAAACTAATACGTACTATGTGTGGGAAGGTCAAAGATTCTGAATAGTTGTATAGGAGTTATAAGATAATCAATATTTCACTAAATTTTGACCCTTTGTGGGGGAGGTACTTGAAGGAGTGGACCAACATAGTCCATCTTTGACCTTAGTCGGACATAGAAAAAAAGTGAGACATACCCAAGTTTAAGACAATCGGTTAATCCTGTCGAATATGATCGTACGCACCAACAAGACAGACGGACGGACAGGCTGACAGACATTGCTAAAATGGATTTCCGCCAAATATTTTTGGGGTCTCTTAGGCCACTCCATCGATATATTACAATTTTGACCTGCAGCATCTGATATGTACCCTTGTTCACAATCGCCCTTATTCCAGTTCGCGTCGTCGACGTCGATTCTAAGTCGACACTGTTTAGATTGACGACTTCATAAATGTTGAATTTTTTTTAAATATGTTTAAGTTATAAAAAGGGTTTTTGTTAGTTCATGGATACCAAAAACATTCGTTTTGGCGTAAAGATGCCAAAGCTAGAACTTCATAGATATGACGAAAATGACGTGACGACGTCGACGACGCCAACTGGAATAAGGGCGAATAGTGGGTGTATAAAAACCGGATAATGTTAATTCTGAGATATCGAATTTTTTTGTTATATCCGCGAAAAGTGACCGACATTAAATGTTTTAGATAAAATTAGTATTTTTTATGAAAAGTGCACGGAAAATCCTTTAAGAAACAATATTTTCTATTTTCAATTACCATTAGAGAGGAAAAAATAAATTTTTCTGAAATTTGACCTCACCCCCTGCCTCCAGTTTTCATTTAGTTTTTTATTATTGTGGGTCATTACTCCCACATACTAGGATAACGTTTTCTGAGAATTTGAGAAAGACTTAATTTTTGACCTGTGACACATGAGAAATAAATACCTATATAAACCCTCCTCACTTAGGGTTAGGGGATTAACAGATAGAACCATAGTTTATTACACCGATCGGCATAGAATCACGTTTTTTAGTCGATTTGGCTATGACCGTCAAAACGTAGGTCGCAAGTACATGTATGAAGCTATCATTACGTATGAAGCGATCTTTACGAATGTATGAAGATCTTCTTAGACTAGGGAAAATGGAGCGTCGCTCCATGTTTTGCTATAGGCCCCATATATAGGTCCCCAATTATGCCATTTCTTAACACTCTAGTGAACAAATTTTTCAATTCACCTGTGTGAAATTTAGGAATTTAAACTTTATATTGGACATAATAGTCCATAGTAAAAATGCCGCATATTGGACCATGTTTTGATATAGCCCCCATATACAGGGTGGCTGATATGTATTGCAACCAACTTCAGGTTGCTATCATTTCTAAGCCGCTAGTCTGATAGCTGACAGATTTATTTCAGTGACAGTTCATTTTATTGTTTACAAGCTTACAAAAGCATTTTGATCTATTGCATTCAGAAAAAAAGTTATTCGTGATGGAATTCAAGCGTGATAGTGTGATTGCTTTATATTTAAGTGGAAAAACACAAGTGGCTATCGTTAGAGCCCTCCAGCATTTAAATGTGAATAAATCTTTTGTTTCTCGTACCATTGCTCGTTACCGTGATACTGGCAGTGTTGCATCGCGTCCAAAAAGTGGACCAAAAAAACGGTAACAACACCAGAAATGATCCGAAAAGTGAAGGCCAGATTTGATCGAAATCCACGCCGCAGTGGTAGAAAAATTGCTCCTGAGCTGAACATATCGCGAGAACGGATACAACACATATTAAAAAATGAGCTTGGACTAAAACCATTGAAGTTCCAAAAAGTGCAAGAGCTCACCGATGCACAAAAAAAGATAGACTGGAAAGAGCCAAGGAGTTGCTTCGCTTGCACGAAAGTGGCCAGTTACCGAATTTGGTTTTCTCCTATGAGAAGCCATTCCAAATTGAGCAGTTTGTGAACAAACAAAATGATCTTGCCAAAGAGGTCAGCTGAAAATTTACACCTTCGATTGGCCACCAGAACTCAAGCGCCGCCGATGGTAACGGTGTGGGCCGCCGTAACGGCCGATGGTCGCTCCCCACTCGTATTCATCGACCATGGGGTCAAAATAAATGCCGAATATTATCGGGAAAATGTCCTAAAGACAGTATTGAAGCCCTGGGCAGACAAACATTTCGGCCGCAGACCATGGACATTCCAACAGGACTCAGCACCATCGCACTCAGCACGCGTCAACCAAGAATGGCTTAAAAAGGAGGTTCCACCAAGATCTCCGGATGTCAATCCGTTGGACTTTTGCGCCTGGGGCATTTTAGAGAGTAAGGTTCCCACTAAAAAATACCAAAGTATCGATCATCTCAAGACAGCGCTTCGCCGGGAATGGGCCAAAATACCGCAGAGCCACTTTCGTGCAGCGTGTGATGGCTTTGTCGGCCGTTTGAAGGCCATAATTCGTGCCAAAGGTGGCCAATTCGAACAAATCTAAACTGTTTCTAAAATTTTATGTTATTTCCGACATTTTTTGCTTTACTTTGTTGCATTACATATCAGCCACCCTGTAGAGGCCCTCTATGATGTCATTTCTTGGGGCTCTAGAGAATATATTTTTTAATTTATCTAGCTGAAATTTAAGAATTTATGCTTTATATTTTATGTAATCATCCCTAGTAACAAGTAAGAAAGTTCAGTCGGGTAAACCGACTAATGAATCCCCTCACCTTGTGTCTCAAAAAAATGTTAGTAAATTTATTTATTTTATTTAAATTATTATCAATTTAAGTTACATTTATTAACTTTAAAGTATGTACTGGTATTATCCATTTGTGTGAGAGGTACCAAAAGGGGCGTCCCAATAACGGTCACTTTTCTCTGGACTCTTGGTACTATAAAAGCATTGCACTGTACGAAATTTCAAGTATTTGTATGCACTGGTATTAAAGTTATAAGCTGTTAACTTTTGGTGTAAAATGGTCCATTTGTGTGGGAGGTACCAAAAGGGGCGTGGCAATGTTGCCCATTTTCCACTGCATTGTAGGTACTATTAAACCATTACACTGTACAAAATTTCAAGTCTTTTTATCGTGCGCACCAGCCAGCAGACAAACTGACGGACGGACATTGCTCAAATGATTAAAATGACCCAAAACGGATATCCGCCGAACATACTTAGGGTCTTAGGTCACTCCTTCGATGGGTTACACTTTTGGGTTCGCAGTAAATGATATATACCCTTCTCTCTAAGGTGAGGGGATAAAAATAAAAATCGTAAAAGGAAAAATATTTATTTCAAAGTCCTTTAGTTTCGAGGGGTAGAAAATCGTACAAGTCACTAGTAAAAATTTAACTCGGATTACTGACTGACATAGGGAAGCAGTGTATTGATTATTTAATAACTTATATAGTACTTATTTGAATCCTTTGAAATTCAACACATAGTATTAGTTTATTAGTCACTATTACCCTGAGAAAAATAGGCAAAATTGCCACCCCCCTTTTGGTAGCGCCCACACAAATGGACAATTTTGAACCAATAGTTAATAGCTTATAAATTTATTACCAGTGCATTTAAAGACATGAAATTTCGTACACTGTAATGGTTTAATAGTACCTACAATACAGTGAAAAATGGGCATTATTGCCACGCTCCTTTTGGTACCTCCCACACATACGGACCATTTTGTACTAAAAGTTCCCAGCTTATAACTTTAATACCAGTGCATACAAATACTTGAAATTTCGTACAGTGCAATGCTTTTATAGTACCTAGAGTTTAGAGAAAAGTGGACGTAATTGGCACGCTTTTTTTGGTACCTTCCACAGAAATGGACCATTTTACACCAAGAGTTAACAGCTTATAACTTTAATACCAGTGTATATTAATACTTCAAATTGTGTACAGTGTAATGTCTTTATAGTACCTATGTAGAGTCCAGAGAAAAGTGACCGTTATTAGTTCGCCCCTTTTGGTATCTCTCACACAAATGGACCATTTTGTACCAAAAGTAGACATCGTTTAGCTTTAATACCAGTCCAGAGAAAAGTGACCGTTATTGGTTCGCCCCTTTAGGTATCTCTCACACAAATGGACCATTTTGTACCAAAAGTGGACAGTTTCTAGCTTTAATACCAGTACATACTTTAAAGTTATTAAATGCAATTTAAAGTGATAATAATTTAAATAAAACAAAAAAATAAATAAATTTACTAATATTTTTTGAGACTCAAGGTGAGGGGATTCATTAGTCGGTTTACTCGACTGAACTTTCTTACTTGTTTTTTTTTTGCGCAATGACATATTTGCTTTAATATTAATTTTTGGAAAATAATATTTACGGAAACATTCTTTGGCTTCTACTGAATTTTTTTAAATTTTGAGTTCTTACGAGTACCTTTTTGTGGCACAGGTGCGATATGTAAATATTTCTTATTCATAAATTAAGACTTTTTCTCATCAACATTTTTGTATCGCTTCGAAATTATTTAATATGACAATCGTTAGCAAAACATGCAAATTTGCTAAGTCCAGTTTCAAAAAGGAAGAAAAAACGTTCTAACTGTTTCTATTTTTCCTTGCTTTAGTTTTTTTGTTTCATTCGATCTACTTTGTTAAAAATTAAAGAAAATGTATAGTGGCATGTATTGAGGGTGGTTGTAAGTTGGCGCATGTATGAGGGATGATGATTACTGATGTGTCTTTTTTTGGAGATATGCGCTTTTAGCAAACAGTTCTCGTTCAATGTTACTTGAGCTGTGCGTATATATTCTAATGATCGACTGAAGTAATCGTTGTAATAAGGATGTTGACAATGGGAGTTTGGTGGCTCCCGAAACAGATCTGTCTATCTAACCTTTACAACCACCCCCAATAAATGTCACTATACTTTTGTTTTTATTTTTAACAAAGTTGTTTTCATATACTGAAAACAACAAAAAAGATCTTGAGCCTAACTAAGTGCATAAACAAAATATGTTTCTCTATTTTATCTCATTTTCTTTCTGCAAAAACGCGAATGTTCTTTTATTTGTTCCGCTTAAGTATCAATAATTTTTAATTATAATTATCCGTTGTTATACAGACTTCACATGTTTTTCATTTTTGTGTGAACTTAGAATATTTGAATGTCACTGCACAAAGGGAAAACAACATAATGGTGTTTTCTTTTTTTTAGGTTATGTATATTTAAATCTTCTATCGTTCTATAAAAAATCTCAATTTTCATAAAATTGGATTTAGCATATTTTCACGTTTAGTTAATGATATTCAACTTAATTAGGGTGTCCAAAACCGGGACCGGTTATCCGGTTAACCGGTTTTGCATCCCAAACCCGTAACCGGTTTCTTAAAAAATTTCATTTTCGGTTAACCGAGAAAGCCGGTTTTTTCATGTCGGTTAACCGGTTTTTTTACTTATTGTTTAAAACAAAAATTAAAGTATTGGTCTATTTTTTGTACTTGTTGTGGATACCATTTATACAAGATGCAACAAATAACAACGATGAGGTGGATAATTCTGACAGTTGTTCTGAATATTCTGAAAGTGAATATGAATTCACTGATCTTGAAAATGATTTTGGCTTTATTCCTGATATCATGATGTAATAAATAAAGTCAGGAAGTACAGCAAAGCATTTAATAAGTCGTCCATGAAGCACAGAACACTTCAAGCATACGTTCAAGAACGGAAAGACAAATAGCTTCGACTTTTTTGCGATGTTAAATCCCGACAGAACAGCCAGATACCTCTGATTCGGTTTGATATATAAGTTGTTATATTGATGAGTCAAATAATTTAAATTTGGATTTATGTAACACATAGAATCGGAAAACGAAATGCAAGCAACATTGTATGATGACTTTGCTTTTTTTGAAAAGTTTAAGAAGAAAACGGAGAAGCTGTGTTACTTATACAATGCTTTAATGACTATCGGACTAATACTGACTACATCAACGTTTGTGAGCTTTTGCAATGTCAAGTTACATAAAAAATTAAAAGAAAAATCATTTAAAAATAATCATTTAAATTGTATTCTATTTTTAAGATATTTGTTACGGGAATAGCCCGAGCGCAAAGTTTCCACGGAATTTTGGACACCAAATACAAAACTCAAGATTTCGAAGCAAAGGTTCTATATTTAAGTATTAAAATTCCTATTAAAAGGCAAAGAAGTTATACGTTTATAAAGGAATACACAATGTCTTATTATACTTATACTAACTTTTTGGTATGAAAACAAAGCGCAAATTATATAAATATTTGAAATTAAAATTACAAGATCTTTATATGATTTTTTTGAAACAAAGATATACAAGTTGTAGCCACAAATAAACTTTTCTTATTTATGCAGAAAACGGGCTTGCATTCGCTTGAGTTTACTTTTATCTTTTGACATTACATTACTTGACGAAAAACAAAAAAATACAACTAATCGATAAATACGACACGATTAAATAAATCGATAACATCATAAACGACAGTGGCGTTAACAATATTATTATAAAAAAAACATTCTAAATGATTTATTATTTTTTAAGGAAATTTCAGAAATATAATACTTTCTATTTAAAGTAAACAATAAATTAAACCTTTAATAAACGAAATAATAATCTATTTTTGTTTACTAACTTTTACTACAAATGATTGTGTTGTCTTTTTTTTACAATAAACATTTAACGAAATTTTAATCACTTTAGTATATTATTTAAAAACCGGCCTTAAAACCGGTTTCGACAAAAAATTATAACCGAAAACCGGGTTTTAAAAAAAGTAATATTTCGGTTAAACCGGAAACCGCTTTTTCGAAATAACCGGTTTTTTGGACACCCTAAACTTAATGCACAAAAAACTGTTTATTTTATTTATTCATTATGGAAATATTTGTAATTTACTTCGACAGCGGAAAAACAACGTTCGATTGTTCATTGTGCCGACATCGGCTTTATTTCGTTCTTTCTTGAATACACAAATTTACGGTCTTTTTGCTTTGTTTTTGTCGAAGTAATAAATTCGTAGACGCACATAAACTCCACTGCTCTGAATGTCTGAAATTGATTTTATGACTCTATTTGTTATCAATACGCGTAACTACAACACACTCACATTTTGTAAACTTCCACTTTTTGTCTCATCGTAGTATTAGCAGTCAATCGGTGTTTCCAGACAATTTATTTTCGCCTATCTGAGACACACTCTGCCGGCAAACAGCCGCCGAAACTGTGGCTATTAATGAGAATTAAAATGTCCACTCGCACATGCGCACGCAACCTTTCCTTTCTCTACCACCGCTCAACAATAACTGATGCCAAAATTTCCAAACACACTTTTTTGTAACTCTCACTATTATTCTCAATTTGCGCTCAAAAAGAGTCTAAATTGTGCTCTCGCAGATAAAAATGATCTCTTATTTTAAAAGATTACTAATCCTTAATTCAAAAATACCAAAAAACTGGACCGAAAATTAAGGGTATATTGTCTTTAAAAACATGATAAGAGAATTTCGCCAATGTTAGGGAAAAATATTTTACAAACTATTAAAATGTGTACTTCAGCTAATGACAGTTACACCACAATCAGTGATTTTTTCTTTAATTTTATGACGTAGCGTTAAAATCAACATGACATAGTGTTATGGATATCTAATCATAGAGGCAAGGAATTTTACTTTAAAAGAATGAAAATTTCTTTGAAATCAAATAAATTGTCTTAAATTGAAAGAAATTTGTTCTTCAAACAAAGACAGATTAAATTAAATTATATTAATTTTTTTTCAGTGTAGAGTACATACATGGTTGCGATGTTATTAGTTATTTTAATTTTCCAATAGGTATTTACTTATAAATATTGAACATTATATTTTCGAAAACATTTATTTAATTTTTGGATTATGTATCTTAGGAAACACTGGAAGCCAGTCACAAAATGAGCCGAGAAGCTCTCTTGTTCCATAGCAGGAAAAATAGTCCAAACGACACCAATAAAGATTTAATGACATAAAATACAATAAATTCTGATGCTATTATAAGCTCAAAACGGCTTAAAAAACTCAACATTGACAATACAGAATATATCAAGCATCTTGTAAATGAGGATTTATGCGGTATTTTTGATGACATTTTTCATGAAGATGGTAATATTATTTTAGAAGTCAACGAAGGAAACTCTTCTGACAAATACATGCAGTAAACATTTAAAACTTAACCGCACTAGTTTCACAGCAAAAGTTTAGTGTCGCTTTTGTCTTCAGAAAAATTTATATAATTGGCGATCCCTTTGGTACCTGACAACATGTTGTTCCAAAACTATCAGCATACAACATTAATAACAGTTAACACAAACATTTGCAATTCGGTACAGTACACTGCTTTTGCATTGCCTACAATTCAGTGGAAAAGGGCTCAATAAAAATCCCCATTTTGTATCTTCCAGATAAAGGCACCGCTACGTAAAATTTAATTACTCACAATTTTAATAAAATTTCACAAAATCGCTGCAATGTTTTTTTCGTATATATTTTGTTTTTCGTTTACACAATTATTGATCCCGTTTTAAAACAGTTCCACAAATAAAATATGTATATTTTTATTCAAGTCACTTATTTTCAAATGGTTTGGTTTGTCATACTTAAAAATCAAAAATGTTTTAATTAATATATAATATTTGCTTTGAAACATAATCTCAATGTAGTGATGAATGAATGAAGTTTAACACAAAACACAAATAGAATAAACACACACGTTGCATATTTAAAAAATACTAATATTTCCTGAAATGTCCTCGTGCTTTTATACGAATTTTTATATCATATTTCGCACTGCCATCAGCCATGATGGCACCACCACCACCACCAACCCCGTTATAATAACAAATTATGATGTGATAACCGGAGTTAATTCTTCCAGTCCATTCTTCATTACCATAATGACCCGAATAATGGTATAACAAACGAGTAATAAAGCAAGCTACCAATGAACATAATTTGTCACGTTGACGTGAGTAATTAGATATCATTCGAATACACGTGTTATGGCCTATTTGGTACAATTGGGAATAAGTTGACGAAAAAAACTTAATTATACTCAATACGAGTATTAAAATTAATTGTTTTTCCTATTTGACGAAGTCCTGCATATACATATACAATTGACGAAGAAATTGATACACATGGGATTCTGCTATTGACGAAGAAAAATGAGGAAAGGAAACTGAATGACAATTGAATATATTTTCAAGGACATTAAATAGTCAATGTGTTAATTTAATTAATTACTATTTGTTACCCAAATTTGTCATGATTATTCTAGTTAGCTCGATTTCCTAAATTAACCTAAACCACAGCAAAAAGTTGGAATAAGAAAGAATTACAGTTTATAGCAGTTGATAATTATATACACAGAATATGGATACATTTTAACCGATATGATACATATTCAAAAATATTATCGTGGATCAAATAAAATGACACATGTGAAATTTTTGAATCCGATTTTCTCCAGATTCAATACCATCCGTCTTTTGTTCAAAAACTTTACTTGTGCCAATTTTCATCAGGATTGTTCTAAAATTGCGACCTGTACTTTACTTAAAACGCTACGTGGACCTCAAATTGAGGAACAGACAGACATGGCAAGTTCAAATCTGCTGGTGATTCTGTGTTCTTCAGCCATTGCCAATGAGATACGACATCTATGTTTAAACAAAATGTGTTTGTGGAGGTGGATATACAAAATCAGCAACATCTGCAGAAATGGTTGGAAAATTTAAGGCCATAATTCAACGTAATCCGCTACAAAGCGCAGTTAAATTGGCAGAAAATCTAAGTGTTTCTGTTCATAGCATGAGGCGCATTTTGAATATAAAAACCACCCACAAAATATAAATGTACAAGATTTAACACCCGCACAAAAGACTGTTCGCCTAGCAAGAGTGTTAAACACCTGAATATTGTTGGGGAGCAGTAAAGGTTAATCGTAAACGTACGTTTGTGACGTATATAAGACATACATCGCATACAACTGTATAATACCCTCCACCATTGCGTGCTACCCAATGCACGGAGATATACATACCACCAATCCAATATTACTAGGAATTGATGCATTTGAATTATAGCACAAAATTCTAAATTCTAGGCAAATGAGTTAAAAAGTGTTGCACCTACGCCGCCTAGAAGTGATATTCTTCTGGGAGCTTAATATGGGGGCTATGTGAAAACATGGATCGATGTGCCCAACTTTCACTGGGGACGAGTTAGAGTAAAAATACTTAAATTTATGAATGATCGGTTAAAAATTACATCTCTAGAACGTCAAGAATTCAAATCTGAAGGGACCATTATTTATTTATTAGCTTAGCTAAAAGCAACCGAAAAATGTATAATATATGTAATAGAATATGTAAACATGTAGTAATTCCATAAAAATATATAGTAAAAAAAAATAGTGCGATATTTAAAAAAAGGGGAAAAAAATACATCTTAAAGTAATGGATGCAAAATAAAATCAAAAATTAACTACATTTCAATATATGAAAACGAAATAATAATTGCATGAAAGATAAGAAACAACAAGTAAGAAAGTGTCAGTCGGGTAAACCACAGACCGACAGATGTGCCGTCTGCCAGAAACGTCAAAATCTATCAGTTACGAACGAATAGGAATGAACTGTCACACGCGAAAAAACACTATTCCACGAACATATCGCTCACTCACTTCAAGACTGTCATAACTCAAAATTGAAAATTTTTGAGGTTGCCTTACAGAATTGCTAATTTTGCAAATATCCATAAATAAATCTCAACGAAATTTAGTTTATAAGTAAACAATTATATTTCCGATTATTCCACCCTTTTTAACAGTCTTATTTCATATTATTTATTTTTTTATACGGACTTAAAGTTACACACCCTGACAATTTTCAATTTTGAGTTATGACACTCTTGAAGTGAGTGAGCGATATGTAGTTTGAACTTTTTTTCCACTAATCGATTATTATTAATTTTTTAATTGTGACAATTATAAAAAATTCGGAAAAATCGGTCCGAAATCCGCGGAAAACACCGCTCTTTGAAGTCCTACTCGATGAAGTTTTTATTCGTTCGTAACTGACAACTTACTCGCTCCGGGATGACATATCTTATTATTTATTATTTTTGGGGTAAACCGGTAAAGGTATATCCTTACTTTGTGAGTAATTTGTTGCGTGATTGACTGACTGACTGACTGATCATCGCCCAGACCAAATGGCTGAAGCTAGAATCATGAAATTTGGTGGGAGGGTAGCCCTTGGGATGTAGACGAGCAATAAGACGGGAGTTTTCGAAATTCGTGCTATTTCCCGCACAATGTGGCAAAACAGGGATAAATATGTATGGTACCACCGCCAAATCTAAACGGAATGAGCTAGAATCGTGAAATTTGGTGTGAGGGTAGCCCTTATGAGGTCGACCCAGAAATTGAAATTTTTTTAAAATCCGAACATTTACCCGCACATTGAGGGAAAAAGGGACAAATGTGGTACAAGAGCCAAATCCAAATGGCAAGAGCTAGAATCGTGAAATTTGCCGTTAGAGTAGCTCTTGGGACGTAAACTAGAACAAGGAGCGATTTTAGTGGCACTGTGGGAGAGAAAGGGATAAATAATATATAATAAATATTGGCCTTAATATTTTCTATAAAGTTGCTGACCATACCCTATACCAAAAAACTATATTTTTGTTACATAACAGTGAAATACTTACATTTTTGGGGTACGATGTGGTTTTTTGAGCTATTTAGGGTGCCTAGACACGTTCAGATTTCATATGTTCACAAAAGTTGTTCAGATTTACGTTGGCTACAATTTTGCCAAGCATTGTTAGTGAAAAACCAGTAAGGAAAGGCAGAAAGTCGGGCGGGGCCGACTATATAATACCCTACACCTCCCTAACAATGCGATAAGGGTCATTGCCATAATAATTTGGAATAATTGATAAATGGGTAGAAACATATTATCTAATTCTGAAACGATAATCGCTAAAATAAGCAATATTCGTTCCTAAATTGAGAAACATCTTTCTGGAAAATTTTAATGATCGGAAGTAAAATACAACTTCTATAGCGGTTTGATACTAAATCAGGAGGAACATATATATGGAGCTTTAATATAAATCTGAACCGATCTTCCCTGAATACTTATTCATGTAAAAAGACCTCCTTCTGTCGAATTTCGTACTGATCGGATATAAAATACAGTCTCTACAGCGCCTACATGTCAAATCGGGGGTAACGTATATATGGGGGCTATATCTAAATCTGAACCGATTTCTTCCAAATTTAACAGTGTTCATTCATATAATAAGAAACCTCTTTCTGCCGAATTTCATACTGATCGGATATAAAATAACATTTTTACAGCGCTTACAAGTCAAATCCGGGGTAACGTATATATGGGGGCTATATCTAAATCTGAACCGATTTTCTCCGAATTTAGCAGTATTCCTACATGTAATAAGAAACCTCTTTCTGCCAAAATTTGCACTGATCGGATATAAAATACAGTTTTTACAGCGCTTACATGTCAAATCGGGGGTAACATATATATGGGGGCTATATATGAATCTGAACCGATTTTCTCCGAATTTAGCAGTATTCCTTCATGTAATAAGAAACCTCTCTTTGCCGAATTTCGCACTGATCGGATATAAAATAACATTTTTACAGCGCTTATATGTCAAATCGGGGGTAATGTATATATGGGGGCTATATCTAAATCTGAACCGATTTCTTCCAAATTTAACAGAGTTCATTCATGTAATAAGAAACCTTTTCCCGCCGAATTTCATACTGATCGGATATAAAATAAAGTTTTAACAGCGCTTACATGTCAAATCGGGGCTAACATATATATGGGGGCTATATCTAAATCTGAACCGATTTTAACCAAATTCGATAGGGATCGTCCTTGGGCCAAAAAAAAGATATGTGTAAAGTTTCGTCGAGATCGGACCATAATTGCGACCTGTACTTTGATTACAAGAATACATGCACAGACGGACAGACAGACAGACAGACAGACGGACAGACAGACAGACAGACAGACGGACAGACGGACATAGCTAAATCGACTCAGAAAGTGATTCTAAGTCGATCGGTATAATAAACGATGGGTCTATTTTGTCTCCTTTTGGGTGTTACAAACAAATGCACAAAGTTATAATACCCTGTACCACAGTGTGGTGTAGGGTATAATTACGAACCCCCGGAAGTTATGCTGAAAAAGGTGAAAAAAATATTTTTTTCCTTCACTTTTTCAAAAAAAACGTACAGGAAAATTTTTTTCGCAAAAAATTTTAAGATGCTTTATTCAGAATATTCTTAGCTACATTATTTCCAAACATAGTTAAGCGGTATCACCAAGTCTGAATTAGTTGTCGGACAAAAGCTGATGACACCTTTTTCGAGTGGCCCACTGATTTTCAGAAACTTTGGTGGCCCATAAAAAAAAATTGGTCAACAATTTCGCCAAACCTAGAATCGTGAAATTTGCCGTTAGAGTAGCTCTTGGGACGTAAACTAGAACAAGAAGCGACTTTTTGAAAATTTTAGTGGCACAGTGGGAGAGAAAGGGATAAATATGGTACCACCGCCAACTTTAACGTCTAGAATTAGAATGGCGAAAATTGAAGCTCGGGATGTCCATAGAACAAGGGCTCGGGTTAGTCAGCTTTTTTTGTAATCGTATTATTTGGGGGCACAGTGGGGCAAAAAGTGTAAAATAGGATACAGTGATAGATATGGTCCCATGGTTTAAATATGGTACAGTTTGTCAAAAATGGTTAACTATGGTACAGTGGGTCAAAAAGGGACCAAAAGGTGTTAAATATGATACAGTGTAGCAAATAGGATTAAATATAATACAGTGGGGCAAAAAGTGCTAAATATGTTACAGTGAGGCAAAGGGTTTAATATTGCACAATGGGACAAAAAAAGGTTAACAATAGTACAGCGGGGAAAAAATAGTTAAAAATGGTAAAGTGGGACAAAATTGATTAAATATGGAACAGTTGGCCAAAACGCTTTACCTCGGAAACAGTGAGGCAAAAATGTGTTAACTATGCTACAGTGGGTCTAAAATTATTAAATATGTTACAATGTGAAAAAATGGTTGACTATTGTACAGTGGGTCAAAAAAGGTTAAACATGTTATATAATTGTTAAAAATGGTACAGTAGGACAAAAATGGTTAAGTAGGGTACAGTAGGACAAAAAGGTGTTAAATATGATTCAGTGGGAAAAAAGCGTACATTTAGTACATTGGGCAAAAACAAGGAACATAAATATGAGTTAAGAAGTCCTTTATTCAAATCTTATGCTTTTAGTTAAAGTTTAAAATTATGGTGCAGAGTGGCTAAAAGAGGTTAAATAGGGTTGATTGTAGCAAAAAGCGTTAAATATGGTACAGTGAAGCCAAAAGAGTTTAAAATAGTAAAGTGTGGCAAAATGATTAAATGTCGTAAGTGGGGAAAAAATGTTTTATATGTTTTAGATATGTATACAATTTCGTACTGTAGAGGACCAGTGGAATAGCTTGTATGTAAACCGTGGGAGAAAAAAAGCTAAATAAGGCTCGGTATGGTATACAGTTAAACATGTCACAGATATGGGACATAAAGGGTAAAATACGGTATAAGGTTGCGATTATGGCTCTTGAAATATAAACTATGATTTTCTCTAAATGTACACTTTTAGTGGCACAGTTGGGACAAAAACGATTATTTTTTGTAGAGCGGTACAAAAATGGTTAATTATGACACATTTGGTTGAATGGGGTACAATGGAGCGAAAATGGTTAAATATGATCCCTAAATTAAAACTTTTAAAGACACTGTGGGGCAAACACTGTTTTATATTGAACCAGGGTGTGAATGTAGCTATTGGAACATAAACTAGGGGAAAATGGTAACATATGATCCAAAATATAGTTTTTGACATTTAGAGGTACAGAAGAGAAAAGGGATAAAAATAGTACCATGATGCCAAAATAAATACAAAATAATTTTTCCCCATAACTATTCTACAGTACGTTAAACTGAAACTAAATAAACGATGGGGGCTGCGAAGCGCTCCGGGTTAAAGCTAGTGCAAAATATAACCTATTTTTCGGTAAACAGTAGATTCTTTAAATACATTGCACTGTGCCGAACTATAAGTGTTTATGTGCACTGGTATATTAACGTTACGAGCTAATTAATGTTGGTATGATTTGGGCATTTTGTGTGGGAGGTACCAAAAAGGGTGGGCCAATAACGACCATTTTTCTCTGGACACTAGGTACTATAAAAGCATTAGACTGTACAAAATTTCAAGTATTTGTATGCACTGCTATTAAATTTATAACCTGGTAACTTTTGGTACAAAATGGTCCATTTGTGTGGGCGGTACCAAAAGGAGCGTGGCAATAGTGCCCATTTTCACTGTATTGTAGCTGCTATTAAACCATTACACTGCACAAATTGTCAAGTCTTTATATGCACTGGTAATAAATTTATAAGCTATTAACTTTTGGTTCAAAATTGTCCATTTGTGCTACAAAAAGGGGCGTGGCAACTTCGCCTATTTTTCTCGAGGTAATAGTGACTAATAAACTAATACTATGTGTAGAATTTCAGAGGATTCAAATAAGTAGTATAGAAGTTATTAAATAATGTTAACCCTATTTCAATAAATGTTAACCCTTTATGGGGGAGGTACTAGAAGGAGTGGACCAATATGGCCCATCTTCGAACTTAGCCGGAGATGGAATAAAATATTACCGTATACCAAATTTGAGGTCAATCGGTTACTCCTTTCGAGAGTTCGTTCGAGTTTCGTGCGTACCAGCCAGCAGATAGACGGACGGATATTTCTCATTCGACTTAAAATGACCCAAAACGAATATCCGCCGAACATAAACGCAAAGAAAAATTTCGGTTCTGCGAAACGAAATATTAGACAACTACAATTCTCGTTTACGATGACTGAAATTTCGCTTACGCGAAATAAGTTTCTGTAACAACAAACGAAGTTTCAGTTCCGGCAAACGAGAATTGTAGTTGTCTAATATTTCGTTTCGCAGAAACGATTTTTTTCTTTGCGGCCTTAGATCGCTCCTTCGATGTGTTACACTTGGCCCGTAGCAAATGATAAAAAATTTAAAGAACAAAAAGTAAAGGAAAAACAAGTAAACGCGTTAATTTCGGCCATTCCGAATCTTATATACCCTCCACCATGGATAGCATGTGACCTCACAAAATAACTCAAACCTAAAGAAAATAACACCGAAAAACACAAAAAAATATAGTAGATGAGGACAGTAGGAATCACAACAAGTTAGATGCTATATATGGGAGCTATATCTAAATATGGACCGATATACCCCCCATCCTATGGTGAGGGTATAAGAAGAATAAGTATTAAAACAAGCAGAAATGAAACGGATAACAGGGACTGCAGAACGAAACCAGAAATGGAGGGTAACAGAAACAGAGCGTAGTAGGAACACAGCGTAGCAGGACTACAGAGAGCACAGCCGGAACAGGGCATCAACAGGAATACAAAGAAGCAATAATAGAGCACAGCAGGAACCAAGTATAGGACCGTTTCAGGAATAGAGCACAACAGTATTGGAGCGAAGCAGGCCCAGAATATAGTAGGGACTAGTGGATCGGAGCGAAGCAAGACCAGGGCACAGCAGGAAACAGGGGGTTACAGGAACAGAGCATTGCAGAAACAAAGCTTTTCAGGAAAGAGCATTACAGGAACAAGACGTAACCAAAACAGATCATGGCAGCAAAAATACGTAGCAGGACCAGAGAGTTCCAGGAACAGATCGTTGCAGGAAGAAATATTGAGCAGGAACGTTGACGGGAAATTAATATAGCAGAAACATAGCGTAGCTGGAACAGAGCGTAGCAGAAACCGGAGCATAGCAGTAACAAATCGTAGCAGGAAACAGGAACGTAGCAGGAAACGGGACTGAACTGACAATCATGTATTAAAATAACGCGAGATAACGAACGACAATTACGAAAAAGAACAATAGTTACGAAATTACAATTACATTAATTCTTAGACTGAAAGACTACGCATTTTATCTTTGATATCGAGTCGAAAGTAGAAAAGAGAGAGCAAACCGAGTTAAAGTTTTTACGAAGTGAGTTTAACAATTATGAATAGTTCATAATTATATCTACAAAAATATATTTGTAACGGAATGAAATTACAAGTCGAACGAGCAGGCTAACTAAATAATGTGAATTTATTTCCCCATTAATCAATTTAACTATCAACACAATACCTAATATAAACCTTCTTTTCTCAAGGGAAGGACGATCAATCAGTTTCAGGCGATTGAGATAAGCTGGTAAATCAAGAGGGTCACCCCAGCCAAGTCCCCAGGCAAAAAGTAGGTATTGTTTTTGTACGGATTCAAGCCTATTCACGTAAATGTTAAATGAGTAGACCTCAAAGCAGATGCATATTCAAGAGTAGACCTCACAAGAGATATATAAAGATATATCATAGCTTTCGCCACACACAATTTAATGTGTAAGTATAATTCAAGTTTTATTCTGAATGATATTGTTTCGCAGCGTGATAAAAATTCGTGCGTTTTCCTTTTTATTTTCTAAAAACTAGCCATCGTATCAGGCAACGTCATATAATACGATCGTTAGTATTCTATCAGTTTTTCAATTTAAGTTAAAATAAGTAAGAAAGTTCAGTCGGGTAAACCGACTTATGAATTCCCTCACCTTGAGTCCCACAACTATATTAGTAATTTTTTTTTTGTTTTAATTAAATTATTATCAATTTAAATTGCATTTAATAACTTTAAAGTATTAATTATGGTATTAATTAATTATGGTATTAATTAATTATGGTATTAAAATTATAAGCTGTTAACTTTTGGTGCAAAATGACCCATTTGTGTGGGAGGCACCAAAAGGGGCGTGCCAATTACGGCCACTTTTCCCGAGACTCTAGGTACTATAAAAGCATTACACTGTACAACATTTCAAGTCATTGTATGTACTGTTAATAAAGTTATAAACTATTAACTTTTGGTTCAAAATTGTCCATTTGTGTGGGAGGTACCAAAAGGGGCGTGGAAACTTCGCTCATTTTTCTCGAGGAAATGCTGACTCGTAAACTAATAATTTGTGTAGAATTTCAGAGGTTTCACTAAAAACGAGGGTTGCTATATATATTATTGGCCTAGGCAACACTAAGTGTTGCCTGGCGCCATCTGACATTTCCATTGCAAAGTTTGACATTTTTTAGCATAAACGTACTCAGAACGTTTTGACGTACGACCATCATTTGTGTTGTTTACAGTGACTTGCAAAAATCAATTTGGCAAAAAAATGGAATTAACTCGTGAACATTTTCGTGCGATCATTTTTCACAACTTTCGACGTGGATTGTCACGTCAAGAGTGCATCGATGAACTTAAATCTTTGTATGGCGATGAAGCCCCATCCTATAGCAACACTAAGTCTTGACTGGCGCCATCTGACATTTCCATTGCAAAGTTTGACTTTTTTTTAGCATAAACGTACTCAGAACGTTTTGACGTACGACCATCATTTGTGTTGTTTACAGTGACTTGCAAAAATCAATTTGGCAAAAAAAATGGAATTAACTCGTGAACATTTTCGTGCGATCATTTTTCACAACTTTCGACGTGGATTGTCACGTCAAGAGTGCATCGATGAACTTAAATCTTTGTATGGCGATGAAGCACCATCCTATAGCACTGTAAAAAACTGGTTTAATGAATTCAACCGTGGCCGTCGCTCGCTCAAAGACGAAGGTCGTCCAAAAACGGCCGTTGTGCCAGAGAACATTGATGCCGTGCGTGAACTGATAATGCAAGATCATCATGTGACATACCGTTAGATAGAGGCATCCTTGCGCATTTCTTCCACCAGCATACATTCGATATTGCATGAACACCTGGCCGTAAAAAAGGTTTGTTCTCGTTGGATCCCGCACAATTTGACAATCGCTCAAAAAAGGCACGTGTCGATTGATGCAAAGAAATTTTGAAAAAATACGATCGCGTTGCTTCAAAAGACGTTTATAAGATCGTCACAGATGACGAATCTTGGATCTTTGGGTATGAGCCCGAAACAAAACAGCAATCGACCGTGTGGGTCTTCGAAGACGAGCCAAATCCAACGAATGTTGTTCTTGGAATAAGCTCTTGGAAGCAAATGGTCGCCTGTTTCTTCGGCAAAACTGGTCATGTGGCAACTGTTCCGCTTGAGCAACGTAGGAGGTCAATTATGAGTGGTACACCACAATTTGTTTGCCTGAAGTCTTCGGAAAAATTCGAAAAACGAACAAGAGAAGACGAATTATTGTGCACCATGACAATGCGAGCTCTCACACATCGGCTCAAACCAGCGCCTTTTTGACCGACCAAAACGTCGAATTGATGGGTCATCCGCCGTACAGACCTGATTTGACACCCAATAACTTCTTCTTATTCACTGACATCAAGAAAAAAGTGCCGTGTCAACGTTTTTCGACGCCTGAAGCAGCTGTTGAAGCGTTCAAAACCCATGTTTTGGAGGTGAATTTTCAACACTCTGTAACCAAAACAATTCGCGCTCAAATGACAAAATGGTCTGAGTGAAGTTATGCTAAAAAATGTCATACTTTCCAGTGGAAGTTCCACTTTTCATCTGGCAACACCAGCATTGCCAGGACCGAAATATAAATAGCAACCCAGGTATAGGGTCATTCAACAATATAGCTAACAGCCTAATTACGTAAACATCATCAAGTTCAACTGACTACTCAACTCTGAGCGATTCAAGTTTGAGTCAGAAGTCATCGCTTTTAACTCAGTTTCAACTCAATGATCTAGTGAGAGATTTGGAACTGAGCAAAGATAAGGCAGAACTACTTGCATCTCGGATGAAACAGTACAATATTTTGGCCCCAGATGTTAACATTATAGAGTCCGTGATATACCTTACAAACAATTTTATACAACTATGGATAACATATGTATGCTTTTGCAAGGACATTCCCGGATTGTTCGAGGAACTAAATCAAACATAAAATTCAAAGGAATGGCGGTTAGTTGTTGACAGCAGTAAAGAATGTTTGAAAGCAGTACTTTTGCACAACGGAAATCAGAAACCTTCGATTTCCATTGCTCATGCTGTCAACACTAAGGAATCATACAAAACAATGGCTAAATTGATAAAGTACATAAAATGTGAACAACATGACTGATCAATATGTTGCGATTTAAAAGTCGTTGGGATGTTATGTGCAAGGCGGATATACAAAATATTGCTGTTTTTATGCCTTTGGGATAGCCGTGCTCGCGAAGATCATTACAGAAGAAAGAGATGGCCGACAAGAAAACACATTATTGGACAAAAATGGCTTTATCCGAATCATTGAACTGCATTAGTTATATTTTTGGGCTCTGCAGTCTACATTCACTTCTTTTGTAATAAATTTATCGCAATATTTGACATTTAAGGCAAAACGATTGAATATACAGTGGGGGTCCAGTGTGGTACAGTAGAGCAAAGCTATAGAATATGATCTCAAGTGACATTGTAGATTTGTATGTATGTTGTAACTTAAGGGTTAGGCTAGGGTGGCAGCCAGCTTTGCGAGCTCGCATAGACCAATGTAGATCCTTAGTAACCACGGGCACATCAGCCAATTGTCGAAACCGTCCTATTTGATAAACAAAGTTATAAATAGTACGAATGTCGGTACCGGAAAGATCTGTCAGACTTCCTAGAAAGACCGACCCCAGTATATTCAGACGTCGTTTACTTAATGAAATTAGCAAAGCAGATGCTCAATGCTCTCCACTTCTTCCTCATCACCATAATTCCTACAGAAGTCATTGGGCTCAATACCTAACCGTCTGATGTGTTCGCCGATCAGGCAGCGTTCCGTCGGAACTGACACTAACGAAAACAGTATTTTCCTCTCTAGTGCGAGGAGACATTTTGACGTTGTCAATTAGTATCTTGGTCAGATTTGTCTACCTACCGTACAGGTGCCGACTTCTGTCCATCTTTCATTGGACTGCCTGATTGCCTCTTTCCTAAGCCAAAGCTTGTATATGGACTGTGGGGCACCAATAGATGCAAATTCTTTGAGAATTTGTGAATTTATGGATGTGATCTCCAGAGAATTGATGGCAGCCTGACTGTCCAAGTAAATGACAACGTCCGTGTGGGTCACTACGGTGCGGTTCAGCCACTTTGCTACTCCCCTTATTGCCATTATTTCGGCTTGATGGACATTACATATATCTGGAAGTCTATGAGCTTTATCAAGAATGAATTCCTTACAGTGCACTCTGAACCCAACCTTATCATCAATCTATTTTCTGGTGCCAGGTTTCTTAGTGGTGAAGATCCTCCCGAACGTATATAGTCCACTCGGTCGGTTACTATAGCACTACATTGTGATATCGTCATGTGGAGGTAGTTCTTGTACCTCCACATTGATAGACAGTTCAATCGTAGTGCCGCTCTGGTGGCAACTTCTCTCGTTACAATATCAATAGGCAGTAAGGCTTGTAGAGACTCAGTCGCTGAAGTCCTCAACGAACTTCTTATGTATATGTAGTTAGTTTTCCGAACCTTTGATAATTGTTTTGTAATGGATGGTTTATTAGTTGCCGTCCACAACACCACAGTGCCCCACAATGTATTGGGCGAACTACTGATATATCGATACCTCCATTCTAAACTGTGCTAAGTGCAAAAAGGTAGTTTTTCAGGAGAGGTGATCAAAGTTTGATGAATTTTTCAAATTTGTATTTGATTTCCTTTATAATGCAAATCGAATAACCTGTACTGTTTTATGACGGTTGACGGATGAACACCAAATATTGACTGAACATAATTTGGAATATTTAGAAATTAAAAATGCAATCTCCCTAAAACTATGCTAAGTTGACTTAGCATGTTTTAGAAAGGAGGTATCGATATCTATCCAATGGACGATTTTAGGAGAGATGCCCCAACGCGACCCTACAGCTCTCCTGCAGGAATATAATGCGACGTTGGATTTCTCCACACGTTCCAGTACATTAAGTCTGAATAACAATTTCCTATTTAGAATTATTCCTAGACATTTGGCACATTCAGAAAAAACCACCTCTGTTCCATTTATCCGCAAAAAATGCAACAAAAACTACACTAAAACATATTTTGTCATATTTCTAGACGTACTAATCATAAATATAAGGACATTAGTACTTACAATTACAAACATTTACTTAGTATTAGGGAACTTTTATTCACACAGTACAACACATGATTTTGGGACTCAATTCTGAGAATTGGACGTGAAAGTAGCCCCCAAAAATAAGAACTTCTGCATCATTCGTTTAGTCAAGTTAACCCATTTATTTAATGGCCATATGATTTTTTTTTTGCTCAAAGTGGATTTTTGTACTTTTTTTATATTTTAGAACGGTTATATCTCGGTATACCATACGGAATATCTCTTTTTGTGTATGAAGCAAAGTTGTAGATATTGAATAGGAGAAAAAAATGCGGAACAAACCTACCCGAAACAAGTAAAAGCGTTAAGTTCGGCCATGCCGAATCTTATATACCCTCCACCATGAATTGCATTCAATTTTATTTCTGAAAAAATCTTTGGATATGGAGCAAAGCATGAAACGATCCTTTTTGCTTAAGCAAATTATTAAAAAACAAGTAAGGAAAGACAGAAAGTCGGGCGGGACCGACTATATAATACCCTACACCTCCCTAACAATGCGATAAGGGTCATTGCCATAATAATTTGGCAGTGTTCATACATGTAATAAGAAAACTCTCTCTGCCGAATTTCGTACTGATCGGATATAAAATACGGTTTCTACAGCGCTTACATGTCTAATCGGGTGAAACATATATATGGGGGCTATATCTAAATCTGAACTGAATTTCCCCGAATTTGGCAGAGTTCATTCATATAATAACAGAACTCTCTCTGCCAAATTTCGTACTGATCTGATACAAAATACAGTTTCTACAGCGCTTATATGTCAAATCGGGTGTAACATATATATAGGGGCTATATATAAATCTGAACCGATTTTGACTGATTTCAATAGGGATCGTCCTTGAGCCAAAAAAGAGCACTGTGCTAAATTTCATCACAATCGGACCATAAATACGACTTGCACTTTAATTACAACGATACATCTACAGTCGGACGGACATGATTAAATCGACTCAGGAAGTGATTCCAAGTCGATGGGTATAATAAACGATGGGTCTATCTATTCTCCTTCTGGGTGTTAAAAAAAGCGCAAACTCATAATACCCTGGACCACAGTGTGGTGTAGGTTATAAAAACGAACGCTGAAAAATGTGGTATTTATGGCTTAAATTAGCATATTTGAGAACTAGATCTACACGGGGACCACAACAATATAAAAGCTGATTTGTATAAATCTTATTGAGATGACTTATTGCCAAAATAGAATACAAATTGCAAAGTTTCTGCAAAATTTCTTTGAAAATGTGGTGTTTATGGCTTAAATAAGAATTTTTGGGAGCGACATCTATAGGTTGACTATAACAAAATATGAACTGATTTAAAAAATGTTTACTGCGATGAATTCTTGTCTTCATTAAATACATACTGCAAAGATTCAGCCAAAATGCTTAGAAAATGTTGTATGTAAGGCTTAAATACGTATATTTTGGAGCGAGCTCTATAGGGTGACTATAAAAAAATATGAACCTATTTGTAAAATTTCTGCTGTGATGAATTCTTGTCAAAATAGAATGCAAAGTTTCTGCTAAATTGCTTTAAAAGTGTGGTATCTGTGGCTGTGAACCTATTTGTAAAATTTCTGCTGTGATGAATTCTTGTCAAAATAGAATGCAAAGTTTCTGCTAAATTGCTTTAAAAGTGTGGTATCTGTGGCTCAAAAACCGTATTTTGGAGCGACCTCTATAGGGGAGCTATATCAAAACATTGACCGATATGATTTCTTTGAAAAAAAAACATTATTGTTAAGGAAATTCAAAATTTTTTTATTTAATGTGAAGTACAGTCGATCCAATTAAGTTATAAATGAAACGTCATTCAAATGGCCTCCATGACTTCTTCTGCAGGACGAATGCGATGAATCCAATTTTCGAGCACTTTTTCCACTAAATCAAGTCGTATGTCATGAATGGCACGTTCAATATTGACTTGTAAAGCTTGAAGAGACTCTGGTTTATTTCGAAAGACCAATGACTTCAAATAACCCCACGAGAAGTAGTCTAATGGTGTTACTTCTTGGAGGCCATTCAATATCACAATTTCTTGAAATAATCGAATCTCCAAACTTTTCTCGCAACAATTCAATTGTTTCATTTGATGTGTGGCACGTAGCCACAATCAATGGCAAAAAGATAGCACGTAACGAGAGCTAAAATATTGCTCATGGGTGTCAAGGTCGTAGGAGGACTGGAAAGGTTTTTTTTTTGGATTTAAAAAAAATTGGTTTAGCGCACGAAAAGTTGCAATTGGAGAACGAATATTTTGATAATAAATGGTGCAATTAGGTGTCAAAAACACGAAAAAAATATTTAAAAAAATTTTATGGTATTTTTTTTTTTAAATTCCAGCTTTCATGAAAATTACATTTAGTACTTAGACCATAAATAAGCCTGTTTGAGCCGTCTTATGCGTTAAATTAAAGGGAATTATGAGAGCTACAAATGCTGAAAATATCGCTTTCACGTAGAATCATTGGTTTAGAAACAGTCGTCAAAAATATGAGAAAAAAATGATTTTTGTTTTTAAAAACACTTTTTCCTTGTACAAAAAAAAAAACATAAAAAAATCTAAAACAATTATTTTATCACATTTTTAAAAAGCCAGCCTGCTAACGAAGAAAACACTGCCTATTTGAAAAATCTATGGATAGATGTAAAAGTTATGAGCCATTTTGTAAATGTTAGGGAAATTCAAAAAAACTTGTTTCATATTTTTTCGTTTTAAATGATGTTTTTTTTGCTTATATTGAATTCACCATATGTGAGTGAGATATATAAGAGACATTGCACTTGTATTTTATTTTATGAGGATTGATGTCAGACAGGACGAGGTTTTATGGCCGTTCGTAACCCTCCATAAAACATGATATGCAATGTGAGAGCTATATTGGATGAGATCCGCTCAGGTAGAGGGTCATTCAACAATATTTATGGTTTTCTATTTATGAGGTTTCCATTCAGTTACGCCTTTTAGGGGCATGGACATCCCAGTCGTATATACAGGTAGTAAAATTATATGTACGCAATACAAAGTAGTACGCGGCAGTCTTGAAAACATTGGGTTTTTTACGTTCGAAGCAAACTATATGTCAGCTACAGGTACTGCAACTTATGAACCTTAAACCTGGAATTTATGAATGAAATTTCTTATTAATAAACTAGTGTAATTCAGCGCCTTAAAGAGATAAGTCGATTTTCTGAAAAATATTACAAAAATATATTTCGAAGTATGAGTAAAAGACAATGTGTAAATGATCCCGACAATTACTGCTACATCTGCGGAAAATATGTAATTAAAAAAATCGACGTGGGTTTAGTAAAATAATAGAAGAAATATATGTGTAATATTTTGGTATACGAGTTAAAAATATGAACGAACCGTGGACACCTAGTATTTTGTGTAATTCGTGCCATGTAAATCTTACTCGACGGACTAGTGGAAGAATGCGGTAAGTACTTTAAAATTAATGTAATTTTAGACTTTACGTGCAATTTGGAATGCCAATGATTTGGAGACAACCATTCATTCACGATACGGACTGCTATTTTTGTATAAGTTAATAGATTGGAGTAGGAAATGTCCAAGTGTAGCTAACAGCCTAATTACGGAAACATCAGAGTACTCAATTCTGAGCGATTCAAGTTTGAGTCGCGGATGAAACAGTACTATATTTTGGCCCCAGATGTTAACATATCATATTATAGAGTCCGTGATATTGTGGGTACTACGTTTCCACTTCAATATATGTTACTTGTTCTATTATTTATAAAATTAGTTTAAGTGTGCTTTGGTTTATTGTCAATATTGTTTATGTCAATAAAATAAAATTTCAGTTGTTTGAAAATTATTAAAATCGAAAGACTCAAATTCGGTAACTTATTTACGACAATTATAATTCGTAGCAGCCCCTACAAATTGGTGACCCTCGAACGTCAAAATAAAATCCAAACAATCTCAATATGCAAGCAACACAAACAAATTCCGCAACATCTAACAACAATCAAGCGGTGTCAATTGAATCTGCCCGGATTGCAAAACTTCCATCATTTTGGAAGGATGAACCAGAGGTATGGTTTATTCAAGTTGAGGCCACTTTCCGTCTTCATGGTATTACTCAAGACTCAACCAAATATGAGTACCTCGTGGCAAATCTGGAACCCTCAATTTTGTTTTTAGTAAAAGATATCATCCTAAATACTTCACTGACCGATAAGTACGCAGCAATGAAGAAGCGAATCACAGATTCTTTTGAGGAATCTTCTGAAAATAAAATAAAGTGTCTTCTAAACGGTTTGGAATTGGGTGACCAGAAGCCATCACACTACTTACAACGTATGAAATGCCTAGCAGCCGGTAAGATTAGTGATGACGTTCTAAAATCCCTATTCCTTGACCGATTACCAGAGAAAGTTCGGTGCATACTCGCGGTCTGCGATTCACAAGACCTCAATAAATTAGCGACGCAGGCTGATAGAATCCTGGGCACACTTTCAAGTTCCACATCCCTTCTTGTCACTGAAGTTCACGATGAAAAACTTGACTCTCTCATCGAAAGAATTGACGCATTGGAATCGCGTTCAAGAAGTAGCAGACGATCCAATACAAAATTCCGTTCACAATCAAGAGGAAGTATAAGCAATCAGCGTAAGTGTTGGTATAATTTTCGTTTTGGCGAGAATGCCCGTAAATGCATTCCTCCATGCAATTTCAACGAGGGAAAAAAACTAATTACTCCATCAAAATCAATTTCGGCAAACAATTTTGATGGGGGATTGACAGGCCGATTATTTATTACCGACACAAATACCAAAATACGATTTTTAGTTGATACTGGAGCAGAAATTTCAGTTTATCCCTGTAAAACTCGGAGTAACCCTCTTTTATTTATGCTGCAAATGGAACTGAAATCAAAACATATGGCACTATTCTCCTATCTCTCAATTTGGGTTTACGTAGATCATTTTCTTGGAAGTTTGTCTTAGCAGATGTTTCACGCCCGATAATTGGCGCAGATTTCCTACGCCATTACCATCTTTTACCCGACCTCAACACTCGAAAATTGGTTGATGGTAATACACAACTCGCTGTAAGTGGAACATTATGCAATATAGATACCACGGGTATTAAAATGGTTTCTGGAGACACAGATTTTCATCGTTTACTTAAGATGTATCCTGATATCATTATGCATAACGATAATTTTTCTTCCGATCATGGCATGTATCATCACATTGTCACCCGTGGACCACCAGTGTCATGTAAAAGTAGACGTTTGGACCCAGTAAAATTAAAAGCAGCAAAAGAGGAATTTCAATACATGATAAATAAAGGGATAATACGACCATCAAGTAGCAACTTGGCAAATCCTTTGAATATGGTCAAAAAACCGAACGGGGAATGGAGAACATTCTTTATGCTGCAAATGGAACTGAAATCAAAACATATGGCACTATTCTCCTATCTCTCAATTTGGGTTTACGTAGATCATTTTCTTGGAAGTTTGTCTTAGCAGATGTTTCACGCCCGATAATTGGCGCCCGATAATTGGCGCAGATTTCCTACGCCATTACCATCTTTTACCCGACCTCAACACTCGAAAATTGGTTGATGGTAATACACAACTCGCTGTAAGTGGAACATTATGCAATATAGATACCACGGGTATTAAAATGGTTTCTGGAGACACAGATTTTCATCGTTTACTTAAGATGTATCCTGATATCATTATGCATAACGATAATTTTTCTTCCGATCATGGCATTTATCATCACATTGTCACCCGTGGACCACCAGTGTCATGTAAAAGTAGACGTTTGGACCCAGTAAAATTAAAAGCAGCAAAAGAGGAATTTCAATACATGATAAATAAAGGGATAATACGACCATCAAGTAGCAACTTGGCAAATCCTTTGAATATGGTCAAAAAACCGAACGGGGAATGGAGAACATGTGGCGACTATAGGGCCCTCAATAGTATCACCGTTGCAGATAAGTATCCCGTGCCATACTTAACAGATTTTCAAATGAACGTACATGGATCCGTCATATTTTCAAAATTAGATCTTATGAAAGCATTTTATCAAACTCCAGTACATCCAGACGATATTCCCAAGACAGCAGTGATAACTCCATTTGGCTTATTCGAATTTTTGAGAATGCCATTTGGATTATGCAACGCCGGAAATCAGAAACCGTCGACTCCCATTGCTCATGCTGTCAACACTAAGGAATCATCGAAACAATGGCTAAATTGATAAAATACATAAAATATGAACAAAATGACTGGAAAATTTGTTGCGATTTAAAAGTAGTTGGTATGTTATGCCTCTGGGATAGCCGTGCTCGCGAAGATCATTACAGAAGAAAGAAATGGCCAACAAGAAAACACATTACATGGGTGAAAACAACATAAAATACACACCTCTTGTACAAAAAGTAAACATTATTTTGCCACCACTGCATATTAAGCTGGGGCTCTTTAAAAATTTTGTAAAAGCCTTAAGGAAAGGTGGCAATTTACTCTCATATTTAAAAAGTTTATTTAAAAGTCTTTCTTCTTTTTGATCATTTCTTGCATTCTCATTTAAACTCTTTCTCCGAGAATCTTGGCGACGTAAGCGACGAACATGGCGAAAGGTTTCACGAAGAAATGAAATCCATCGAGCGGCGTTACCAAGGGCTCTGGGATGAAAGAATGGTGGTAGATTATATTTGTTTCCTCATTAGAGAAACAAAGAACTCACAATTACGTCTAATAAAACTTGTACATGTCAATAAACTCGAACATACATAATATAAATAAAAGTAATAAATAAAATCGCTATTTAAACAGAAATTAAAAAAAAAGATTTTTTGAAATTCTCTTACCTCTACCAAAAGGGCTATAATTTCTACATTTAGCCATAGATTTTCAAATAGGCATTATTTTCTTCGCTAGGATGCAAACTTTTACAAAATAAAATAAAATATTTTTTTTCGATAGTTTTTCTATTTTTTATGTTTTTTTTCGTCCCTGGTATTTTTTTTTGAAAAAAATCTACTTTTTCCAATTAGTTTAATGACTGATACTAAACCACTTTTTCTAAGCTAAAGAGATATTTCCAACATTGGTAGCTCACATTAATAGCTTCAATTTAACTTTAAGTCGACCTGATCGGGCATATACTCCGAAAATTATAGTGCAACTACTAAGGGTACCTTCGACAATAATAGTATTTTTCATAAAAAAAATTTTAAAAAAAATTTTACCATAAAAAAATGTTTGGTTTTGATTTTATATAACAGTATGCCACAATCTATACAAAAAAATAAGTTTCAGGTCTAGGACACATACAAATTTTTTTTGTTGCATAGCGTATTTTGCCTTTGAATCGCTTTTCCATTGGCATGGTCACCTGGTGATCCTCTTTCCTTGTTCGACCGATTTCTGAGGTCATTGTGCAAAAAGGTATTAAGGTGGAAATGCATGATATGTAATGTCATGGATGCATTGATTATTTCAAAATAATACAGCAACTTGTCCACTCGTGTCTCAATATTGACAATAATTGGAAAATAGAAAACATATAAAAATCTCATATTTTTTAGGTCGGAATTTTTATTTTCATGCAAAATAAAGTTTATAACAAAATGACTATTTGTAGATTAGAAGTGCAAAAAATCCACCTTGAGCAAAAAAAATCGTATGGCCATTAAATTATTAATGGAGCCAACTTGATTAAACGAATGATGTAGAAGTTCTTATTTTTGGGGCTACTTTCACGTCCACTTCTCAGAATTGAGTTCCAAAATCATGTGTTGTTCTGTGTTAAGGAACTTTTGTTAATTTTAAGCACAAAATTTCATTTATAACCAGTAAGGAAAGTCTAAAGTCGGGCGGGCCGACTATATAATACCCTACACCACTCTCGTAATATTGAATAACTCTGATATTTAAATTTTGTAATTCAAGTATAAATTGTTTACATAAATTTACTTTTGGAACATTTTATACTTATTAAATAATACCCTGTACCACAGTGTGGTGTAGGGTATAAAAACGACTGGATCAAAAGAGCCAAATCGGATGAAACATATATATGGGAGCTATAGCTATATCTTAACCGATTTTCTTCAAATTCGGCAATGTTGGTACATGGATCAAGAAACTCTACCATTCTAAATTTCAAAACGATTGGATGTAAAATACAGCTTCTATAGGACTAAAGGGCCAAATCGGACGAAAGATATATATGGGAGCTATATCTAAATCTCAACCGATTTTCTTCAAATTCGGTAGTGTTGGTTCATGGATCAAGAAACTATACAATAAATAAATTTCAAAATGATTGGATGTAAAATACAGCTTCTACAGGACTAAAGGGCCAAATCGGACGAAACATATATATGGGAGCTATAGCTACATCTTAACCGATTTTCTTCAAATTCGGTTGTGTTGGTTCTTGGATCAAGAAACTCTACCATTCTACATTTCAAAACGATTGGATGTAAAATACAGCTTCTATAGGACTAAAGGGCCAAATCGGACGAAAGGTATATATGGGAGCTAAATCTAAATCTGAACCGATTTCAACGATCGGAGTGAAATTGCGACCTGTAGTCGACGAACAACTTTACATGACAGACGGACGGACGGACATGGTTAAATCGACTCAGCTGGTGATTCTGAGTCGATCGGTATACTTTAAGGTGGGTCTAGCTGTGTTATTTTTAGGTGTTACAAACACCTGCCGTGGAACAAACTTATAATACCCTGTACCACAGTGTGGTGTAGGGTATAAAAAGAACCAAATATAATTAAATTTTATCCCTCATTTTAGTGATACAAGGGTATATACGAGTATCATTTGCTACGGCCAAAAGTGTAACACATCGAAGGAGTGATCCAAGACCCTAAGTATGTTAGGCGGATATTCGAGTTGGGTCATTTTAAGTCGAATGAGAAATGTCCACCCGTCCGTCTATTTGTCTGCTGGCTGGTGCGCACGACAACTCTCGAAAGGAGTAACCGATTGACTTCAAATTTGGTATACGGTAATATTTTTTTCTATCTCCGGCTAAGTTCGAAGATGGGCCTTATTGGTCCACACCTTCTGGTACCTCCCACACAAAGGGTTAACATTTAGTAAAATATTGATTCTTAAAAACATTTATACTATTTATTAGAATCTTCTGAAATTCCACGCATTGTATTATTTTATTAGTCTCTATCACCTCGAGAGAAATGGGCGAAGTTGCCACGCTCCTTTTGATACCTCACATACAAATGGACCATTATGCATCAAAATTTAACTGCTTATAACTTTAATACAAGTGCATAAAAATACTTGAAATATTGTACAGTACACGAGACCACAAGTCGTACCATCAGAAGATTTTAGAATATCTAGTTGGTCATATTCAAACGCCAGAAATCTCGGACCGCATTCCTGAAGTGCGGCTTACAGCTACCTGTGATACGTTTGTGCCAGACAGACGCTCCTGGGAAAATGGAACTTTGGCCCATGTGCCAGTGGGAACCAGCTACTACACGGATGGGTCCAAGCGAGGAGGAAGGACGGGTCTGGGACTTTTTATTGATGAACCAGAAGTCGAACTTCACTTCCGCCTCCCTGACCATAACACGGTATTTCAAGCAGAAGTTCGAGCAATCACGGAGTGTGTGAACTGGCTCAGTAACACGACAAAGCCTAAATATGCCAACATCTTCACAGATAGCCAAATGGCGATTAAAGCAATAACATCGGATAGGGTCAAATCCAGAACTGTGTTCGACTTGCGTATTTGCTGGGTACCAGGACACAACGGAGTGATTGGAAATAAACGGGCAAACAACTTGGCTTCAAAGGGCAGAGAACTTCGAGTAATAAACTTGGAAAATTGGCAGTGATGGCTCATAAAACTGTGTGGAATAGCGCAACAGTAGGAGCAACTGCAAAGATACTGTGGGGTGACCCAAATGAAAAGAAAACAAGAAGTCTTCTGAAACTAAACAAGATCGATATTAGTAAGATGATGAGTGTTCTAACGGGTCACTCAAGCTTACAAGCAAACGAATGCAGGGCATGCAGAGAAAACATCGAAACGATGGAACATTTTCTGTGTCACTGCCCGGCTTTCACACATGCACGATCCCAACATTTCGGGTCCGACATATTACCAGACTTGACTCATCTCAGAGAATATGACTGGAAGATACTGAGAAAATTCGTGTCTAGTACCGATTTTCTTTAACTCGTGAGGTATAAAAAGATCATAAATAAGGACATACACTGGCTTAAGTGTATGTCCATGGACATGAGACGTTTAAACGTCTCCTCTCTTCAACCTAACCTAACCTAACCTTGTACAGTACAGGGTGGCTGATATGTAATGCAACAAAGTAAAGCGCTTTGTTTTTTTATTTTCTTTTTAAATTTTATTGTTCAAAGGAAAAAATTTCGGAAATAACATGAAATTTTAGAAACAGTTTAGATTTGTTCGAATTGGCCACCTTTGGCACGAATTATGGCCTTCAAACGTCCGACAAAGCCATCACACGCGGCACGAAAGTGGCTCTGCGGTATTTTGGCCCATTCCCGGCGAAGCGCCGTCTTGAGATGATTGATACTTTGGTATTTTTTAGTGCGAACCTTACTCTCTAAAATGCCCCAGGCGCAAAAGTCCAATGGATTGAGATCCGGAGATCTTGGTGGCCATTGTGCGGTAGAAATGAAGCGAGGAACCTCCTTTTTAAGCTGAGTCCTGTTGGAATGTCCATGGTCTGCGGCCGAAATGTTTGTCTGCCCCGGTAGAAATGAAGCGAGGAACCTCCTTTTTAAGCTGAGTCCTGTTGGAATGTCCATGGTCTGCGGCCGAAATGTTTGTCTGCCCAGGGCTTCAATACTATCTTTAGGACATTTTCCCGATAATATTCGGCATTTATTTTGACCCCATGGTCGATGAATACGAGCGGGGAGCGACCATCGCCCGTTACGGCGGCCCACACCATTACCATCGGCGGCGCTTGAGTTCTGGTGGCAAATCGAAGGTGTAAATTTTCAGCTGACCTCTTTGGCAAGTAAACCCGATCATTTTGATTGTTCACAAGCTGCTCAATTTGGAATGGCTTCTCATCAGACAAAACCAAATTCGGTAACTGGCCACTTTCGTGCAAGCTAAGCAACTCCTTGGCTCTTTCCAGTCTAACTTTTTTTGTGCATCGGTGAGCTCTTGCACTTTTTGGAACTTCAATGCTCATTTTTTAATATGTGTTGTATTCATTCTCGCGATATGTTCAGCTCACGTGCAATTTTTCTACCACTGCGGCGTGGATTTCGATCAAATCTGGCCTTCACTTTTCGGATCATTTCTGGTGTTGTTACCGATTTTTTTCGTCTACTTTTTGGACGCGATGCAACACTGCCAGTATCACGGTAACGAGCAATGGTACGAGAACCAAAAGATTTATTCACATTTAAATGCTGGAGGGCTCTAACGATAGCCACTTGTGTTTTTCCACCCAAATATAAAGCAATCACACTATCACGCTTGAATTCCATCACGAATAACTTTTTTATACCCTACACCACACTGTGGTACAGGGTATTATAAGTTTGTTTCACGGCAGATGTTTGTAACACCTGAAAATAACACAGCTAGACCCACCTTAAAGTATACCGATCGACTCAGAATCACTAGCTGAGTCGATTTAACGATGTCTGTCCGTCCGTCCGTCCGTCTGTCCATGTAAAGTTGTTCGTCGACTACAGGTCGCAATTTCACTCCGATCGTTCTGAAATTTTGCAGTTCAGAGTATTTCGCGGCTGTTAAGATCGCTATTGAATTTGGTTGAAATCGGTTCAGATTCAGATAAAGCTCCCATATATATCTTTCGTCCGATTTGGCCCTTTAGTCCTATAGAAGCTGTATTTTACATCCAATCGTTTTGAAATTTAGAATGGTAGAGTTTCTTGATCCATGAACCAACACTACCGAATTTGAAGAAAATCGGTTAAGATTTAGCTATAGCTCCCATATACATGTTTCGTCCGATTTGGCCCTTTAGCCCTGTAGAAGCTGTATTTTACATCCAATCATTTTGAAATTAAGAATGGTAGAGTTTCTTGATCCCTGAACCAAAACTACCGAATTTGAAGAAAATCGGTTAAAATTTAGCTATAGCTCCCATATATATGTTTCGTCCGATTTGGCCACTGTATTTTACATCCCATCGTTTTGAAATTTAGAATGGTAGAGTTTCTTGATCCATGAACCAACACTACCGAATTTGAAGAAAATCGGTTAAGATTTAGCTATAGCTCCCATATACATGTTTCGTCCGATTTGGCCCTTTAGCCCTGTAGAAGCTGTATTTTACATCCAATCATTTTGAAATTAAGAATGCTAGAGTTTCTTGATCCATGAACCAACACTGCCGAATTTGAAGAAAATCGGTTAAGATTTAGCTATAGCTCCCATATATATGTTTCGTCCGATTTGGCCCTTTAGTCCTATAAAAGCTGTATTTTACATCCAATCGTTTTGAAATGTAGAATCTATAGCTCCCATATATATGTTTCGTCCGATTGGGCCATTTAGTCCTATAAAAGCTGTATTTTACATCCAATCGTTTTGAATATTAGAATGGTAGAGTTTCTTGATCCATGAACAAACATTGCCGAATTTGAACAAAATCGGTTAAGATTTAGCTATAGCTCCCATATATATGTTTCGTCCGATTTTGCTCTTTACTCCTGAAGAAGCTGTATTTTACATCCAATCATTTTGAAATTTAGAATGGTAGAGTTTCTTGATCCATGAACCAACACTGCCGAATTTGAAGAAAATCGGTTAAGATTTAGCTATAGCTCCCATATATATGTTTCGTCCGATTTGGCCCTTTAGTCCTATAAAAGCTGTATTTTACATCCAATCGTTTTGAAATTTAGAATGGTAACGTTTCTTGATCCATGAACCAAAACTACCGAATTTGAAGAAAATCTGTTAAGATTTAGCTATAGCTCCCATATATATGTTTCGTCCGATTTGGCCCCTGTATTTTACATCCCATCGTTTTGAAATTTAGAATGGTAGAGTTTCTTGATTCATGAACCAACATTGCCGAATTTGAAGAAAATCGGTTAATATTTAGATATAGCTCCCATACATATCTTTCGTCCGATTTGACCCTTTAGTCCTATAGATGCTGTAGTTTACATCCAATCGTTTTGATATTTAGAATGGTAGAGTTTCTTGATCCATGGACTAACATTGCCGAATTTGAAGAAAATGTATACATGAATTACAAAGTTTAATTTTCAGAGTAATTCAATATTACGAGAGTGGTGTAGGGTATTATATGGTCGGCTCTGCCCTACTTTAGCCTTTCCTTACTGGTTTCTGAATGCAATAGATCAAAATGCTTTTGTAAGCTTATAAACAATAAAATGAACTGTCACTGAAATAAATCTGTCAGCTATCAGACTAGCGGTTTAGAAATGATAGCAACCTGAAGTTAGTTGCAATACATATCAGCCACCCTGTATTTTTTTGAATGTGATAAATATTATGCTGTGAAACGGCCTAATATACCTAGAGAATATTTTAAGCGCCGTCTTGAGATGATCGATACTTTGGTATTTTTTAGTGCGAACCATACTCTCTAAAATGCCCCAGGCGCAAAAGTCCAACGGATTGAGATCCGGAGATCTTGGTGGCCATTGTGCGGTAGAAATGAAGCGAGGAACCTCCTTTTTAAGCCATTCTTGGTTGACGCGTGCTGAGTGCGATGGTGCTGAGTCCTGTTGGAATGTCCATGGTCTGCGGCCGAAATGTTTGTCTGCCCAGGGCTTCAATACTGTCTTAAGGACATTTTCCCGATAATATTCGGCATTTATTTTGACCCCATGGTCGATGAATACGAGCGGGGAGCGACCATCGGCCGTTACGGCGGCCCACACCATTACCATCGGTGGCGCTTGAGTTCTGGTGGCAAATCGAAAGTGTAAATTTTCAGCTGACCTCTTTGGCAAGTAAACCCGATCATTTTGATTGTTCTCAAACTGCTCAATTTGGAATGGCTTCTCATCAGAGAAAACCAAATTCGGTAACTGGCCACTTTCGTGCAAGCGAAGCAACTCCTTGGGTCTTTCCAGTCTAACTTTTTTTTGTGCATCGGTGAGCTCTTGCACTTTTTGGAACTTCAATGGCTTTAGTCCAAGCTCATTATACCCTCACTTTAGTGTGACGAGGGTATATATCATTTGCTACGGAAAAAAGTGTAACACATCGAAGGAGTGACCTAAGACCCCAAGTATGTTCGGCGGAAATCCGTTTTGGGTCATTTTAAGTCGAATGAGCAATGTCCGTCCGTCTGTCTGTCTGTCTGTCTGTCTGTCTGTCTGTCTGTGTGTCTGCTGGCTGGTGCGCACGATAACTCTCGAAAGGAGTAACCGATTGACTTCAAATTTGGTATGTGGTAATATTTTTTTCTATCTCCGGCTAAGTTCGAAGATGGGCCATATTGGTCCACTCCTTCTGGTACCTCCCCCACAAAGGGTTAAAATGTTGTGAAATATTGATTCTTTAATAACTGCTATTATACGTATTCGAATGTTCTGAAATTCCACACATAGTATTAGTTTGTTAGTCGCTATCAACTCGAGAAAAATGGGCGAAATTTCCACGCCCCTTTTGGTACCTCCCACACAAATGCACCATTTTGCACTAAAAGTTAAAAGCTTATAACATTAATACCAGTGTTTAGAAATAGTTGAAATTTTTTACAGTGTAATGCTTTTATAGTGCCTACAGTCCAGTGAAAAATGGGCGTTATTGCCGCACCCCTTTTGGTACCACCCACCCAAATGCACCATTTTGCACCAAAAGTTAACAGCTTATAACAATAATACCAGTGTATAAAAATACTTGAAATTTTGTACAGCGTAATGTTTTTATAGTGCCTACAGTCCATTGATAAATGGGCGTTATTGTCACGCCCCTTTTGGTACCTCTCCCACAAAGGTACCATTTTGCACCAAAAGTTAACAGTTTATAACATTAATATCAGTGTACACAATTACTTGAAATTTTGTACAGTGTAATGCTTTTATAATGCCTATAGTCCAGTGAAAAATGAGAGTTATCACCACGCCCCTTTTTGTACCTCCCACACAAAATGGCCAAATTATACCACAATTTAATATCTCAACGTTAATATACCAGTCCATATAAACGGTTACAATTCGGCACAGTGCAATGTATTTAAAGTATCTACTGTTCAGCGAAATATAGGTGTATTTCTTAAACCCCTTCTGGTACATCCCACAAAAATTGACAGAATAATTTGTGTAATATTCAATATTACATTACTCACAAAGTGAGGGTATAACTTAGTCGGTTTACCCGACTGAAACTTTCTTACTTGTTTTTTAATATGTGTTGTATCCGTTCTCGCGATATGTTCAAATCTGGCCTTCACTTTTCGGATCATTTCTGGTGTTGTTACCGTTTTTTTTCGTCCACTTTTTGGACGCGATGCAACACTGCCAGTATCACGGTAACGAGCAATGGTACGAGAAACAATAGATGTATTCACATTTAAATGCTGGAGGGCTCTAACGATAGCCACTTGTGTTTTTCCACCCAAATATAAAGCTATCACGCTTGAATTCCATCACGAATAACTTTTTTTCTGAATGCAATAGATCAAAATGCTTTTATAAGCTTGTAAACAATAAAATGAACTGTCACTGAAATAAATCTGTCAGCTATCAGACTAGCGGTTTAGAAATGATAGCAACCTGAAGTTGGTTGCAATACATATCAGCCACCCTGTATAATGTTTTGGTAGCGCCTATAGTTCGGTAAAAAATTAACATTGTTGTACAGCCCCTTATGGTACCTCCCACACAAATGGACCGTTTATACAACAAATTAATGTCTTATAACTTTAATACAAGTTCATACAAATACTTGAAATTTTGTACGGTGTAATGCTGTTATAGTACCTACAGTCCTGTGAAAAGTGGGCGTTATCACCACGCCCCTTTTTGTACCTTCCACACAAAATTACCAAATCACACCAACATTGAATTGCTCGTAACGTTAATATACCAGTGCTGATAAACGCTTATAGTTCGGCACAGTGCAATGTATTTAAATAATCTTTTGTTTACCGAAAAATAGGTGTATTTGTAAAACCCCTTCTGGTACCACCCACACAAATTGACAGATTAATTAGTGTAATGTTATATATTACATTACTCACAAAGTGAGGGTATGCCTTAGTCGGTTTACCCGACTGAAACTTTCTTATTTGTTCCTCATATGGATTATAACTATTTGATAGTATCCTAAATAGAAAATAAATAAAGGTGGGGCTGCGAAGAGCATTGGGTTATATCTAATATATGTATATGTCCGATTTTTCATGGAGCGCTACAGAATCCAACATTTTTAACTAAAATGTAGGAAATTTTTAAACTCGTATCTCTCCGCCAGACTTTCCTTACTGATAGCTTATTAAACTACTTTCTATACTCACGCATCTGCCAGTTTGTCAAGTGCTTAGATGAGAATGAAGCACTGTGTGACAGTTCAATGTTATTACCACACCGCATTATGAGTATTGGAGTAAATACTTTCGATTGCAATGGAATGCATCCATAGCTATTACTCTCCCATTTGGCCGAAGCAACCTTTATTTTATGAATAAATAGAAATTCTTTTTGAATAATAATACATATATATACGAGCACATCTGCAAAACATTTCAATTGAATTGAGTTTGATTCTGTTTGCTACTCGTTTAAGTGCAATCCATTCAACGCTTATGGATTTTATACCTCTCTTCTATTCAAGAGCTATTGAAACTAATCCCTTTTATATTTTCATTCGTTACTAGAAAGAAAAAAAATCAATAGAATTGCAATCATCTTTAGTCAGCTGAGATTTTCGCAATTTTTAAGTTCGATTATTTTCAAAAACTCGTTAGGGAATTTTGTTCCAAAGAAATGTTCTCATGTCTTTCAAGTTACCTAATGGCCCATTGAGTTGAGTTATATATTGATCAAGTTAGTACATCGATCACATATGTTGTAAACTATTTATGTAATTTTATTATGAATATTGAAGGAGAAATACTCTTAAAGGTAGACCTGAGAACTTGTATTGAACTCATCGTTAAGCAAAGCAGACAAATGTGATGACATCACAGACACACGCACAGTGGGTCGACTAAACTGTTTGCCAAACCGCTGCCAACCCCACGTAGTAGAAGGGAAGGTATCTGGTATCAGGACACACTAATTTAAGGTTCCACTGTGAAGATACCTGCAAGAACATGCATATTGGCCAGAAAAGATCTAAACATGTTTCTCTTACCTAATTTCAGTGGTAAAGAGCAAACAGCTCCTAGTCTAGGGATAGGTAATCGCATGTGCTTGTTTATTTCCAGTTAGTTGCCTAATGGTGATAGTACCGATATCTCTTTTTTCCAATTCATTACATTTATTATTGAATCTCTCATTACACTATGCAACAAATGAACACTTTTTGAAAAATACACGGACTTGACAGTATAGGTTCGATTATACAATCAAAGTGTAGTATAACCCTATAATCGGTTTGGCGAAATTGGTGACCAATTTTTTTTATGGGCCCCCAAAGTTTCTGAAAATCAGTGGGCCACTCGAAAAAGGTATCATTTGTCCAACAACTAATTCAGACTTGGTGATACCGCTTAACTATGTTTGGCAATAACGTAGCTAAGAATATGCTGAACAAAATTTCTTAACATTTTTTGCGAAAAAAAAATGTTTCCGGTACTTTTGTTTGAAAAAGTGAAGGAAAAAAATATTTTTTGTCACTTTTTTCAGCATAACTTCCGGTGTTTTGTAATTTTTCACTAACAATGCTTAGCAAAATTGTAGCCAACGTAAATCCGAACAACTTTTGTGAACATATTAATACAATCTGAACGCGTTTCGGCACCCTAAATAGGTCAAAAAACCACATTGTACCCCAAAAATGTAAGTATTTCACTGTTATGTAACAAAAATATATTTTTTAGGTACAGGGTATGTCCAGCAGCATTATAGAAAATATTAAGGCCAATATTTTTCTGGAACATATTAACCCTCTAGCTCCACCACATAACTGTAATTTTTGGCCCCATTTTAACAAATCGTAAAAAAAACCCCTTAAAAGGGGGAGAGCGGCGAACAAAAATGTTTGCCATAAAATTTTACTATATGTGTCGGAACACACCAAAGCCCAAATCTTAACACAAAAACCCAAAAAACAATCAAATTCTAATCAACAACGCTCTTTACTGGTATCTTTATTGCTTCGACCACTAGATCCTACGACTAACATTGCTGCACGAACAGGAATTTGACCTTTTTTTGGTGGTTGTATTATGTTTTGATTGTTAGTGTTCTGACATATATATTTAGTAAAATTTTATGGCGAACATTTTTGTAGAACATTTCATCCCCGCCCTCCCCATTTTAAGGGATGTTTTTACGATTTGTTAAAATCGTGCCAAAAATTACAGTTATGTGGGGGAGCTAGAGGGCTAAAATGTTCCACAAAAATATTGGCCTTAATATTTTCTATAAAGTTGCTGAACATACCCTATACAAAAAAAAATATTTTTGTTACATAACAGTGAAATACTTACATTTTTGGGGTACAATGTGGTTTATTGAGCAATTTAGGGTGCCTAGACACGTTCAGATTGTATTGATATGTTCACAAAAGTTGTTCAGATATACGTTGGCTATAATTTTGCCAAGCATTGTTAGTGAAAAATTACGAGTCCCCGGAAGTTATGCTGAAAAAAGTGTAAAAAAATAATTTTTTCCTTCATTTTTTCAAAAAAAAGTAACGGAAAATTTTTTTTTCGCAAAAATTGGTAAGTATCTTTATTCAGCATATTTTTAGCTACATTATTGCCAAACAAAGTTAAGCGGTATCACCAAGTCTGAATTAGTTGTTGGACAAATGCTGATGACACCTTTTTCGAGGGGCCCACTGATTTTCAGAAACTTTGGATAATAGAATCGAACCTATACTGTCAAGTCCGTGTATTTTTTTCACTGTTGCACAGTGTTATCAAACAATGAAAATAGCAATAAGTGGACAAATCTTAACCTAGAATACTATTCTCTGGGTTATTGCCATTGCGAATAAACCATTGAGAATTTACACGACTTTTTTACTTTAACCAAAGGTTAACATTTGAAATTTAAGAATTCATAATTTAATTTTTGTTTTTGGTTAGTTTTAATTAAAATCAAGTGTAGCTTATCTCTCCTTCTAAGGCGGTTATGAACTTCAAAATTTAGTAGTTCTCGAGCCAGGATGTTTGGATGATTCAATAGTTTGCCCACGTAACAACGGCAATATTTTTCATTGAGTTACTTTAGAGTCTATGTGGCGCGACCACGTCAAGCGCCGATCTAAATGGATTCCAAGATATTTTACAAGATCCTTTTGGGAATCTTTGAATTGAAAATAGAAATTGGAGGACTTTTATCCCTTCGTAGGGTAAAAGTAACATGAGTACCCTTTGAGGCTTTCACAATTATTCTCCATTTTTTTAACCATTCTTCAAGGATTCGGACATGAGACTGCAGTTGATCGGACGCAACTGAAGGTCTTTTGTGAGTAATGACGAAAGCCGTATCGTCCGCAAAAGTAAAGTTGGTTATGGGCATATCTGCCGTAAAAATAACGTACAGTATAGGGCCAAGAATGCTCCCCAGTGGGACACCGGCATTTATGTTCGTAGGGCTAGAAAAAAATGCCATTTGATTTAACTTGAAAAGACCGGTTAGTCAAATAACTCTTGAACAGTTTATGAGTGTTGATTGGCAGAAAGTCGCATATTTTGTACAAAAGTCCTTCGTGCCAGACTTTGTCAAATGCTTGGGAAATATCTATGAATAACGCCGAACAGTATTCTTTATTCTCAAAAGCTCTTTTGATGCAGGATACGATACGGTGTACCTGTTCTATAGTATTATGACTTTTTCGAAAACCGAATTGATGGCCAGGTATAATATTGTTAGAAATTATATGAGGTGTGATTTTCTTCATGAGAATGGACTCAAACATTTTTGAAATTATCGATGGTAAGCTTATAGGGCGATAGGATTTGACTTGAGCTGGATCTTTGCCTGGTTTCGGCATCATCACGATTTCTGATCTCCTCCAAGATAGGGGGAAGTAACCTACACGCAGAATTGCATTGAATAAAAATAACACAATTTTCAAGGCTGAAAAGGGAAGTTCTTTAATCAGCTGTTATACCATCTCCCCTGGGCGATTTCATTAATTTAATCTTTGACAGATTTTCCTACTTCCTTTATTCTAAGCTTGATTGGGCCAGGAGTTATATCATATAATATCTATCACGTGTTGATAAATTGGGTGAGGAATTAAATCATTTGTTCCGGGCGGATAAATTGGGCGAGGAATTATATCATCTACCCGGGCGAATAGATTGGGTAAGAAATGATATCATCTATCACTGGCGGATAGATTGGGCGAGAAATTATATCGTTTATCACGGGCGGATAGTGTGAGCGAGGAATTATATCTATCACGGGCGGATAGATTTCAGATGTGTCACTTTTGGGTGTAGTTTCGAGGTAGTTTGCGAATGCATTTAATTTCTCTTCTGTGCTTTTTGCCCCATTTGTTCCCATTTTCGGGCGAATTGGGGATTCATGAGCAACAGGGCCTCGCATATTTTTTGTGGCCTTCCAGAGACTATAATCTGTTTTCTGGGTTGGATCCAGAGATTGCAAATATATTTTTAGATCACTTTTCTCGGCTGATTTTAGGGATGATTTCAATCTATTCTGGCAATTTTTTAGTCTTTTTCTCAGTGCTGGGAAGCGATATTCCACTCTCTTTTAACACTTCTTTTTTTATTGATTAACGCTTGGATGCCTGTTGGGTTTTTTGAGTTATCCCTTTTGAATGCGCTTTTTCGATTAGCCACTTTAACAGCACTGTTTACAACGTCCATTAATAGGTTTACCGCAGCTTCAATTTCATCAGTTGTACGTTATATTTTAGCCAGTTGGTATACTTATTGGGCAAATTGTCACACCCATTTTCATGATTGTTGTAAAGCAGTGTCAAAATGGTAGGCGAATGATCCGATGATAGATCAAGTGATGGACATATTTGTTCACGCCTTATATTTATACCCTACACCACACTGTGGTACAGGGTATTATAAGTTTGTTTCACGGCAGATGTTTGTAACACCTGAAAATAACACAGCTAGACCCACCTTAAAGTATACCGATCGACTCAGAATCACTAGCTGAGTCGATTTAGCCATGTCTTACCGTCCGTCCGTCTGTCCACGTAAAGTCGTTCGTCGACTACAGGTCGCAATTTCACTCCGATCGTTCTGAAATTTTGCAGATTAGACTATTCGCAACTGTTAAGATCCCTATTTGGTTGAAATCGGTTCAGATTTAGATATAGCTCCCATATATATCTTTCGTCCGATGTGGCCCTTTAGTTCTATAGAAGCTGTATTTTACATCCAATCGTTTTGAAATTTAGAATGGTAGAGTTTCTTGATCCATGAACCAACACTGCTGAATTTGAAGAAAATCGGTTAAGATTTAGCTATAGCTCCCATATATATGTTTCGTCCGATTTTGCTCTTTAGTCCTGTAGAAGCTGTATTTTATATCTAATCATTTTGAAATTTAGAATGGTAGAGTTTCTTGATCCATGAACCAACACTACCGAATTTGAAGAAAATCGGTTAAGATTTAGCTATAGCTCCCATATATATGTTTCGTCCGATTTGGCCCTTTAGTCCTATAGAAGCTGTATTTTACATCCAATCGTTTTGAAATTTAGAATGGTAGAGTTTCTTGATCCATGAACCAACACTACCGAATTTGAAGAAAATTGGTTAAGATTTAGCTATAGCTCCCATATATATGTTTCGTCCGATTTGGCCCTTTAGTTCTATAGAAGCTGTATTTTACATCCAATCGTTTTGAAATTTAGAATGGTAGAGTTTCTTGATTTATGAACCAACACTACCGAATTTGAAGAAAATCGGTTAAGATTTAGCTATAGCTCCCATATATATGTTTCGTCCGCTTTTGCTCTTTAGTCCTGTAGAAGCTGTATTTTACATCCAATAATTTTGAAATTTGGAATGGTAGAGTTTCTTGATCCATGAACCAACACTACCGAATTTGAAGAAAATCGGTTAAGATTTAACTATAGCTCCCATATATATGTTTCGTCCGATTTGACCCTTTAGTTCTATAGAAGCTGTATTTTACATCCAATAGTTTTGAAATTTAGAATGGTAAAGTTTCTTGATCCATGAACCAACATTGCTGAATTTGAAGAAAATCGGTTAAGATTTAGCTATAGCTCCCATATATATGTTTCGTCCGATTTTGCTCTTTAGTCCTGTAGAAGCTGTATTTTATATCTAATCATTTTGAAATTTAGAATGGTAGAGTTTCTTGATCCATGAACCAACACTACCGAATTTGAAGAATATCGGTTAAGATTTAGCTATAGCTCCCATATATATGGTTCGTCCGATTTGGCCCCTTAGTTCTATAGAAGCTGTATTTTACATCCAATCGTTTTGAAATTTAGAATGGTAGAGTTTCTTGATCCATGAACCAACACTACCGAATTTGAAGAAAATCGGTTAAGATTTAGCTATAGCTCCCATATATATGTTTCGTCCGCTTTTGCTCTTTAGTCCTGTAGAAGCTGTAGTTTACATCCAATAATTTTGAAATTTGGAATGGTTGAGTTTCTTGATCCATGAACCAACACTACCGAATTTGAAGAAAATCGGTTAAGATTTAACTATAGCTCCCATATATATGTTTCGTCCGATTTGACCCTTTAGTTCTATAGAAGCTGTATTTTACATCCAATCGTTTTGAAATTTAGAATGGTAAAGTTTCTTGATCCATGAACCAACATTGCTGAATTTGAAGAAAATCGGTTAAGATTTAGCTATAGCTCCCATATATATGTTTCGTCCGATTTGCCCCTTTAATTCTATAGAAGCTATATTTTACATCCAATCGTTTTGAAATTTAGAATGGTAGAGTTTCTTGATCCATGAACCAACATTGCCGAATTTGAAGAAAATCGGTTAAGATTTAGCTATAGCTCCCATATATATGTTTCATCCGATTTGGCTCTTTAGATCCAATCGTTTTTATACCCTACACCACATCGGGTACAGGGTATTATTTAAGTATAAAATGTCCCAAAAGTAAATTTATGTAAACAATTTATACATGAATTACAAAATTTATATATCAGAGTTATTCAATATTACGAGAGTGGTGTAGGGTATTATATAGTCGGCCCGCCCGATTTGTAGTCACCTGCTATCAAAAACTTTGTGCTAAGAGTGGAGAAGATCTCGATGAATTGATCTTTGTTAATATTGTGCCTAGGGGAAAATATACCGACGATATCACCTGATTTGTGCCCGTGATAGCGATAGAAGTTGCTTGTAAAGCGTCCGCCATCTAACGTTTTTTTTTCAACTATGCTCAGTAGGGCGGGTCGATTTAAAAGTCGCCCATGGCTCAGTGAAAATCGTATTCTAGGGATCAAAATAAGAAACTTTGCCCGAGGAACCATACCTCTAAAACGAATTCTGATCCCTAGAATACGATTTTCACTGAGCAATGGCAACTTTTTTTGCCTCCCCACAAATCGACCCGGCCTAATGCTCAGTCTTATATTTGGGCATAGGATAATGTTTGACTTCATTTTGGACAATAAGAGCTGTACCACCACAGGCTATCCGGCTAGGGTGTTTAGTATCGTATGTGGATACGTGGTTCCTAAAACAATTTCTGGTTGAAAAGTGTGTCTCAGAGACTAATAAAATATCTATACAGTGGTTTCGGATAACATTTTCTACCTCATTTCTGTCTTGGCTCAGGCCGTTTGCATTCCTTTAACAAATTCTCAGTGGATTTTTTTTTTATTTAACACGAGTTGCATAAGCATACTTTCTCATACATTTCTCATCATTTCTTGCATCATGCTTTGCATATTCAACGGATTCAAATAATAGGGGTGTTTTACTTCTTGACTTTATTCTCACTACCAACCTAACTTTATGTAACAGGCAGGAAGTACTCGATGTCACGTTCGCTACTGACTCTCTGTGAGATAAAACTATTGGGTGGAATATACTGGAAGATCACTCGTTTTCAGATTATCATTATATAGATATCACCTCACAGAAACGTGAGGAAGACGATATGCACATGTATGAGAACAATTTTAAAAAAGTCTTCAATTCAAAGCTTCGTTAGGAATCCAATGACAGAGTCGATCTGTATAATCTGCTCGACACATCACTACATCTTTCAATACTTCAATTAAAGAAGCTTGTCCAAGACCAAGGTAAAAGGGTACTGGGGTTACTCAAACTCAAAATATATAAGAGAGAGGTTACCCAGTAGGCATTTTAGCCTTTGATGATATTATCGTCAATGATCATGTCAGGCAGGACTTAAATCACATACACTTTTCTTCGATGACAATATAAGGAAAAACGTCATTCACGACCTTTTGCAAGGCACATGTTGAAGACACACTCCAAGACAAAGTTCAAGATTGTCGGCCATGAAAATCTGTTGGCGACAATTTCGGTGACAGCATCGCGGATCTGTTCGTTTATGAGAACGTAAACGATAATAATATGCATAATTTAGACGTCAATAAGCGTATTGTTCCAGCATTTCCACTGTAGCATGGAGGAAGCACGCGCGATTTGCTATTCGGAGGTTCGAGGACAGATCGCGACATTTCCAAATTATAACAGCGTTAATTAATAAAATAAAATTAATATATGAGAATTAGAAGAGACAATGACTTACTGCTACACGCAAAGAAAAAATTCGTTTCTGCGAAACGAAATATTAGACAACTACAATTCTCGTTTGCCGGAACTGAAATTTCGTTTGTTTTGACAGAATCTTATTTCGCGTAAGCAATTGTTTGTTCTGACCAAAAGAAATTTCAGTCTTCGTAAACGAGAATTGTAGTTGTCTAATATTTCGTTTCGCAGAAACGAATTTTTTCTTTGCGTGTATAAGATTTGTGACATTAACAGCCTGTTCAGCTAAATGTACCAAAACGCAGACGTGCGATAGCTACCCAAGCAATAATTTTCTTCTTCTTATTCTCACCCAAGCGATCATGTTTTTAATTTGGTTCATTGTCACTTATCGTTTGGGTAAGAAAGCTCTTTTCTTCATCGTCTTCCTGCCAAAGACCAATATTACCTTCATGTTGTTATTGACATTTCTTAAAGCTTTTTCCACACGAAAATATCAGAACGGGGGCAACCCTATCTAACAGCTGTAAAAGTTGCAACAGCTGTTTCTAGACGATGAGAAATAATTAAAAACCCGAAAACAAACACAATTGTTTTCTTGATTGATCATTTATGTATATATAGGGGCTATATCTAAATCGGAAACCTTCTGCAACCATTTTAGTAAGTCCTTGAGTTAAAAAGGAAGTTCTTGCTAAATTTCCTAGTGATCAGAGCATAATTGTGACCTGTACTCGGTAACAAGGATACATTTATAAACAGACGGACGGACAAAACCAATTCAGAAAGATATTCTAGGTCGATAGGTATAATAAACAATTGTTTGGGTCACCTAATTTAAGGTATTACGGAAAAATGCAAAAAGCAACAGTGTGGTTGTAAGATTTCAAAATATTTTATACAAATTAATAAAAAGACATTTTTTGAAATTTTGGTGGATACTTCAGCAAAAGATACATGTGTATGTTGTATGGTTCATTTATCCATTTTTTATTCATTTATCCAACAATTTTCACTTTATCATTCAAAAGGGCGGTAAACATAACCGACACGAATGCATTTTTCTGATCGTCTAATTTGACATTTCATTTCGTTCGTTGTTGTCTTATAAGAACCAAAATGTTGGCGATAATTGAAAGCTTCTTTGTTTACAATCAAAACAAAGTGTGCAAAAACCAAAAATGTCATTCGCTTGCCAATAGACGTGCGAAGTGACAAAAAATAAGTTACAAAAACAGGCCCTAAACATTGCCATCAACCTGAAGAAAAAAAGATTTTTTCAATATTTTCTTGTATATTTGATTGAAGACATTGTCCATTAATTGATCGTCAATGATTTGCTGCTACACGATAGTGTCTTGCATGACATTTATGGCACTTGTATGAAAATGTCGTCGAGGATTCTCTTTGCCTGTCCTCTAAGTGTCTTCAACGATTTATAAAGGGTACTGCACCCGCTTCGAGGATGTCTTTAGGACATTCCCAACGCACACAGTATTTACGACAGTTCTCCAGCTGCAATACAGTGGGAGAAGCACATCAAGCTCTGTTATATATCCAATCGATGGAGGTCTACCGATTGATATTGTGGCTACAAACCAGTTACAACCAGAGCAGCATTAAGATTTAAATGTCTAGCAATGTGGAGGTACAAGAACTACGATCACATGAGGATATGAGGATATCACACTATAGCTCAGTGGTAACGGACCGAGTAGACTATAAACAACGGTGAACACCTTCGAGAGAAATTTTCGCACTAAGATAACTGCCAGAGAGGACCAGGTTGGCAGAATACCAGGAAATAGAAACTATCTCCATTTCTACACAGATGGTTCGAAGCTTCTTGATATGGCTGGCTTCAAAGTACGCTGTAAGGGACTCAGTATTGATATAGCTTACATACTACCAGATACTTTTAATGTCTATCAAGTCGAAATAGTGACAATAAGAGAAGTCACCAAGTGGCTGAGTCGCAACAAAGTGACCAACACTGGCGCCATCATTTACTTCGACAGCCAGGCTGTCATTAAATCTATGGAGGCTATATAAATTCCCTAACATCCGTCGACTGTCGCATATCTCTAAACGAGATGGCTGAGCAATTTAACATACTCCCCATATGAGATATGCTGAGGAACTGCAAATCGGATGAACTTGCTAGGAAAGGGACAACATTTAAAATTCTCGAAAAATTGGTATATTTTGGTGTGCCTAACTGTTCGAATAAATCACAACGCCAACAACGTTTTTTCTAATGTAAGAATATAAAAGTCCTTACAGACCTTTCAGAAGGAAAGAAAAATACTTTAATTGGCCCGCTTTGGGAATGAATACCACTTTGAGAGCAACAGCCTTCATACATTTTTTTCCAGCCAGGAGATAATGTACTTCATCATTTTCTATATTTCTGCAGGAGTAATGCCGTCTGGTACAACTAATTTAAGAGCTCAAAGCCTGCTGTGCCTCAAGTTCTGTCTCTGAGTTCCCCGGAAAATGCGCGTCGATCAGTAGTTTTAGCGTCTGCTCGCTGTTTTTTGTGCAGTTGTTGGCCACATCCTGCAGGTAACCCACTGTACACTGTGTAGCGGATAATATCTGACGCAGTCTTGCGGCATCCGAGACATATTCCACTTCTACACAGAAGGTGTGTCAATAACGTCTTTGAGCTACCCTAAACACCTTTTAATAGGTTTTGAATTGCTCTTTATAAACATCCCAGTCATTAGTGACCCAGTAGATTTGGTCTTGTTGAGTAGCTTGTTGCAGATCTTTTTCCTACCCTTTAGATCAGAAGTCCACCATTCAAATGTTTTACTCTTGTACCTTGGTTTCAGGTAGGTTTCTTCAAGGGAACTATAGAATAATGTATTGCTATGCTCGACTTTGTCAATAGATTCATACAGAAGTGTAGAATTGAGAACTAAGTCAAGCTCCTCCAAATTAAACCGTTTTTTACGAAAATTTCACACAAAGCCGCACTTGAGTATTTACTAATGAATTCAATTGTTTATATGAATAGGAACGCGTTTTAGGAATAATTAAGAAATGCTGCCGGCGTTATGGAATAAATAGGATTCCCTAACGCCGGCACATATAAAATGTGGTGTCATTCGGTTGCTCCATTCGAGAATAATTGCGCACACTTTCGAATCAGTCACTCGTACGATGTATTACAAGTTTGGTCCATAGCGAGTGATTTGTAATCTTCTTTTGCAAATTAAGGTTATAAATATTCAAATCAATCTTTTTAAATTGTTTATTATCTAGCAGAATGAATATTCTTTAATATAAAATTTCTTTTTCGCTCAGATTGAATATCAATGTCGGCAATGAAAAGGAATAATAAAATGTATTTACATAAGAGTTTTGCTAACAAACTACAGACTTTGTCGATTAATTTGTTAAAATATCCTGTGGCAATTATGAAGTCTTTCTGTTCGAAATTGACTTAATTCCTATTTTCGGTAACATTGGTAACGTCCATTCGCCGGTATTATATCAATGAGAGTTTTTTTAAGTTTTTCCACGAATTGAATAATGGTCGATGTTTTCATACCCCCCCTCAACCCGAAATCAATTCCATTGAAGTGCAGTGCATTTAAGTGGTCCTGTTTTGTCATTACTAGCGGGACAGCTAGCACAGCCTGGATTTTCTCCCACACCACTCACGCTAACACTCACCATTCAACAGTCGTGACATTCATTATTTTCCATCCATCCATGCAACCACCCATCCCACCAACCAACCATCCATTCTATTCAAGATCCATCAAATTATTAAGTCATTATCAACATCGACGTTATATAAGGAGTGGGCAAAACACAAGTGTCCCTCCCATTCATATACTAGTAAATACATAAATGCGAAAGCACCTGCCTGCGTTTCGTTTCTGAAATTCATACAGTGAATAAAACAAAACAAATCAAACAAAGAACCAAAGCAAAAAGGAAAAAACTAATCAGTGAATAAAAATGCGAAAGGAAAAACATGAACAAAAACAAAAACAGGAAAATCGATCCAAGAGCAATCCAAACAACAAATCATTGACATAAGTAATTGCTGTGGCTATGGTTGCTGCGGTTGCTGTGGAGGATGAATCGACGGGTGGAAGGCTGCTGGAATGGCTGGTCTTTGTGCCTGCTACATTCTCATTCAAATGCATTCGATTTTTCCACTTCAAGATCCTTGGGAGAATGCACCAAATGCTGGCGGAACCCTCTTAAGGATTGTCGTTCTCCAGAACACTAACACCAACACACACTCACACGCATCAACGCTCACATCGTATTCAGCAAAAGGATTTGGGAGTACATTCTTAGCAACATCTTACATTTCCTTGCATGACAACGATGAGTACTTTGTAGTGTGAGATGTGTTCGTGAATGAATAAATTATTGCAGGTCGTCGTTTAGAAATGTTGCAATTCTCAAGGTTTATCAGAAATCGCAAAAAAAATCCAAAATGAAAACAACAGGAAACCAAAAGGTTTTTAACCCTCCAGAAAGCAAGGCTGTCAATGGACAGCTGTTTCGTTCTCTCTCAATCTCTTAAATTTAATTTTGGCCAGTTAAAGGCTTCAATGTAGAACAAAGATTGTTTAAAGTTGGGCAGAATCGACTATGAAATACTCTACACAACAATTGAAATGTCAATTATTGCAGTATTAGTTATTTATCTGAATTCCTACACGCAACTGTATTAGTCTTATATTTTTGAATTATTAAAAACCAGTAAGGAAAGGCAGAAAGTCGGGCGGGGCCGACTATATAATACCCTACACCTCCCTAACAATGCGGTAAGGGTCATTGCCATAATAATTTGGAATAATTGGTAAATGGGTAGAAACGTATTCTAATTCTGAAACGATAATCGCTAAATTAAGCAATATTCGTTCCTAAAGTGAGAAACATCTTTCTGGAAAATTTTAATGATCGGAAGTAAAATACAACTTCTATAGCGGTTTGATACCAAATCAGGAGGAACATATATATGGAGCTTTAATGTAAATCTGAACCGATCTTCCCTGAATACTTATTCATGTAAAAAGACCTCCTTCTGTCGAATTTCGTACTGATCGGATATAAAATACAGTCTCTACAGCGCTTACATGTCAAATCGGGGGTAACATATATATGGGAGCTATATCTAAATCTGAACCGATTTCTTCCAAATTTAATAGTGTTCATCCATATAATAAGAAACCTCTTTCTGCCGAATTTCATACTGATCGGATATAAAATAAAGTTTTTACAGCGCTTACATGTCAAATCGGGGCTAACATATATATGGGGGCTATATCTAAATCTGAACCGATTTTAACCAAATTCAATAGGGATCGTCCTTGGGCCAAAAAAAAGATGTGTGTAAAGTTTCGTCGAGATCGGACCATAATTGCGACCTGTACTTTGATTACAAGAATACATGCACAGACGGACAGACAGACAGACGGACAGACGGACATAGCTAAATCGACTCCGAAAGTGATTCTAAGTCGATCGGTATAATAAACGATGGGTCTATTTCTTCTCCTTTTGGGTGTTACAAACAAATGCACAAAGTTATAATACCCTGTACCACAGTGTGGTGTAGGGTATAATAAGTGTAGCTTCTATCGTCATAAGACATTGTCCATGGACTTACCTACCTCTATAGGGTGACTATAAGAAAATATGTACTGATTTGTAAAATTTTTGCTGTGATGAATTCTTATCAAAATAGAATACAAACTGCAAAGTTTCAGCTAAATTGCTTTAAAAATGTGGTATCTATGGCTCAAAACCCGTATTTTGGAGCGACCTCTATAGGGGAGCTATAACAAAACATTGACCGATATGGCCCATTTGCAATCCCAAGCAAACTGCAACTGCAAATTTAATCAAACCACCTCTATTATTGCGGACTGTGGCTGGATTACAACAGACGGACGGAATGGCTGAATCGTCTTACGACGATTAAGAATATATACTTCATGGGGTCTCAGATCAATATTTGGAGGTGTTACAGACGGAGTGACAAAATGAATATACCCTTCATCCTATGGTGGAGGGTATAATAAGTGTAGCTTCTATCGTTATGAGACATTGTCCATAGACTGACATATAAACCAGTGGATCGGCCTGTTGTGTGCGCATTACTTATGATCTTGTCTTAATAGAAATTCCGGTATCAGACACGAAATTCCTCAGTATCTTCCTATCGTATCCTCTGAGATGATATTACCGTGTTGGGCATGTAAAAATATAAAGAACTGAGCTTTTACTTTTAATACCCTACACCAAACTGTGGTACAGGGTATTATGACTTTGTGCATTTGTTTGTAACACCCAAAAGGAGAAGAGATAGACTTATTGTTAATTATACCGATGGACTTGTAATCACTATCTGAGTCGATTTAGCTATGTCCGTCTGTCTGTCTATCTGTAGATGTATACTTGTAATCAAAGTACAGATCGCAATTATGGTCCGATCTCAACGAAACTTGGCACATATCATTCTTTAGGCCCACGGACGATGCCTAGAATCGGTTCAGATTTACATAGAGCTCCCCTATACATGTACCTCCGATTTGGCATATATGCACTGTATTGGCAACATTTTTGAACCGATTTGTACACAAATTGACAGAGAGTAGTATCGTGATACAGTTAGGGACAATACAAAATTTGCGGGAAATCGGTTCAGATTTAGATATAGCCCCCATACACATGTTACCCCCGATTTGACATGTAAGCGCTGCCGAAACTGTATTTTATATCCGATCAGTACGAAATTCGGCGGAAAGAGGTTTCTCATTACATGAAGGAATACTGCCAAATTCGGAGAAAATCGGTGCAGATTTAGATATGACCCCCATATATATGTTACCCCTGATTTGACATGTAAGCGCTGTAGAAACTATATTTTATATCTGATCACAGCGAAATTCGGCAGAAAGAGATTTCTTATTACATGAAGGAATATAGCCAAATTTGGAGAAAATCGGTTCATATTTAGATATATCCCCCATATATATGTTACCCTCGATTTGACATGTAAGCGCTGTAGAATCTGTATTTAATATCCGATCAGTACGAAATTCGGCAGAACGAGGTTTCTTATTACATGAAGGAATATTCCAAATTCGGAGAAAAACGGCTCAGATTTAGATATAGCCACCATATATATGTTAGCCCCGATTTGACATCTAAGCGCTGTAGAGGCTGTATTTTATATCCGATCAGTACGAATTTCGACAGAAAGAGGTTTCTATTTTACATGAATGAGTATTCAGGGAAAATCGATTCAGATTTATATATAACCTCTATATATATGTTCCTCCTGATTTGGTTACAAAGCGCTATAGAAGTTGTACTTTACTTCCGATCATTACAAAATTCTCCAGAAAGATGTTTCTCAATTTAAGAACGAATATTGCTTAATTTAGCGATTATCGGTTCAGAATAGGTATATCTACATATATATGTTCTTACCCATTTACCAATTATTCCAAATTATTATCGCAATGACCCTTATCGCATTGTTAGGGAGGTGTAGGGTATTATATAGTCGGCCCCGCCCGACTTTCTGCCTTTCCTTACTTGTTTAATTTTGAATTTTTTCCTGATTTTCAAATTTGATAAAAAAAATTTTATAATAAGTCTGCTAATTCACTCTGATATCGTGATCAGGAATTTACTTTTTGATCTAAAATTGGTCATAGAGATTTTGAAATATGGCGGTTTTAAAATTTGCAATATATATAAATCTCCTAAACTATATGACAAATTTTAGATCAAATAGTAAATTCTTGATCACCACACAACAAATTATTAAATGGCGGTAGTTGATAGAGTTTTTATAGCAATTTTGTTTGTTAAATTTTTAAATCAAAACATTATACACACCGTGCTTCAAGCTGTAGAAAGTTGGCATAGATTGACGCCAAAACGTCTAATGAGGTTTGGTTCAGAGTCATCCCATGTATTCGACCATGAAGAGATCAAAATTGGATCTGCTTGCTTTCGAAGAGTAATCGCGAAATGAGTATTTTTACCCAAAGAGACAAACTTAATTACTTTGATTTGTAAAGAAAGTCTCAGAAATTTAGAACTGTAACATAATTTCCATTAAATGTGAGCATTTGTAAGATGTTTTGTTTTGTCCGCGGTATTTTCAATATTATTACATTCCATGCTACTTTAACGACTTTTTTCTAGGGCTCACCCTACGCGTGATAATTGCATTATATAATAAAATAATTCTGCAATAAAATGTTTTTTGTTCCAAAATTATTTATTGCGGAATGTGTATTGCGAAAAAGTTGATAATTATATATTCCTCAGAGATCTTAGAATGCATATATAACTACTTTCCTTAAATCTCTATAATATTTTTGTAAACATATGACGGTGAAAATCGGATTTATGGATTAAAAATAAATCGCTCTGTTATAAAATTGCGAATATCGCGGACACAACAAAATATATTATAAATTCTCTTATTTAAAGGAAATTATATTACAAGTACTAGGTTGGTTAGGTTAGGTTGAAGAGAGGAGACGATTAAACTTCTCATTCCATGGACATACACTTAAGCCAGTGGTTCGTCCTGTTGTGCTCTCCTTATTTATGATCTTTTCATACCTCACGAATTACAGAAAATCGGTGCTAGCCACGAATTTTCTCAGTATCATGCAGTCATATCCTGTGAGATGAGTCAAGTCTGGTAATATGTGGGATCTTGCATGTGTGGAAGCCGGCAGTGACACAGGAAATGCTCAATCGTTTCGATGTTTTCTCTGCATTCGTCGTGTTCTGCTAGTCCTATGCGATGAAGATGTGCTTGTGAGCTTGAGTGTCCCGTAAGAACACTCATCATCTTACTAATCTCGATCTTGTTTAGTGTCTGAAAACTTCTTGTTTTCTTTTCATATGGGTCACCCCACAGTAACGTTGCAGTTGATCCTACTGTTGCGCTATTCCACACAGTTTTGTGAGCCATCACTGCCCAGTGCTTCAACTCATTTTTCGTGGCTTTGAAAGGTTTCCAATTTTCCAAGTTTATTACGCTGTGTGTAATGTTCTGATTTTCAAATTTAACAACAAAAAATTGTCATAAACAGTCTTCCAAATACCAGCATTGAATAATTTATTGTGTGGTGATCATGAATTTGCTCTTTGATGTAGAATCTGGCAGTATTTGAGAAATATGGGTTTTGCACATTTAAAAAAAAGCATGTATATTTGGCAAATTTTAAAAACGACATATCATAAAAAACTTTATGGCCATTTTTGGATCAAACAACAGATTCGTGGTTTTTTTTCTCAAATTTGAAAATCTGGAAAAAATTTAAAACTAAGAATTCGGTTTCGAGAATCAGTAATTGCATTCGGTGCGGAAGGTTTTTAATCGCAAAGTAAATAAAAAAAATAGTTATTTATAACTAGTTCTGTATACCCTACATCGTAGTGGGATGAGCATTTGCCGCAGGAAGTGAATAACCCTAGTGTACACTAGATAGGGTCGATGCCCAACCAAGAAAAAAAAGTTGCGTTTGACATCCCCTAGATTTGAAGAGTATTCGAAGACAATTTTAGAAAAAAAAATTTAATTTTTTTGGTGCACCCTACATACCGCCCTTTTAGTTTTCTTTATCCTGTGTTGGTATTTGAAGTCCGATCGTAACGGGATGCATATCGTTGTTCACGTTTTGGAAAGGGCTATATTTCGTTTTTGACTCCGAGGTCAAATTCGGTAATTGCCCTCTGTTATCTCGTTTTCTACCCCCCTTATTTTGACTTATTTTGAAACGATAATAAAGGCCTTTAAAAATAATTAAACTTTTGTCTTTAAAGTACTCAGTTTTATTTATAAACAAATAAGTTAATAGGTTTCAAAATTGTAAAATATATGCTGGAGTCAAATTCGACCAGTTTCTTTTGACCTCGTTTTCTGTCGCTCTCAGACACACATAAATAACCCAATGCCACAAACACACAACCACTATGGCAGTTCGGTCCAGCATCAACAAACAAAGTTTGCGGGATCTCTAACAAATGTTGAAGCATTTTAATATTTAGGTTCGTTTGTAAAAATGGTGCAGCCGTATGAACGGGTTTTGATATCGTTTGTAAAAAATTGAAGAGATTCGACTCGAAACAATAGAATATGTGCTGAAAAATTGGGTTGAGCGGATGAGTTACTGCCGAGGCAGTCTTGGTAGTCATATACATAAATAATATTGTGTTGCATTATTAAATGACAAAGTTCAACATTTCCAATTAAACCAGAAATTTGAAAAAACTATAAGTAATTTTTTTTATAGCCGATTCATTTTTTAAATGCCCACCCTTTACTTTCCTTTTACGGTTAGCATTTGTATTCATAAGCAAATAAGTTATAGAGAATTACTAATAAAATTTTATAGACATGGTTAATTTGTTTGAACACCATATTTAACTTACATAAAGATTTGCCTTGAAACACATGGTTCGAAATAAGTATCATTTACGGGGGTTGAACATCAAATAATTGAAGTCACTAGTAAATATTTACCTCGGATTCCAAACTGAAGTATGGAAGAAGTGTTGTCATTGCCAAGAGATGATCATCGACGTATCATACTTAAAGATCATACTAGGTTAAATCAGGAATTCGTGGAAAAATACTATTTTGGTGGAGTGTAGGGCGAATGGGAAAACAAAATGATTTTATTCTTCAATTCTTCCTTAAAAAGCTTCAAAATTAGTTGGAGAATCCCGCAAATTTAATTTGTTGATGCTGTAAAGAACCGCCTTAGTGGTTGTGTGTTTCTGGCATTGGGTTATTCATGTGTCTGTAAAGAGAGAGTGAGACATAAACGAGACCAAAAGAAACTAGTCGAATTTGACTCCAGCATATATTTTACAATTTTGAACCCTATGTAACTTTTTTGTTTATAAATCAAACTGAGTTCCATAAAGAGAAAAGTTTAATTATTTTTAAAGGCCTTTATTATCGTTTCAAAATAAATCCAAATAAGGGGGTTAGAAAACGAGATAACAGAGGTCAATTGTCGAATTTGACCTCGGAGTCAAAAATGGCCCGTGGACAAAATATAGCCCTTTCCAAAACGTGAACAACGATATGCATATCGTTACGATCGGACTTCAAATAGCAACACAGGATAAAGAAAACTAAAAGAGCGGTATGTAGGGTGCACAAAAAAAATTTAATTATTTTTTCTGAAATTGTCTTTGAATAATCTTCAAATCTAGGGGGTGACAAACGCAACTTTTTTTTATGACCCTATCTAGTGTACACTCTCTTTTTATTTAATTTTAAATAAATGTTAATTGTGATTTTTTGTAAATAACGCAATCGATCCAATAGATCGCACGGAATTTTTGTGGCATCGCCCGCGGCTAAAAGCCGTAGGGATAAATATTGCTGTTGCACTGAAGCTTCCTCCTTTCCGAACTAATTTTTCTCAAGGATGGTTCATGCGCGTTGAGAGTATGTTTATACGATCAAATGTTCGTTCTCTCAGTTTTACCGGAAAAGACAATCGCCAACGTTTTTATACCCTACACCACACTGTGGTACAGGGTATTATAACTTTGTGCATTTGTTTGTAACACCCAAAAGGAGAAGAAATATACCCATCGTTTATTATACCGATCGACTTAGAATCACTTTCTGAGTTGATTTAGCTATGTCCGTCTGTCTGTCTGTCCGTCCGTCTGTCTGTCCGTCTGTGCATGTATTCTTGTAATCAAAGTACAGGTCGCAATTATAGTCCGATCTCGACGAAACTTCACACATATCTTTTTTTTGGACGATCCCAAGGACGATCCCTATTGAATTTGGTTAAAATCGGTTCAGATTTAGATATAGCCCCCATATATATGTTACCCCCGACTTGACATGTAAGTGCTGTAAAAACTTCATTTTATATCCGATCAGTATGAAATTCGGCAGAAAGAGGTTTCTTATTATATGGATGAACACTGTTAAATTTGGAAGAAATCGGTTGAGATTTAGATATAGCCCCCATATATACGTTACCCCCGATTTGACATGTAAGCGCTGTAGAAATGTTATTTTATATCCGATCAGTGCGAAATTCGGCAGAAAGAGGTTTCTTATTACATGAAGGAATACTGCAAAATTCGGAGAAAATCGGTTCAGATTTAGATATAGCTCCCATATATATGTTACCCCCGATTTGACATGTAAGCGCTGTAGAGACTGTATTTTATATCCGATCAGTACGAAATTCGACAGAAGGAGGTCTTTTTACATGAATAAGTATTCAGGGAAGATGGGTTCAGATTTATATTAAAGCTCCATATATATGTTCCTCCTGATTTGGTATCAAACCGCTATAGAAGTTGTATTTTACTTCCGATCATTAACATTTTCCAGAAAGATGTTTCTCACTTTAGGAACGAACATTGCTTAATTTAGCGATTATCGTTTCAGAATTAGATAATATGTTTCTACCCATTTACCAATTATTCCAAATTATTATGGCAATGACCCTTATAGCATTGTTAGGAAGGTGTAGGGTATTATATAGTCGGCCCCGCCCGACTTTCTGCCTTTCCTTACTGGTTTATATTATCGAACAGAATGATTAGTATGCCACCGAGTATCCAGTTCTAAGATCTTAGAATTCCAACACTCCTGCTGCAACTCCTTACAATACTCTTAAGTATGCGGTTATGGGTCGGAACACCTTATCTGAGCATCAACGTTTAGAGCACATTTTATATCGGGAGATGTCTTGTGATTCCAAATTGTTAACTGATGAGTTGTTTGGTTCACGTCGCTTATTTATTTTTGACCCTTACACAAAATTTACCTTTTTATTTGACACGGGCGCTGATGTCTCAGTTATTCCATCCACTTTTGTTCATACACTACCTTAGGAACTCAGGTTTTTCGTTATCTGCCGCTAACTGCACCACAATTGATGTCTATGGTTCTCGACTTTTAAAGTAGAATTTTTTTAATAAAGGTTGGCTTTTGTCAGCCATCGGATTCTCCTTATCGTTCGCCGCTGCACATTGTTTCCAAGGCGGATTTAACGGACTGGAGACAATGTGGTAACGACTCCGGACCGATACCCGATACCATTTATTTCACATCATTCTCTTATATGTATGGATGTCAAGTTTTCTCAAAAGTTTACATAGTACGTGCATACCACCATGTTCCTGTTTCGCCTAAAGACATTCTTAAGACGGCAATTGTAACACTATTTGAGTTATTCGAATTCCCCGTGATGATATTTTTGTACTAAGAGGCGATGCTTCTACCTGGAAGCGATTTATGAACGAGTATGTATTATCTTTCAAAATTCACAACATTGAGAGATATGTTTTGCATATGGAGTCGATATCTACAATGTACATTAGTAAGGGTCGGTCCCCATACAAAAAAAATGTTGCCCCAGTCACCCCCTAGTTTTGAAGATTATCTAGAGACAATTCCTGGGCATCAACACATTTTTTTCTGTGCACCCTACATGACGCCCTTTTAATTTTATTATCTTGCGTCGGCATTTGATGTCCGATCGTAACGGGATGTACATCGTTGTTCGAGTTTTGGCAAGGGTTATATTTCGTCCCTTTGTTACTTTTGACTCTGAAGTCAAATTCGGTAAGTGACCTCGGGTATCTCGTTTTCTACCCCCCTAAGTGGGAAATATTTTGAAACGCTGATAAAGACCTTACAAAATAATTAAACTTTTGATTTTGAAGAATCCATTTTTATTCATAAACAAAAAAGTTATATTGGTTTTAAAATTACAAAATACATGCAGAGGTCAAATTATACAACCTACTTTTGACGCCGTTTTCTGTCCCCCTCGCACACAAGAAAAACCCCGCTCCCACAAATGCACATCCACTATGACTGTTTGGTTCAGTGTGAATGAACTAAATTTGCGACATTCGTCCCCAAATGTTAAAGCTTTCCAAGGAAGAAATTCAGAATAAAATCACTTTGCTTTGCCATGCACTCTACAATACACCAAAACAGTAATTTTGTCACTGTGTGCTTATTTGACATATGATCTTAACGTATGATACTGCGTTGATGATCTCTTGACAATGGCTACACTTCTTCCCTATGTCATTCAGTAATCCGTGTTCAATTTATAGAAGTGACTTCAGTTATCAAAGTTGCTACCCCTGTAAATGGTACTTATAAAGTACTTATAAAATATAAAATAGAGAGAAAGAGATGACTTTCTACAACTGTATTACCTCTATTGTTGTTTTTTGTGCATTAACTTCAATCTTCAAAAATTACCAGCAACGAAAACAATTGCGCTCTTAATTTTGGACATACGTTTCAAGTTTTTACTTGTACTGTAAATTTAATATATATTAATCCTATAACATATTTGTTTATGTATAAAAATATTAATTGTAAAATGAAAAAATATTTATTTTCAAATGCCCTTACTTGTTGCAAAATCTGATAACTGAATTCACTACTAAAAATTGAACACGGATTACTGAATGGCATAGGGAAGAAGTGTAGCCATTGTCAAGAGATCATCAACGAAGTATCATACGTGAAATAAGCACGCAGTAACAAAATTACTGTTTGTTGGTGTAGTGTAGGGTGCATGGGAAAACAAAGTGATTTTATTCTGAATTTCTTTCTTTAAAAGTATTAACATTTGGTGACGAATCACGCAAATGTAGTTTATTCATACTGAACAGAACCGTTAAAGTGGATGTGGATTTGCGAGAGTTGTTTTTTTCTGTGTGTATGTGTGTGCGAGGGAGACATAAAACGAAGTCAAAAGTAGATTGTGTAATTTGACCTGTGCGTGTATTTTGTAATTTTAAAACCGATATAACTTTTTTGTTTATGAATGAAAATGGGTTCTTCAAAAGCAAAACTTTAATTATTTTTAAGGGTCTTTATCATCGTTTCAAAATATTTCCCACTTAGGGGGGTAGAAAACGAGATGACCGAGGTCACTTATCGAATTTGACTTCGGAGTCAAAAGTAACATAGGGACGAAATATAGCCCTCGCCAAAACTCGAACAACGATATGCATCCCCTTTCGATCGGACCTCAAACGTCAACGCAGGATAATAAAATTAAAAGTGCGTCATGTAGGCTGCACAGAAAATTTTTTTTTGTTGCGCCAGAATTTTGTCTACATACTCTTTAAATCTAGGGGGTGACCGGTGCAACTTTTTTTTGCGACCCACTCTAATGTACATGTGGAACGATTTTCTCCAAATTTGGCAGGGTTCGTTCTTCGATCAATAAACTGCTCCCTTCCACATTTCATAACAACCGGAAGCTAAGTAATGTTTCTATAGCATGTTTATAAGAAATCGAAAAGAAATATATACGTATATGGGGGTTTATATATAAATCAAATCGGAGGTAAATATATATGGGGGATGTTTCTAAATCTGAACTGATTTTTTCCGAATTCATTCAGAATTGCGACCAGTACTTTGAGTACAACATTTAACACCAGACGGACGGACGCGCTGACTTGATCGAATCAACTGGTGATTCTGAGTCGATAAGAGTAACTACAGTATTTTCAGGCTTAATAAACATCTGTGCCTAAACAAATGTATCATACCCTATTCCACATTGTGGTGTAGGTTACAAGTATTGCGAAAGGTCCAACCAATAAGGACCACACCTGCCTTTAGTTCCCTAGTGTTACCACGGGCTGAAATGCCCCTCACCGAAACCAACCTGTTTGATATACAAAGTAATCGATAGTACGAATATCGCTATGCGAAAGATCTGTTAGACTGCCTAGAAGTGCCGACTCTAGTATAGCCAGACGTCGTTTACTCAACGCGGGATAGTCGTATAGGAAGTGCCCAATGCTCTCCACTTCTTCCTCATCTCCGTAGCTTCTGCAGAAGCCATTGGAATCAATACCGAACCTTTTGGCGTGCTCGCCGATCAGGCAGTGTCCCGTCAGAACTTATACTAATGTAGACGATCTTTTCCTCTCTACTGTGAGAAGATTAAAATTGTTAAATTAGAAATGTGGCTTCAGAGAATTGATGGCAACCTGACTGTCCGAGTAAATGACAACACCAGTGTTGGGTACTATGTTGCGACACAGCCACTTGGAGACTTCCCATATTACCATAAGTTCGGCTTGGTAGACACTGCAGGTATCTGTTAATCTGTGAGCTATATCCGGACTAAGTACTCCGAAGCCAACCTTTTCATCTGGTTTTTGCAGGTCGTTTTACCAGCCTTTTATTCAGAAGTTCACCATTTTGGTTTAGTTTTACACTTGTACCTTGGGTTTGGACAGGCTTTTTCAAGGGAACTATTGAATGATGTGGTGATATGCTCGACCAGATTATCCAGACCGGCTTTGTCATTCGGTTCACAGCACAGTGTTCTGTCTTCATGTATCGATGTGACAAAAAAAGAAAGAGTAATTGCAGAATTATGAAATTTTGTTCTAAACTGTATTTGGTCATAATTAAGTAAAATTTTAAATTTTGACCCAATCGGACTGCGGGTCTCGTACCCCATGCAAATTATTCCGGGTACCTAAAAATTCACCAGACTATAACACTGAATTGGGGCTTTGTCTAATTATGAAATTTAACACGTCTTAATATTTCATACATCTTCGACGGAGCGAGTCCTTTTACCTTTACCACAAAGGGTAAAAAGGACTTAAAAATAAATATATTTATAAGCAACGTTCAAGAGTTTTTATAGTACCTACAGTCTGTCGAAAAATTGGCGTTATTTTCACGCTCTTTTTGGTACCTCACATACAAACGTATACATACGTATACATATATATACTCACAATTTCTGGAGAGCGTATATTTTTTAAAATGCCTACAGTCCTGTTAAAAATAGGAGTTATGACCACAACCCGTTTTAGTACTTCCCATACAAAAGAGCCAAGTACATATACCAGTGCATATTTACATTGCTCACAAAGTGAGGGTATGCCTTAGTCGGTTTACCCGACTGAAATTTCTTACTGGTTTTTTTATTTTTCGACATAATATATGCATATGCATTTTTTTATTTTTCTCAAAAATATTTTATAAATATGAAGTTTTGAATTTTTAAGAATTATGTGAGATATCGACACAAAAAAATTATGGGTTTGATCTACAAGTTAAGAGTTGGAGACGGTTTTTGGAATACAACCTAAAAAAAATTTTAGATCTGAGGTTAAATTACTTTTTCGAAATTTTGTGCGCGAATAATTTTAACTTTTATATTTCATCTTTAAAGAGGACAGATATGTCATTAATAATATCTGGCGAAAAAATTAGGGATCTTTACTATTTTTTTTCCGATGCCATACAATATTTTTTTATTTTCGACATAAAAAGTACCATATTAAAAGTATTTTTTATATATTTCTAAAAATTATTTTATAAGTATAAATTTTTGTATTTAAAAGAATCTTGTCAGCTATCAAGCGCAAAAGAATATGAGTTTGGTCCACAAGTTAAGCGAATAAAACCGCAAAATGATTCAATGATTGAGTTAGATAGGAAGGGGTTGACGTAATGGAGTGGCCAGCTCAACCGTAGACATGAATCCCATTTTGGCAAGGGTTATATTTCGTCCCTTTGTTACTTTTGACTCTGAAGTCAAATTCGGTAAGTGACCTCGGGTATCTCGTTTTCTACCCCCCTAAGTGGGAAATATTTTGAAACGCTGATAAAGACCTTACAAAATAATTAAACTTTTGCTTTTGAAGAATCCAATTTTATTCATAAACAAAAAAGTTATATTGGTTTTAAAATTACAAAATACATGCAGAGGTCAAATTATACAACCTACTTTTGACGCCGTTTTCTGTCCCCCTCGCACACATATACACACAGAAAAACCCCGCTCTCACAAATGCACATCCACTATGACTGTTTGGTTCAGTGTGAAACTGGGAATATCTTAACAAAGCTATAAATCGAGAAAGCGGAAGTGGAGATAAAAATAAGCTATTTCAGGCTATTGCAGATGCTTAGAACTCCATAGATTCAAAGATAACAAGAAATCTTATTGATTCCATGCAAAAAGAAGCAACGCCGTCCTTGATAATAAATGGTTTTCCACAAAATCTTAGTAGAAATGCATTGTCCAATATGTTTTGTCGTGCGAATTTTAGACCTTTTTGTTTTTTTGTGAAATAAATTTTAAATTTCAAACAATTTAAGCACCCACATTGTCATTTTTATAACCTACACCACACTGTGGTACAGGGTATTATGACTTTGTGCATTTGTTTGTAACACCTAAAAGGAGAAGAGATAGACCCATTGTTTATTATACCGATCGACTCAGAATCACTTTCTTAGTCGATTTAGCCATGTCCGTCTGTCCGTCTGTCTGTCTGTCTGTCCATGTATTCTTGTAATCAAAGTGCAGGTCGTATTTATGGTCCGATTGTGATGAAATTTAGCATAGTGCTCTTTTTTGGCCCAAGGACGATCCCTATTGAAATTGGTTAAAATCGGTTCAGATTTGGATATAGTCCCCATATATATGTTTCACCCGATTTGACATGTAAGCGCTCTAGAAACCACATTTTACATCCGATCTTTATGAAATTCGGCAGAGAGAGTTTTATTATTACGTGAATGGACACTACCAAATTCGGAGAAAATCCGTTCAGATTTAGCCCCCATATATACATATGTTTAACCCGATTTGACATGTAAGCGCTGTAGGAACTGTATTTTAAATCAGATCAGTACGAAATTTGGCAGAGAAAGTTCTCTTATTACATGAAAAAACACTGCGCAATTCGGGGAAAATCGGTTCAGATTTAGATATAGCCCCCATATATATGTTCCACCCGATTTAACATTTAAGCGCTGTAGAAATCGTGTTTTATATCCGATCAGTACGAAATTTGGCAGAGAGAGTTCTCTTATTACATGAAAAAACACTGCGCAATTCGGGGAAAATCGGTTCAGATTTAGATATAGCCCCAATATATATGTTACACCCGATTTGACATGTAAACACTGTAGAAACCGTGTTTTATATCCGATCAGTACGAAAATCGGCAGAGAGAGTTTGCTTATTATATGTATGAATACTGCCAAATTCTTATCACAATGCCCATTTTCGCATTGGTAGGTAGGTGTAGGGTATTATATAGTCGGCCCCGCCCGACTTTCTGTCTTTCCTTACTGATTTTTTGTTAAATTCATGCAATTTCTTAGATAATAGGTGCAATTTTTGGAAAATATCATTGATAGTTTTCAGATTTAGGCGGTTGAACAGAAGTATGAAGTTAGTCCAAGATGTATTGTCCGATACTGCAAGTGCCATTTGATAGATTTTAACATCCTCTCTAGGAATACTAAATTTAGTAACCAATTTTTGCGTATTAAGGACACTAAAAGGACGAAAATGTCCTTAATCCTGGATTAACCTGAAAAGGGCTAACGATAACCCTGGAAAGGAGAGACCGAATGACTTGACGTACGTGGTAATATTTTATTCAAACCCAGTTTATGTTTGATGGACAACCATATTAGCCTACTCTTTGTGGTACCTCCCCCACAAATGGTTAACATTTTTGGGCATGTTAAAACTCTTATAACTCATTCATAGTAATCATTTTACTATATAAGCTGGACAAAAAATGACTAAAACTCATTGAACCGGTGGTGAAAATTTTGGAGTGGGGACGACGTTGGTTCAGAAGTTACATTATAATAACTGAAAACCTTCACCAAATTACAAAGAAAAAATATTTGTATGTGTTTTCAACTATATTTTGTTTGTTAATTTTTTTTTTAAATATTTTTTCTTTGTAATTTGGTGAAGATTTTCAGCTATTAATTGAACTTTCGAACCAATGTTGCGCCCACTCCAAAATTTACACCATCGGTAGAGTACATATGAACCATTTTTTATAACAAATGTAAGGAAAAAAAATAGATCGAATCTGAGATATCGCAATTTATATTTTTATTCCCGCGAAAAGAGACCGAAATAAACTGTTTTAGATAAATTTAGTATTTTTTAAAGTACGTGGAAAAAGCTTTAAGAAATGATATTTTCTATTTTAAATTCATTCAAACATTTACAAAGGAAAAAAATCTATTTTTCTAAACTTTGACTCGCCAGCTTCCTCCAATTTTCATTTAATTTTTTTAAACTTGTGGGTCATTGCTCCCACATACTAGGGAAACATTTTCTGAAAATTTAAGAAAGATCTAGTTTTTGCCCTGTGGCACTTCAGAAAGAACTATCCATATACGTACGAAATGTTACGTCATTCGGTCACTCCTTTCCAGAGTTATCGTTAGCACCATCCAGTCGAACCGACAGACGGACGGACATTAATTAATTCATACGTTTTTTAACCCATGGAGACCAATGCTGAAATGTTTACATTTTTTGGGAAAATATGTGGGTAACTTCGAAAAATATTGCAAAAAAATATTTAATATATACGAATGCAAAATTGCATCCCAATCTACATATGTAAATATTCAGAGTGGGTCGGTTTCATTTGGAATTGCCCCATACTTTTCATATACTTAGGCAATTTTGTTTGGATGATGTTTGAAATCACTAATTTTTCATTTTTGTGACACGATTTTTTTAAATAGTATTGACATATCCTTCTGATATTTTGCATTTTTGATTCGTATATCGCCAAACATTTTTGCATATTTTTTGCATATTCTTGCATATGTTTGCATATTTTTGCATATTTTTTGCATATTTTGCATATTTTTGCATATGTTGTGCATATATTTTGTATATTTTTGATATGCACTCAAATTATTTAAATTTGAGTGATGAAACGTCTAAACACAAATTTTGGTTCAAATTGGATGAAAATTGAAAGATATGCAAAACTCCGAGGTCTAATTATAACTAATCCGATTAGATGTTATATGGGCATTTCCGCCGAATGGTCAACCAGGTCCGAAAAATTAAATGTTGGTAATCATCGTATTTTATTGTAAATAATTATAAATCAAGTAAGAAAGTTTCAGTCGGGTAAACCGACTAAGGTATACCCTCACTTTGTGAGTAATGTAATATTGAATATTACTCGAATTATTCTGTCAATTTGTGTGGGAGTTACCAGAAGGGGTTTATATAATACACCTTTTTTTCGCTGAACATTAGATACTTTAAATTCATTGCACTGTGCCGACTTATAAGCACATAAATGCACTGGTATAAACGTTATGAGACATTAAATTTCGGTATGATTTGGGCATTTTGTGTGGGAGGTACAAAAAGGGGCGTGGCAATAACCCCAATTTTTCACAGGGCTATAGGCACTATAAAAACATTACACTGTAAAAAATTTCAAGTATTTTTTTTTTTACTTTTGGTGCAAAAAGGTACCTTTGTGTGGGAGGTACCAAAAGGGGCGTGGCAACAACACCCATTTTTCCCTATGGCAACAACACCCATTTTTCCCTGGACTGTAGGCAATATAAAAGCATAATACTGTACAACATTTCAAGTATTTTTATACACTGTTATAAGCTGTTAATTTTTGGTGCAAAATGGAGAATTTGTGTGGGAGGTACCAAAAGGGACGTGGCGACTTCGCCCATTTTTCTCGAGTTGATAGCGACTAATAAGCTAATACTATGTGTGAAATTTCAAAAGATTCGAATAAGTAGTATAGCAGTTATTAAAGAATCAATATTTCACAACATTTTAACCCTTTGTGGGGGAGGTACTAGAAGGAGTGGACCAATATGGCCCATCTTCGAACTTATCCGGAGATAGAAAAAAATATTACCACATACCAAATTTGAGGTCAATCGGTTACTCCTTTCGAGAGTTATCGTGCGCACCAGCCAGCAGACAGACAGACAGACAGACAGACGGACGGACATTGCTCATTCGACTTAAAATTACCCAAAACGGATTTCCTCCGAACATACTTGGGGTCTTAGGTCACTCCTTCGACGTGTTACACTTTTTTCCGTAGCAAATGATATATACCCTCGTCACACTAAAGTGAGGGTATAAAAATGAATACAAAATGTCTAAATTTTTAAAATATAATGGTTTCATAGCATATCTCAGTTGTTTTCATGAAAAAATTTGCCTAAAAACTGAAAAATTTCATTTTTTCCATTTTAAGCTACTTTTACAGACAGTTTTATATTTAATTATTTTACATATAAATACATATATTATGCTTGCACTCTTTCTACAACATTTCTCTATTACAATCAATTAAGAAGAGAAAAATGCAAGGAGACCAAAAAAAAAAGTTCGATTAACGATTAATTTAACGGTTAAAACAGATGGAAAAATCGTACGTTTGTGACCGTAGGTTCGCGACCGGCACCTAAGCCAATTAGAATAAAAACCAATAGAGATAATTTATTGTGTAAATACTCGATAGAAAGCTACATTAATCCTCTTTTAAAATAAATTAATAGCTTCAGAATATTCCGTTCCTTTTCGCAGATTTTTGCATGTTACTAGATTCAGCCAATTTGACTTCTATTTCGCGTACGTTCGTGACCGCATGTGTAATGCTATTATTATGAAAACTAAAACTCGATGAAACCCATCTTTTGCACCTAACATAGAGCTGCCAATATGCTATAAAATCACTCAAAAAAATGCGGGGAAAATTTTTGTTTTCTATATTTTTTGTACATCAAAAGCGTACGAACGTACGTTCGCGACCTGCGGAAATGCCCATATACAAGGTGGCGCAAAAGTAATCCTCCTATCAGAAAATGCTATAAATTCTGCGATTGGCCCCTAATGTCAGTTCTGTTTTGACATTTGTGTAGTAAACACATGCGAAATACACGTTAATAAACAATGTTACTCTACACTGCTCCAGAACGCGGAATATTGCTGACTATTTATTTGACCAATAATCGGTCGGTGACTTTGGCACAGATTTCCTGGCCGTCCAACGCCTACTGGTAAAACACTGCGACGTTTAGCCGCTCGCCCCGGAGAAGCCGTTCTGCAGAGAATATTGCTGCTGTAGCCGAGGATGTCATGGAAGCGCCGTCGACATCGACCAGACAACGTGCCACGCAAATGGGTATCAGTCGACGGTCTCTACAGCGAATTTTGGTACACGATTTGATGATGTTTCCGTACAAAGTCCAGACGGTGGATCAGCTTTTAGCTGCTGACCGCCAATCGCGTCTAACATAACATCGAAAGGTTACTTTTGCGCTACCAGTTACAAAATGTTTAGATTAATTTTCTTAATAAACAAACTTTTTACAGCTATTTTACAACGTACATTAAAGATAATTTTTTTTTTGTTCGATTCGCTCATACAACCATTGACTTTGGCGCCCTCTCGTGGTGTCAAAAAGAGGTAAATCAAAAAATATTCTTATTATTTATCTTATTTGGGTTGTTAAGATATTACGAGTACCAATTTTACCATTATTTGAGCCAATAATTATTATCGATTTTTGTCAATGGGACAGAGCACTGTGCACAGTAGTTTAGAGTTGAGGACTTATTTGAAATTCTTCTCATACATGTGCCACTTTGCCTTCCTCACATTTCTGTGGACGGCAAATTTAGGTGCTTTGTCAGCGAGTTTGAACTCTATGGTCTGAGAATGAGTGTTCGATGTGTACATTCCACCTAATAATTTTGTCTGACAGTCGGCCAGTAATAAACGTTACGTCGAGTACTTCTAATCTCTCTTTAATTGTAAAGGTCGGTCTTTTGCCTATGTTACAAATAGTTAAGTTGGAAGTTAGAATAAAGTCAAGAAGTGACTCACCTCTACTGTTTATATGTGTACTACCACAGATGAGCGTGCGTTATATTAGATGGGATGAGCGTTAGTGTCTGCGCCAATAACACTACGCAACAAAAAATTTTTTTTTGTGTCCTAGACCTAAAAATTATTTTTTGTATAGATTGTGTTATATAAAATCAAAACCAAAAATTTTTTATGGATACATTTTTTTTTAAAAAATTTTTTATTAAAAATACTATTATCGTCAAAGGTGCCCTTAGTATTTGCACTATAATTTTTGGAGTATAGGCCCGCTTAAGTCGACTTATACGTTAAATTGAAGCTATCAATGTGGGCTACCAATGTTGGAAATATTTCTTTCATTTAGAAACAGTGGTTTAGTAACAATCATTAAACAAATTGGAAAAAGTAGACTTGGGACAAAAAAACATAAAAAATAGAAAAAAATCGAAAAAAAAATATTTTATTTTATTTTTTAAAAGTTTTCATCCTAGCGAAGAAAATAATGCCTATTAAAAATCTATGGTTAAATGTAGAAATTATAGCCCTTTTGGTAGAAGTAACAGAATTTCAAAAAATCTTTTTTTTTTTAAATTTCTGTTTAAATAGCTATTTTATTTATTACTTTTATTTATATTATGTACATTTGAGTTTATTTATATGAACAAATTTCATTAGAAGTAATTGTGAGTTCTTTGTTGACGTTTGTAGATTTCGGAATCGGTTTCTCTAATGAGGAACCAAATATAATCTCCCATCATTCGTTCATCCCAGTGCCCTTGGTAACGCCGCTCGAGTTTAAATGAGAATGCAAGAAATGAATTTTTAGGGACATATTTACACCTGTTAGAATACATAAAGCGAAAAATAAGTTGGAAAAATACAGACATATGGGTTATACATATACATATATATAAAAAAAATATATTTCTAACCAATTTTTTCATAATTTTTTAACAAATCATTAATCATTGTTTCATATTGCGGGCTTTTATTGCATCCAAGAAAATTTAAAACTACAAGCTTAAACGACCTCCATGCTGCAATTTCATCCGACGTCTAATATGATTCGAAATGCACATCTTTCATCAGTTTCCTTTTTTTAGGCCCATCAAAAACTCCTTCTTCGATTTTTTGAAAAGAAAAACTGTTAAATAAACTTTTTAAATATGAGAGTGAAGTGCCATCTTTCCTTAAGGCTTTTACAAAATTTTTAAAGAGCCCCAGCTTAATATGCATTGGTGGCAAAATATCGGCTATCCCAGTGGCATAACATACCAACTACTTTTAAATCGCAACAAATTTTCCAGTCATGTTCATATTTTATGTATTTTATCAATTTAGCCATTGTTTCGTATGATTCCTTAGTGTTGACAGCATGAGCAATGGGAATCGACGGTTTCTGATTTCCGTTGTGTAAAAGTACTGCTTTCAAACTTTCTTTACTGCTGTCAACAAGTAACCGCCATTCCTTTGAATTGTATGTTTGATTAAGTTCCTCGAACAATCCGGGAATGTCCTTGCAAAAGCATCTGTTATCCACAGTTGTATAAAATAGTTTGTAAGGTATATCACGGACTCTATAATATGATATGTTAACATCTGGGGCCAAAATATTGTACTGTTTCATCCTAGATGCAAGTAGTTCTGCCTTATCTTTGGTCAGTTCCAAATCTCTCACTAGATCAATGAGTTGAAACTGAGTTAAAAGCGATGACTTCTGACTCAGAATTGAATCGCTCAGAGTTGAGTACTCTGTTGAACTTGATGATGTTTCCGTTATTAGGCTATTAGCTATACTTGGACACTTCCTACTCCAATTCCAAATTGTCTAAAATTAAAACGTGTTATTCCACAAAACATTGTAATACATTAATTGTAAAGTACTTACCGCATTCTTCCACTAGTCCATCGAGTAAGATTTACGTGGCACGAATTACACAGTTTTTAACTCGTATACCAAAATATTACACATATATTTCTTCTATTATTTTACTAAACGCACGTCGATTTTTATACCCTACACCACACTGTGGTACAGGGTATTATAAGCTTGTTTCACGGCAGATGTTTGTAACACCTGAAAATAACACAGCTAGGCCCACCTCAAAGTATACCGATCGACTCAGAATCACTAGCTGAGTCGATTTAACGATGTCCGTCCGTCTGTCCATGTAAAGTTGTTCGTCGACTACATGTCGCCATTTCACTCCGATCGTTCTGAAATTTTGCAATTTAGAGTATTTCGCGGCTGGTAAGATCGCTATTGAATTTGGTTGATATCGGTTCAGATTTAGATATAGCTCCCATATATATCTTTCGTTCGATTTGGCCCTTTAGTCCTATAGAAGCTGTATTTTGCATCCAATCGTTTTAAAATTTAGAATGGTAGAGTTTCTTGATCCATGAACCAACATTGCCGAATTTGAAGAAAATCGGTTAAGATTTAGCTATACCTCTCATATATATGTTTCGTCCGATTTGGCCCTTTAGTCCTATAGAATCTGTATTTTACATCCTATCGTTTTGAAATTTAGAATGGTAGAGTTTCTTGATCCACGAACTAACATTGCCGAATTTGAAGAAAATCGGTTAAGATTTAGCTATAGCTCCCATATATATGTTTCGTCCTTTTTTGCTCTTTAGTCCTGTAGAAGGTGTATTTTACATCCAATAATTTTGAAATTTAGAATGGTAGAGTTTCTTGATCCATGAACCAACACTACCGAATTTGAAGAAAATCGGTTAAGATTTAGCTATAGCTCCCATATATATGTTTCGTCCGATTTGGCCCTTTAGTTCTATAGAAGATGTATTTTACATCCAATCGTTTTGAAATTTAGAATGGTAGAGTTTATTGTTCCATGAACCAACACTACCGAATTTGAAGAAAATCGGTTAAGATTTAGCTATAGCTCCCATATAAATGTTTCGTCCGATTTGGCCCTTTAGTCCTGTAGAAGCTGTATTTTACATCCAATCATTTTGAAATTTAGAATGGTAGAGTTTCTTGATCCATGAACCAACACTGCCGAATTTGAAGAAAATCGGTTAAGATTTAGCTATAGTTCCCATATATATGTTTCGTCCGATTTAGGCCTTTAGTCCTATAAAAGCTGTATTTTACATCCAATCGTTTTGAAATTTAAAATGGTAGAGTTTCTTGATTCATGAACCAACACCGCCGAATTTGAAGAAAATCGGTTAAGATTTAGCTATAGCTCCCATATATATGTTTCGTCCGATTTGGCCCTTTAGTTCTATAGAAGCTGTACTTTACATCCAATCGTTTTGAAATTTAGAATGGTAGAGTTTCTTGATCCATGAACCAACACTACCGAATTTGAAGAATATCGGTTAAGATTTAGCTATAGCTCCCATATATATGTTTCGTCCGATTTTGCTCTTTAGTCCTGAAGAAGCTGTATTTTACATCCAATCGTTTTGAAATTTAGAATGGTAGAGTTTCTTGATCCATGAACCAACACTGCCGAATTTGAAGAAAATCGGTTAAGATTTAGCTATAGTTCCCATATATATGTTTCGTCCGATTTAGCCCTTTAGTCCTATAAAAGCTGTATTTTACATCCAATCGTTTTGAAATTTAAAATGGTAGAGTTTCTTGATTCATGAACCAACACCGCCGAATTTGAAGAAAATCGGTTAAGATTTACCTATAGCTCTCATATATATGTTTCGACCGATTTGGCTCTTTAGATCCAATCGTTTTTATACCCTACACCACACTGTGGTACAGGGTATTATTTAAGAATAAAATGTCCCAAAAGTAAATTTATGTAAACAATTTATACATGAATTACAAAATTTATATATCAGAGTTATTCAATATTACGAGAGTGGTGTAGGGTATTATATAGTCGGCACCGCCCGACTTTAGCCTTTCCTTACTGGTTTAATAGTAATTTTATTTGGCATGGGCTCGCCACGTACACTCACACGCATCAACGCTCACATCCTATTCAGCAAAAGGGTTTGGAGTACCTTTTTAGCATTTCTCTGTGCAACATCTTACATTCCCTTGCATGACAACGATGAGTAATTTGTAGTGTGGGATGTGTTCGTGAATGAATAAATTATTGTAAGTTGTCGTTTAGAAATGTTGCAATTCTCAAGGTTTATCAGAAATCGCAAAAAATTTTCCAAAATGAAAACAACAGGAAACCAGCGAGAAAAAGTTTTTTAACCCTTAAATAGCAATGTCTATGGGCAGCTGTTTCGTTCTCTCTCACAGTAACCATTCTCACATTATGCCTCCTTTTATTTAACAATCTCTTAAATTTAGTTTTGGACTATTAGAGGCTTCAATGTAGAACAAATAATGTTTAAAGTTGGGCATAATCGACTATGAAATACCCTGCACCACAATTGAAATGTCAATTATTGCAGTAGTAGCTATTTATATGAATTCCTACACACAACTTCATTAGTCTCATATTTTTGTGTTATTAAAAACAAGTAAGAAAGTTTCAGTCAGGTAAACCGACTAAGATATACCCTCACTTTGTGAGTTATGTATAGAGATGTCAAACGGGATTGGTTTTCACAAATCCCGGGATTCGGGATTTTTAAATTGCAAATCCCGAGATTTTTTTCGGGATTTTTCGGGATCCCAAAATTGTTCGATATCCCGGGATTTTCTGGATAAATCGGGATTTTCGGAATCCCGAAATTGTTCGATATCCCGGGGTTTTCGGGATAAATCGGGATTTTTTCATTCTTAATAATGCGATATTTCGAAATGGAATACAAACATTTTAGTTCAGTTTTAAATTAATTTTAATTAATTTAAATAAGGATAACGCATACATTACCATTTGTTAAAAATACTAACTTTTATTAAAATATTTCACAACATCTTAGGTATGAAATAATTTTGGTCCAATTTCAGTTCGTAGTCTGAATTGTTATTGATGTTATAATTTTCTTTCATTTAAGCACGAAAATTTTTTTTTTTCAAATTGAGAAATCAGTTTGACTAATTCCGGTTTTATGGGACCAAATCGATTTGTCGATCCATATCAGATTTTATATTATGATTTTTTCATAAATTTGAAAGAAAAGAATACAATGATCTTCGTTTGTTGGAAACAAACTCTATTTGTGATCTCGTTTTAAGTTTACTTATTTATAACTAGCTGGACCCGGTCCACTTAGTTGCCCCACTTTTTGCAAAAATTTTTTTTCCAAAACCATCTCAGACAAAATAGCTTTCAAACAAAAGAAAAAAATTTAATATCGGTCCAGTAGTTTAAGCGTCTATAAAACACATACATACATACAAACATTTTTTCCATTTTTATATATATAGATTACATTTATGATATATTTTGTAATTCTTCTCCAAATTTTTTCACCGGATTATGTCAATGTTTTTTGATATTAAATAATTTGCTTTATTTGTTTAAATTTTCGACCTAATTTCGATCTATCTTTTACTTATATACGACACAGCTTCATTTATTATTATGAAAATATCCCGGGATTCGGGATTTTTCGGGATCGGGATTTCCCAGGATTTTCGGGAACGGGATTTCCCGTTTGACATCACTAGTTATGTAATATATAACATTACACTAATTAATCTGTCAATTTGTGTGGGAGGTACAAGAAGGGGTTTAACAAATGCACCTATTTTTCGGTAAACAGTAGATTTTTTAAATATATTGCACTGTGCCGAACTTTGAGCGTTTATGTGCTCTGGTACATTAACGTTACGGGCTATTCAATTTTGAAGGATTTGGTCATTTTGTGTGGGATGTACAAAAAGGGGAGTGGTGATAACGCCCACATTTCACGGGACTGTAGGCACTATAACAGCATTACACTGTACAAAATTTCAAGTATTTGTATGCACTGGTATTAAAGTTATAAGTCGTTAACTTTTGGTATAAAAGGGTCCATTTGTGTGGAATGTACCAAAAGGGGCCGTACAATAATGCCCATTTTTTACCGGACTATAGGCGATACAAAAACATTATACTGTTCAAAATTTCAAGTAATTTTATGCACTTGTATTAAAGTTATAAGCGGTTAAATTTTGATGCAAAATGGTTCATTTGTGTAGTAGGTGCCAGACGGGCGGACGGACATTTCTCATTCGACTTAAAATGACCCAAAACGAATATCCGCCGAACATACTTAGAGTCTTAGATCACTCCTTAGAGGGTATAATCGTATCACTAAATTGAGGGTATAATCGCCCTAATTCCAGTTGGCGTCGTCGACGTCGATTCTTAGTCGACACTGTTTAGATTGACGACTTCATAAATTATACCCTACACCACACTGTGGTACAGGGTATTATAAGTTTGTTTCACGGCAGATGTTTGTAACACCTTAAAATAACACAGCTAGACCCACCTTAAAGTATACCGATCGACTCAGAATCACTAGCTGAGTCGATTTAACGATGTCCGTCCGTCCGTCAGTCTGTCCATGTAAAGTTGTTCGTCGACTACAGGTCGCAATTTCACTCCGATCGTTCTGAAATTTTGCAGTTTAGAGTATTTCGCAGCTGGTAAGATCGCTATTGAATTAGTTTGAAATCGGTTAAGATTTAGTTATAGCTTCCATATATATGTTTCGTCCGATTTGGCCATTTAGTCCTATAAAAGCTGTATATTACATCCAATCGTTTTGAAATTTGGAATGGTAGAGTTTCTTGATCCATGAACCAACATTGCCGAATTTGAAGAAAATCGGTTAAGATTTAGCTATAGCTCCCATATATATGTTTCGTCCGATTTTGCTCCTTAGTCCTGTCGAAGCTGTATTTTACATCCAATCATTTTGAAATTTAGAATGGTAGAGTTTCTTGATCCATGAACCAACATTACCGAATTTGAAGAAATCGGTTAAGATTTAGCTATAGCTCCCATATATATGTTTCGTCCGATTTTGCTCCTTAGTCCTGTCGAAGCTGTATTTTACATCCAATCATTTTGAAATTTAGAATGGTAGAGTTTCTTGATCCATGAACCAACATTACCGAATTTGAAGAAATCGGTTAAGATTTAGCTATAGCTCCCATATATATGTTTCGTCCGATTTGGCCCTTTAGTTCTATAGAAGCTGTATTTTACATCCAATCATTTTGAAATTTAGAATGGTAGAGTTTCTTGATCCATGAACCAACATTACCGAATTTGAAGAAAATCGGTTAAGATTTAGCTATAGCTCCCATATATATGTTTCGTCCGATTTTGCTCCTTAGTCCTGTCGAAGCTGTATTTTACATCCAATCATTTTGAAATTTAGAATGGTAGAGTTTCTTGATCCATGAACCAACATTACCGAATTTGAAGAAATCGGTTAAGATTTAGCTATAGCTCCCATATATATGTTTCGTCCGATTTGGCCCTTTAGTTCTATAGAAGCTATATTTTACATCCAATCGTTTTGAAATTTAGAATGGTAGAGTTTCTTGATCCATGAACCAACATTGCCGAATTTGAAGAAAATCGGTAAAGATTTAGCTATAGCTCCCTTATATATGTTTCATCCGATTTGGCTCTTTAGATCCAATCGTTTTTATACCATACACCACACTGTGGTACAGGGTATTATTTAAGTATAAAATGTCCCAAAAGTAAATTTATGTAAACAATTTATACATGAATTACAAAATTTATATATCAGAGTTATTCAATATTACGAGAGTGGTGTAGGGTATTATATAGTCGGCACCGCCCGACTTTAGCCTTTCCTTACTGGTTAAGTTATGAAAAGGGTTTTTGTTAGTTCATGGATACCACAAACATTCGTTTTGGCGTAAAGATGACAAAGCTAGAACTTCATAGATATGACGAAAATGATGTGACGACGTTGACGACGGCAACTGGAATAAGGCCGAATATCGTCATGAGACATTGTCCATGGACTTATATATAAACCAGTGTATGGGCCTGTTGTGTGCGCCTTCTAATGATCTTGTTTTAATAGAAAATCGGTATGCCGGACCCGAAATATTGGGATCTTCCATGTGCGAATGAAAGAAGGTGGGCATTCGCACAGAAAATTTTCAGTCAACTTGATGTGTTTCCTGCATGTCCTGCATTTGTTATTATTTGCTTGGCCTATGCCGTGCAGATGTGCTTGTAAGCTTGAGTGTCTTGATAGAACACTCCTCATCGTTGCTGCTTCGTTTCAGTAAACTACATGTTCTGTTCTCATTTGGGTTAACCCACAGCATATTTGTAGCTTGTCCCACTGTTTATTTTGAAATTCATTCTTCGTAGCATTGATAGATTTCGAATTTTCCAAGCTTACTAGTTGAAGTATTCTGCCTTTTAGGCAGAAGCAATTTTCCCGTTAATTTCCAATCACTCCGCTGTGTCCTCCAATCCAAAAAAAATATGCAGTTGACCACGGCTGAGTAGTCATTAACTGTTCTTTTACCGTCCAACACAGTTCTGGCATTGATCGCCATTTGGCTATCTGTGAAAATGTTAGTGTCTTTAGGCTTTGTGGTGGTACTGACCTCAGTCGTAGTCCCGTTTTCCCCCTAGTTTAAATTCACCCGTACAGGATGGATCTTCCATTTCCTCCGTTTCGTCTGGGTTTACATTCAATCCTCTTGGTTGTGCCCTGTTATATGATTCTCAGCTCTTCTACATAACTGGTTTGGAGTCCTAACATTTGGAAGTATTTCAACGTCGTGTGCATAACAGATAGGTTTAAGTCCGTCATTGGTGAGAGTTCTAGGGAGACTGTGTATCTGTGTAACCCACAGAAAAGGCGAACAAATGCCTCTGTACACAACTAAGCCTCGCCTTAGAGGAATGGATAAGGCGGTGGGCCTCGACTTACCCGCGGACCAAAACTGGCGACTATATGATACCCTACACCAGATTGTTAAGGCAGAATAAGTACACACATGGTTTCTCTAAATCTCAAACACTTTCACTTGAAATTCGCTACTGTCCATACTACGAGTATGTATTATCTTTCACAATTAACAACATTGAGATATATGTTTTGCATCTGGAGTCGATATCTACAATGTACATGTTGAACGATTTTCTCCAAATTTGGCAGGGTTCGTTCTTCGATCAATAAATTGATCTCTTCCATATTTCATAACAAACGGATGCAAAATAAAGCTTTTACAGCACTTTGCTACCAAATCGGAAGGATTTATGTATATATATGTAGTAGTAGTTGTAGTATTTGTTTCTGTGCCAAGAAACTTCTCTCTGCCACATTTTATAATTATGGGATGTAAACTAAATTTGCTATAGTATGTTAATACCAAAGCGAATGGAACCTTTATATCGGGACTATATCTTATTCTGTATTACTTTTATTTAAATTTGGCAATGTTAATTCCTGGACAATGTATAATACGATTTCTATACCGCTTAGATTCCAAATAGGATATAAATATATAGCGGCTATATCTAAATCTGAACCGATTTTTTTCGAACTTAGCCATCTTCTTTTCTGTCTTAAGAAATTCCTCACTGACACATTTTTTAATAATAGGATGTAAAATAAAGCTTTTGTGGAACTTTGATACCAAATTTGGTTATGCGCTTAGATAGCGCTTGGATGCCAAATCGGAGGTAAATATATATAGGGCTTAGGCCGGGTCGATTTGTGGGGAGGCAAAAAAGTCGCTATTGCTCAGTGAAAATCGTATTCTAGGGATCAAAATAAGAAACTTTGCCGAAGGAACCATACGACATCAGAATTCGTTTTAGAGGTATGGTTCCTTCGGCAAAGTTTCTTATTTTGATTCCTAGAATACGATTTTCACTGAGCACTTCACTGAGTGGGGGTCGGTCATACATTTGGTCACTGACACATTTTGTAATAATCGGATGTAAAATAAAGCTTTTGTGCGCTTAGATGCCAAATCGGAGGTAAATATACATATATGGGGCTATATCTAAATCTGAACTGATTTTCTCCAAACTCAATACAATTCGTCCCTTGCACAGAACAGTTGTCTGCGTCAATTTGCATTAAGATTGGTTCAGAATTGCGACCAGTACTTTGAGTACAACGTTTAACATCACACGGACGAAATGTGATTCTGAGTCGATGAGAGTAACTTCAGTATTTTTAGGCTTCAAAAACATCTGGACCAAAACAAATTTATCATATCCTGTACCACGCTGTGGTGTATGGTACAAGTATTGCAAAAGGTCCAACCAATGTGTTGACGCGGCATAAGCGAAGAAATAAGGATCACACTAACTAGGGCATTAGGTTTAGGTTTGGGTTGCAGCCGTGTTTTTACCAGCTCACTATTTTGACCATGGACTGAAATGACCCTCATCGAAACCAAATTGTTTGATATACAAAGCTATCGATAGTACGAATATCGGTACCGCAAAGAACAGTTAGACTGCCTAGAAAGGCCGACCCCAGTACATCCAGACGTCGTTTACTCAAAACGGGACAGTCGCATAGCAAGTGCTCAATGCATCACCACAACTTCTGCAGAAGCTATTGGAGTCAATACCCAACATTCTGTCGTGGTCGCCGATCATACAGTGTCCCTTCAGAACTGGTACTAATGTAGACGATCTTTTCCTCTCTACTGGGAGAAGATTAAGATTGTTAAATTAGGGACGTGTTCTAAAGAATTGATGGCAACCTGACTGTCCGAGTAAATGACAACGCCAGTGTTGGTTACTATGTTGCGACTCGGCGACATCCCATATTACCATTAGTTCGGCTTGGTAGACACTGCAGGTATCTGGTAGTCTATGTGCTATATCCAGGCTATGCTATATCTATAGTCTATGTGCTATATCTTTACACTGTATACTCCGAAGCCAACCTTTTCATGAAGCTTCGAAACATCCGTATAGAAGTTGTGATGGTTTCTATTACATAGTGTTCTGCCAACCCATTAATCTCTGGCTGGTATCATAGAAATTCCACCATGGTGAATTCCTTGATAGTGCTCACAAGTTTATGCAGGGCTGATTTTGTAGACTTTCCATTATTGCAAGCAAGTTGGTTTTCTAACAAGAGTTTTGTACTTACCCAGTTCTCCCCAATGAATCTAAAAGACTTTCCAGACCATTCAATGGAAAGGAGGGTGGGTATGAATACCACTTTGGTATCCATCCATCGATTGGGGATGTATGAGAGCCTAATACAGCTTTCATAAATTTTCTCCAGCCAGGGGATAGTTTAATGTTATTAATTGGTTCTGTTGATCGACGGATTCTATTGGTGAGTTCCCCGGGAAATTTATGTCGAACAGTTAATTTAGGGACTGCCCGCTGCTTTTTGTCCAGTTATTTGCCTCATCCTGCAAATAGCCCACTGGGTGCAGTGGATAATATCTTACGCAGCCTTACGATATCCGAGACCTTTTCTGTTTCTCCACAGAGGGTCTGTCAAGAACGCCTTTGCTCTTTGAGTTGCTCTTTATAGGCATCCCAGTCATTAGTGGCTCCAGAATATTTAACCTTATTGAAGAGCTGGTTGCAGCTCTTTTTCGCAGCCTTTAACTCAGAAGTCTACCATCGTGGTTTAGTTTTCCCCTGTACCTTGGTATTTGGCCGCGGTCGTACATGTAATAAGAAAACTCTCTCTGTGTTGAATTTCGTACGGATCGGATATAAAATACGGGTTCTACAGCGCTTACATATCCAATCGGATGAAACATATATACAAATGAGGGGCTATATCTAAATCTGAACGAATTTTCTCCGAATTTGGTAGCTTTCATTCACGCTGTAAGAAAACTCTCTCTGCCGAATTTCGGATAGATCTGGTGTAAAATACGGTTCTACAGCGCTTACATGTCAAATCGGGTGTAACATATATATGGGGGCTATATCTAAATCTGAACCGATTTTCTCTGAATTTGGCAGCGATCATACGTATAATAAGAAACCTCTCTCTGTTGAATTTAGTACTGATGTGATGTAAAATTTAGTTTCTACAGCACTTATTTGTAAAATCGGAGGTACATGTATTATATATGTAAATCTCAAGCGATTTTAACCAAATTCAACAGGGATCGTCCTTGGGTCTAAAGAAAGATATGTGCAAAGTTTCGTTGAGATCCGACCATAATTGCGACCTGTACTTTGATTACAAGAAAACATCTACAGACAGATCGGTATAATAAACAATGGATCTATCTCTTCTCCTTTTGGGTGTTGCAAACAATTACCCTGTACCACAGTGTGGTGTATATTCGGAACGGGCTCGCAATTTCTTAGCATACGGGCATATGTCATATTTCGAGAATTGCATTACCCATAGTTTGGGGTAAAGAATTATCGCTGGAGCTAGCATTTCAAGCCTGGGAAAGGTCTGGAATTATATTTGGATAAATTGGTTTTCTGATGCTATTGTTAACATTCTTAACGTGAATGGAAACTGCACAACTTCTATGTGCTATGTTATATTATTCGCCACACCGCAGTGTATGACAGCCGTAATCGATACCAAAAAGAATAATTATAGAAACTTTCATTCAATTGGGAAATATAACCGAAACAACAGGAAAGATTTAAATTAATGAGAAAATTATAAATAAATTAATGATTGAATATATGTATGTATGTACAACAATAGACAATGAATGATATGATTATTAACGAAATGTTCAATGTTGAAGTGATGAGTGCGTGTGGAATTGAAAATGTGATATGAGGTGATATCTGAGTAATCTGAAAAATACTTATACATAATGAGTTATTGGATGTTCAATTTGATTTTTAATTGAACTGTTTATCACGGCACTGCACAAATATTAAATACTGTGGCCTTGTTGTGGCGCTGAAGAAAGGCAACAGTAAGAAAGTCCAGCTTTTTTTAATTTAATATAATTTAATTACACAGTACATCATTTTGCAGCTCATTGATTTGGAACTCAATTCTAAGAATTGAACGTAAATGTAGCCCCAAAAATAAAAACTTCTGCATAATTCGTTTAGTCAAGATGGCTCAATTAAAAATTTAATGGCCATACGATTTTTTTTTTTTGCTCAAGGGGGATTTGTATCACTCTTTCTATATTTTTTTCTCGGTATACTGACGGAATATCTCGTTTCTGTCTGCCCATATTACATATGTACGTACAGTGGGTGTGCTTTTATATTCGTTTATGAGATAAAAAATGTCTGAGCCGATTCAGGTCATATGTTCATGAAGCTAAGCGTGTTTTTATAAAAGCATCTATCTCAATCAGGATACTTATCCATATTAGGAGAATGCGTGTATTAGGATTGCATTTGTGCACAAAAATGAAAGTGGGAAAATTTACGAAGTATGCAAATTTTTAATGCAAAATTTGCTTAGCCGCGTCAAATTTAGCGGGTTATACTGTTAAATTTCACAGTGCAACACATACAAATTTGACTTCGTTTTATTAGTTAGTTAGTTTCTGAAAGTGCTAATCGAAAGTAACAAACTGCCATTTGGGTTTTTCTGTGGTATCATGTATATTTTTGCGAAAACTCGATTTTGAGAAAAATTTCTGAGAAATGTAATTTTTGCACGGGGCAAACTAGCCTTTTTTGATATGTTTGAATCGAAAGAAAATATATTTGGAACACAAATTTTTAAATATTATATATTTTCCAGCAACTACATTTTATTTGAAAATCAACAAAATATATTTGAAACGCATATATTAATATATTACAACAAAATATATTTGCAAACAAAAATTCTCAAATAAAATATGTGTTTAAATACAAATATAATTATTGTTTAGGAATTTCTCTAAATATATTTTATTTAAAAAAAATTTCAAAACTTTTGTTGACTTTTTCGAATTCCAGATTAAATTTTTCCTTGGTTCCGGGTTTATCCTCCCAGCATTAGCTTCTGTTCTTAATAAATAATGTTAATACAATTTATGAGTATTCTATCCAATATTATACGATTTCAATAATTATTTCACAAACATTAACAATTTATAAAAAAACTAACTTGAATTACTGAAAAATTTAACATAACTTAGGTATTTTCTGAATTCTTAAATGGAAATACATATTTATTTCGGAAATAATGGTCCCAAATAAAAATATATTGGGATATAAACAAAGATTTGTTTAGAACAACATCTTCCCAAATATATAATTTTGGTGTGTATCAAATATTATGTATTTGGAGTGTACCATAAACATATATATGTTTCAAGCCGAATATGTTTGGGACAATATACTACAGAAGCGATTTTTTTTCAGCGTGTGCAATGGCTATACTTAGTTAACCGATGGAATTTTTGTTTTACGGTCCGCATCATAATTGTAGGTATCCACTAGGAGAAGATATATGTAAAATATACAAAAGCATCTAGAGCTTTCAAAATTGTCAATTTGTTGAGACAATTCGTAAAAACACTCCTAAAATGAGGGGGGGGGGGAGTGGGGGCGATGATGAATGTTCTAAAAAATTATTAGACATGCAATTTTACTACATGTGTCAGAACACACAAATGCGCAAAACTTAACAGAAACGCCATAAAACTGTGAAATTCCAGTCAAAAACCCTCTTTTATGGTATCGTTATTGCTTCGACCATTAGTGCGTATGCGTACTTTTTATATCCTCCACCATAGGATGGGGGGTATATACATTTTGTCACTCCGTTTGTAACACCTCTAAATATTGATCTGAGACCCCTTAAATTTATATATACTTGATCGTCGTAAAATTCTAAGACGATTTAGCCATGTCCGTCCGTCCGTCTGTGGTAATCAAGCTACAGTCCGCAATATTAGAGCTAGGTTGATCAAATTTGGTACACATACTTCTTATAGTTGAAGGTTGTTTGGAATTGCAAATGGGCCATTTCGGTCTATGTTTTGATACAGCCCCCATATATAGCATCAAACTTGTTGTGATTCCTACTGTTATCATCTACTATATTTTTTGTGTTTTTATACCCTCCACCATAGGATGGGGGTATATTCATTTTGTTACTCCGTTTGTAACACCTCTAAATATTGGTCTGAGACCCCATAAAGTATATAAATTCTTAATCGTCGTAAAATTCTAAGACAGTTTAGCCATGTCCGTCTGTCCGTCCGTCCGTCTGTGGTTATCAAGCTACAGTTCGCAATAATAGAGCTAGGTTGATCAAATTTGGTACAAATACGTCTTATAGTTGCAGGTTGTTTGGGATTGCAAATGGGCCATATCGGTCTATGTTTTGATATTGCTCCCATATATAGCATCTTACTTATTGTGATTCCTAGTGTTCTCATCTTCTATACATTCACTATATTTGTATACCCTCCACCATAGGACGGGGTTTATAACACTTCTAAATATTGATCTGAGACCACATAAAATATGTATATTCTTAATCGTCGTAAAATTCTAAGACGATTTAGCCATGTCCGTCCGTCCATCCGCCAGTCTTTTGTAATCACGCTACAATCTACAATACTTGAGCTAGGTAGCTGAAATTTGGTGCAGAAACTTCTTATACCTGCAGGTATGTTGGGGTTGAGAATGGGCTATATCGGTCCACATTTTGATATAGTCCCCATGTATAGCATCTGTCCGATTTGACTTCTTAACGCCATAGAGACCACAAATGTCAACTGATCGGGCCGAAAATTGGTAACTGGAGTTAATTTATACCCGCACCCGCACTCTCACACGAACAACCGTGGCCATAGTTCCATGGTTCGATATAACCGCCATACAAAGGTCCCTCTAGATTGTACTTCTTCACGCAACAGAAACCACAAATTTCAACGAATCGGGCTGAAATTTTGTAATATGACTTTATTTGTGCCCGAAACCATTCACATGCTATCCATGGTGGAGGGTATATAAGATTCGGCCAGGCCGAACTTAACGCTTTTACTTGTTTATTTTATAATCAATGTTATTTATAAGACATGGATAACATTTCTGCATGAATAGGAAGGAGCGCTTTGACTGTAATTTTGTGTTTGTGTAATGTTTTGGCTTGTGTGTGTTCTGACATATACAATAAAATTTCATGGGCAACATTCCATTCCCGCACTCCCCAATTCTAGGCACGTTTTTTATGCTTTCTTAAAATACAAGGTGGCGCAAAAGTAATCCTCCTATCAGAAAATGCTATAAATTCTGCGATTGGCCCCTAATGTCAGTTCTGTTTTGACATTTGTGTAGTAAACACATGCGAAATACACGTTAATAAACAATGTTACGCTACACTGCTCCAGAACGCGGAATATTGCTGACTATTTATTTGACCAATAATCGGTCGGTGACTTTGGCACAACGTGAATTTCGTGATGAGGCCCATTTCCATCTTAGCGGGTACGTAAATAAGCAAAATTTACGCTTCTGGGGCACTGAAAATCCGCGTGTAACCCACGAAGAGCCATTACACCCGCTCAAAGTCACTGTATGGTGTGCTGTTTTCGCTGGAGGAGTCATCGGACCTTTTTTCTTCGAAGACGTCGCGGGCCAAACGGTTACTGTGAATGGTGAGCGCTACAGAGCAATGATCAACGAGTTCTTTTTGCCGCAACTTGATGAATTGGGATTGGAAAACATGTGGTTCCAACAGGACGGTGCAACGGCACACACTGCACGTGCCACAACCGATATGCTGAAGGATGCATTTCCCGGGCGCCTAATCTCCAGTTTTGGCGATTTGCACTGGCCAGCAAGATCGCCTGATTTGACCGCTCCAGACTTCTTTTTGTGGGGCTTTTTGAAGTCGCGGGTTTATGTCAACAAGCCTCAGACTCTTGCAGCTCTTAAAGACAATATCCGTCAAGAATGTGAGGACCTATCGCCGGAAGTTTTGGCCAAAGTGAAAATGCCATAAAAAGGGCTCAAATGACAATCAACTGTGGCGGCGGCCATTTACATGACATCATATTCTCGACTTGATGTAAAAAAATTAAAAGACCAAATACAAATAATCCACAAGAAGAATCAAAGTTTTTCATTTTTTTTTTAAATTACAGGCAATAAACATCGAAAGGTTACTTTTGCGCCACCTGTTATAACCAAAAATGGGAAGCTAGCTCTGAAACTATTAATCAGATTAAAAACTTTGAAAGGCATTGGTTAAAGGTATTGTAAGTCTAAATTTTTCTGAATTTATTTCAACCAAATCGGACAACTACACCATTTGCAATTGTAATTCGAAAAAAATCAATTGAAATTCGAAGATTCCATTTGAAATTTGAAACACATCAATTGAAATTCGAAAAAGGTCAATTGAAATTCGAAAAACGTCAATTGAAATTCGAGAAACATCAATTGAAATTCGAAACACATCAATTGTAATTCGAAACACATCAATTGAAATTCGAAACACATCATTTGAAATTCGAAAAATATCAATTGAAATTCGAATTTTTCCATTTGAAATTCTAATAACATCAATTGAAATTCGAAAATGTAAACAAATCTGTACATTGGATTGGGTAGAATTTAATGTGATTAGGCAACATAATCTTAATTATAAGAAAAATTTTGTGATCCAATTGTAAAAAGAAGAAAACCCCAAAATGCTAGTTATGCTTATTTAACCACATTGTGCTGTAAAAATTGGTATACCAATAAGATTTTAATCCAACAAAATATTCGCCATAAATGTTTTTTTTTTTCTAAAAACAATTGAATATAAAGCTATTTAATAAATCTGTAATACGATAAGTTTTTGTTAGCACTGCTATTATTCGAGACCTTAGAACAGCAAGGTTTTAACTGCACCAATGTGCATACGTTTTTAAATTTCGGCATAACGTAAATATGTCTAATAGAAAGGGACCTTTGTACGGGAGTTTTATCAAAATATGGACCGATATGCCTATTTTTCAGTAATACACAGCACAGATATTTAAATTTCAGCATGACCAGTTAAAAAATACGCTCTCTAGAGCATAAATATGCCTTATCGAAAGGGACCCTCGTATGGCGGCTATATAAAAGTAAGGACAGATATGCCCCATTTTAAATGGTGATTGTCCCTGGGTTAAGAAATGCCTCTGTACCAATTTTCAAATATAAACCAGTAAGGAAAGGCAGAAAGTCGGGCGGGCCGACTATATAATACCCTACAACTCCCTAACAATGCGATAAGGGTCATTGCCATAATAATTTGGAATAATTGGTAAATGGGTAGAAACATATTATCTAATTCTGAAACGATAATCGCTAAATTAAGCAAAAATTTTAATGATCGGAAGTAAAATACAACTTCTATAGCGGTTTGATACCAAATCAGGAGGAACAATCAATATAAATCTGAACCGATCTTCCCTGAATACTCATTCATGTCAACAGACCTCCTTCTGTCGAATTTCGTACTGATCGCATATAAAATACAGTCTCTACAGCGCCTACATGTCAAATCGGGGGTAACGTATATATGGGGGCTATATCTAAATCTGAACCGATTTCTTCCAAATTTAACAGGGTTCATTCATATAATAAGAAACCTCTTTCTGCCGAATTTCATACTGATCGGATATAAAATAACATTTTTACAGCGCTTACAAGTCAAATCGGGGGTAACATATATATGGGGGCTATATCTGAATCTGAACCGATTTTCTCCGAATTTAGCAGTATTCCTTCATGTAATAAGAAACCTCTTTCTGCCAAATTTTGCACTGATCGGATATAAAATACAGTTTTTACAGCGCTTACATGCACGGGGCAAAATCACCTTTTTTGATACGTTTGAATAGAAAGAAAATATATTTGGAACACAAATTTTGAAATATTATATATTTCTTAAGAAATAAATTTTATTTGAAAATCAATAAAATATATTTGGAACGCATATATTAATATATTACAACAAAATTTATTTGCAAACTAAATTTCTCAAATAAAATATGTGTTTAAATACCAATAAAATTATTGTTTAGGAATTTCTCCAAATATATTTTATTTAAAAAAATGTTCAAAACATTTACTGACTTTTTCGAATTTCAGTTTTAATTTTTCGTTGTTTTCGAATTGTACCTCCCAGTTACAATACCATATTAACTTCCGTTTTAAATTAATCATTTAAATTTTCTGAGTATTACAAGCCATCATTAGTTGTCAATCCTTCAGTAATTTATTTTGATCCAAGATTATACGATTTCAATTATTATTATTTTACGAACATTTAACATTTCTAAAAAATTAACTTTGAATTACTGAAAAATTTAATACAATTAATGTATTTTTCAAATACTTAAATGCAAATAAATATTTGTTTCGGAAATAATAGTCCCAAATAATAACCTATTGGAATGCAAACGAAAGATTTGTTTAGAAGGACATCTTCCCAAATATATAATTTTTGTATGTACCAAATACTATATGTTTAGAGTGTACCCTAAACATATATATGTTTCAAGCCGAATATGTTTGAGACAATATACTACAGAAGCGATTTTTTTTCAGCGTGTGTCAAATCGGGGGTAACATATATATGGGGGCTATATCTAAATCTGAACCGATTTTAACCAAATTCAATAGGGATCGTCCTTGGGCCAAAAAAAATATATGTGTAAAGTTTCGTCGAGATCGGACCATAATTGCGACCTGTACTTTGATTACAAGAATACATGCACAGACGGAGAGACAGACAGACAGACGGACATAGCTAAATCGACTCAGAAAGTGATTCTATGTCGATCGGTATAATAAACGATGGGTCTATTTCTTCTCCTTTTGGGTGTTACAAACAAATGCACAAAGTTATAATACCCTGTACCACAGTGTGGTGTAGGGTATAAAAAGAACGGAACTCTAAACGTAGTGATACAGTTAGTGTTCTGTTTAAAGGAACAGTATCACTACGACGTACTGTTCTCTTGTGAGGGTTGCGATACTGTTCTGTTCGCGACGAAAGAACGGTACAGACCGCTAAGGAACATATTACAACAAAATATATTTGCGAACTAATTTTCCCAAGCACATCTTCATCGCATAGGACTAGCAAGTAACGACGAATGCAGGGCATGCAGGGAAAACATCGAAACGATGGAACATTTCCTTTGTCACTGCCCGGCTTTCACACATGCAAGATCCCAACATTTCGGGTCCGACATATTACCAGACTTGACTCATCTCAGAGGATATGACTGGAAGATACTAAGAAAATTCGTGTCTAGTACCGATTTTCTGTAACTCGTGAGGCATAAAAAGATCATAAACAAGTAAGAAAGTTTCAGTCGGGTAAACCGACTAAGGTATACCCTCACTTTGTGAGTAATGTAATATTGAATATTACTCGAATTATTCTGTCAATTTGTGTGGGAGGTACCAGAAGGGGTTTATCAAATACACCTTTTTTTTGCTGAACATTAGATACTTTAAATTCATTGCACTGTGCCGACTTATAAGCATTTATGTGCACTGGTATAAACGTTATGAGAAATTAAATTGTGGTATGATTTGGGCATTTTGTGTGGGAGGTACAAAGAGGGGCGTGGCAATAACGCCCATTTTTCACAGGGCTATAGACACTATAAAAACATTACACTGTACAAAATTTCAAGTATTTTTATACACTGGTTTTAATGTTATAAGCTGTTAACTTTTGGTGCAAAAAGGTACCTTTGTGTGGGAGGTACCAAAAGGGGCGTGACAACAACACCCATTTTTCCCTGGACTGTAGGCAATATAAAAGCATAATACTGTACAAAATTTCAAGTATTTTTATACACTATTATTAATGTTATAAGCTGTTAACTTTTGGTGCAAAATGGTGCATTTGTGTGGGAGGTACCAAAAGGGATGTGGCGACTTCGCCCGTTTTTCTTGAGTTGATAACGACTAATAAGCTAATACTATGTGTGGCATTTCAAAAGATTCGAATAAGTAGTATAGCAGTTATTAAAGAATCAATATTTCACAACATTTTAACCGTTTGTGGGGGAGGTACTAGAAGGAGTGGACCAATATGGCCCATCTTCGAACTTAGCCGGAGATAGAGAAAAATATTACCACATACCAAATTTGAGGTCAATCGGTTACTCCTTTCGAGAGTTATCGTGCGCACCAGCCAGCAGACAGACAGACAGACAGACAGACAGACAGACAGACAGACAGACAGACAGACAGACGGACGGACATTGCTCATTCGACTTAAAATGACCCAAAACGGATTTCCTCCGAACATACTTGGGGTCTTAGGTCACTCCTTCGACGTGTTACACTTTTTTCCGTAGCAAATGATATATACCCTCGTCACACTAAAGTGAGGGTATAATAAGGAGCGCACAACAGGCCGAACCACTGGCATAAGTGTATGTCCACGGACATGAGACGTTTAAACGTCTCCTCTTTTCAACCTAAACTAACCTAACCTAATTTTCTCAAATAAAATATGAGTTTATATTCAAATAAAAATATTGATTAGGAATTTCTCCAAATAAATTTTGTTAAAAAAGCTTTTCAAAACGTTGAAAATGTTTCGAATTTAATTTTTAAGTTTTCATAGATTTCAATTTATACCTTACAAATTAAAATGGAGTAAATATCAATAAATTTTGTTATAAAGCTCTATATTTTAATTACTATTTATTCCAAGTCATAATTTACAATCAACCCACAAACCAATGTAACATTATGGAAGATTATAACATTTCAATTTTATAGGAATTTTACGAAAATTTTAAATTTAAATTTCTGAAAAAACGAATGTTGAATTACTGAAATACATTAACCTTGTCTTAAAATTAAGATATTGATATATTTTCCGAATACTTAAATGCACAGAAAATATTTGTTTCGCAAATAATAGTCCGAAATAAAATTATTAGGACAGAAACAATTATTTGTTTACAGCAATATCTTCCCAAATATATAATTTTTATGTGTTCCACATATAATATATGTCGAGTGTACCCTACATTTTTACCTTTCAGGCAGAATATGTTTGCGACAATATACTACAGAAGCGATTATTCGAACTCGGTACAGCGATAATTCGAACTCGTTTATGGCCGTGCGCGTTAAGGTGTGACATTATTCTGATGCGGCGCTAGGAGGCCCAGGTTCAAATCACGACAAGTCTAATTAATTTCACTTTGAATAATTAAATAACAAGTAAGAAAGATTCAGTCGGGTAAACCGACTAAGGTATAACCTCACTTTGTGAGTAATGTTATATGTAATATTACACGAATTATTCTGTCAGATTGTGTGGGAAGTACCAGAACGGGTTTAAAAAATACACCTATTTTTCGCCGAACAGTACACGGGGGAAAATCGTCATTTTTGATATGTTTGAAGTGAAAGAAAATATATTTGGAAGCGATTTTTTCAAATACTATGTATTTGTTAACAAATAAATTTTATTTGAAAATCAAGAAATCTTGTTTGGAACGCATATATTAATATATTAGAACATAATATATTTGCTAACTGACTTTCACAAATAAAATATGTGTGTACCCACAAACAAAGTTATTGTTTAAGAAGTTTTCCAAACATATTTTATTTAAAAAAATTTTTAAAACTTTGCTGATTGTTTCGAATTTTAGTTAGTTTTTCCTAGTTTTCGTTTTAAACTTTATAGCTAAAAATGTCTTTTAATTTATAAATATTCCAATTCATCACTTTTTGTCAATCCATCAATGCAATTTATATTCACGAAAGGTTATACGATTTAAGTTTTAATTAAATTTCGGTCAGAATTTATTTGGTTTGAGACCATATGTTCCATTTACTTTCTGTCTATTCCAAGAAAGTAATAGAAACAAATACAAACAAATGGAATAGACAGAAAGTAAATGGAACATATGGTCTCAAACCAAATAAATTCTGACTGAATAACAAAAGCACAGACCAACAATAAATAACAATAACACGTTTTAATTAAATTTTAAAAACATTTAAAATTTATAAAAAAAATTATCTTTGAGCACCTGCAAAACAGAAAACTTGTCTTTAAATCAAGGCATTGATACATTGCCAAAATAAATAAATACAAATTAATCTTTATTTCGGAAATACTAGTTCCAAATAAAACCAGTAAGGAAAGACAGAAAGTCGGGCGGGGCCGACTATATAATACCCTACACCTACCTACCAATGCGAAAATGGGCATTGCGATAAGAATTTTGCAGTGTTCATACATGTAATAAGCAAACTCTCTCTGCCGATTTTCGTACTGATCGGATATAAAACACGGTTTCTACAGCGCTTACATGTCAAATCGGGTGTAACATATATATTGGGACTATGTTAAAATCTGAACCGATTTTTCCCGAATTTGGCACTGTTCATACATGTAATAAGAAAACTCTCTCTGTTAAATTTCGTACTGATCGGATATAAAACATGATTTCTACAGCGCTTAAATGTTAAATCGGGTGAAACATATATATGGGGGCTATATCTAAATCTGAACCGATTTTCCCCGAATTTGGCAGTGTTCATACATGTAATAAGAAAACTCTCTCTGTTAAATTTCGTACTGATCGGATATAAAACACGATTTCTACAGCGCTTAAATGTTTAATCGGGTGGAACATATATATGGGGGCTATATCTAAATCTGAACCGATTTTCCCCGAATTTGGCAGTGTTTATTCATGTAATAAGAGAACTCTCTCTGTTAAATTTCGTACTGATCGAATATAAAACACGATTTCTACAGCGCTTAAATGTTAAATCGGGTGAAACATATATATGGTGGCTATATTTATTCATGTAATAAGAGAACTCTCTCTGTTAAATTTCGTACTGATCGAATATAAAACACGATTTCTACAGCGCTTAAATGTTAAATCGGGTGAAACATATATATGGTGGCTATATCTAAATCTGAACCGATTTTCCCCGAATTTGGCAGTGTTTATTCATGTAATAAGAGAACTCTCTCTGCCAAATTTCGTACTGATCTGATTTAAAATACAGTTCCTACAGCGCTTACATGCCAAATCGGGTGAAACATATATATGGAGGCTATATCTAAATCTGATCGGATTTTCTCCGAATTTTGTAGTGTTCATTCACGTAATAATAAAACTCTCTCTGCCGAATTTCATAAAGATCGGAGTAAAATGTGGTTTCTACGGCGCTTGCATGTCAAATCGGGTGAAACATATATATGGGGACTATATCCAAATCTTAACCGATTTTAACCAATTTCAATAGGGATCGTCCTTGGGCCAAAAAAGAGCACTATGCTAAATTGCATCACAATCGGACCATAAATACGACCTGGTGCCAAATCACGACATTCGATATCGAGAAATTTTCGATCGAAAAGGTATTTTATTATTTGTTTATAAGAAAAAGTAAACATTGAAATTAATTAAAAACTTTCCAGATAAGCTTCATAAGAATGTATTTAAACAATCTACTTGAATTCGTCAGAAGCAAAACTCGTTGAACGAAAATAAAAAACACATTTCGATCGAAAAGTTCTCGATATCGAACGCCGTGATTTGGCCCCTGCACTTTGATTACAAGAATACATGGACAGACGGACATGGCTAAATCGACTCAGAAAGTGATTCTGAGTCGATCGGTATAATAAACAATGGGTCTATCTCTTCTCCTTTTAGGTGTTACAAACAAATGCACAAAGTCATAATACCCTGTACCACAGTGTGGTGTAGGGTATAGAAATATTAGAATGGGAACATATTTTTGTTTAGAACAATATTCTCCCAAACATATAATATTTATGTGTGTCAAATATTATATATTTGGAGTGTACTCTAAACATATGTATATTTCAAGCCGAATATGTTTGGGACAATATACTACAGAAGCGATTTTTTTCAGCGTGTAGATACTTTAAATACATTGCACCTTTCCGAACTATGATCGTTTATGTGCACTGGTATATTAACGTTACGAGCTGTTCAATTTTGGTATGATTTGGCCATTTTGTGAGGGAGGTACAAAAAGGGGCGTGGTAATAACGCCCACTTTTCACAAAACTGCAGGCACTATAACAGCATTACACTGTTCAAAATTTCAAGTATTTGTATAAAACGGTCCATTTGTGTGGGAGGTACCAAAAGGGGCTGTACAATAATGTCCATTTTTACCGGTCTATATGCGCTACAAAAACATTATACTTTACAAAATTTCAAGTATTTGTATGCACTGGTATTAATGTTATAAGCCGTTAAATTTTGGTGTTAAACGGTCCATTTGTGTGGAAGGTACCAAAAGGGGCGTGGCAACTTCGCCCATTTTTCTCGAGTTTATAGCGACTAATAAAATAATACAATGTGTGAAATTTCAGAAGATTCTAATAAGTAGCATAGATGTTATTAAAGAATAAATATTTCACTAAAAGTTAACCCTTTGTGTGGGAGGTACAAGAAGGAGTGGACCAACAAGAAGGAGTTGCCCATCTTCGAACTTAGCCGGAGATAGAAAAAAATATTACCGTATACCAAATTTAAAGTCAATCAGGTACTCCTTTCGAGAGTTATCGTGCGCACCAGCCAGCAGACAGACAGACAGACGGACGGACGGACATTTCTTATTTGACTTAAAATGACAGACAGACGGACGGACATTTCTCATTCGACCTAAAATGACCCAAAACGAATATCCGCCGAACATGCTTGGGATCTTAGATCACTTCTTTGATTTGTTACACTTTTGGCCCGTAGCAAATGATGTATATCGTATCACTAAACTGAGGGTATAAAAATTGACGAAAACAGTAAAAAGTTTTTTTTACTTTTTTTTTATGTTTACATTCTAAGAGCTTCCAAAAAATAACATGTGCATTACTTTCTAAGCACTGAAGCTAAAGCACAGCAAAATAATAGCATTATGGCGCGACAAGCCCTTATTAAATTCATTGGTAATGAACCGATTTTGAACATCTTCCGGATCATAAGTTTAGGATTTTTATAATTTCTTTGGATGCTCTGCTTTTGGTGGGTATAAGACTATATACATATATACACGCTGAAAAAAATCCCTTCTGTAGTATATTGTCCCAACAAATTCGACTTGAAACATATACTATATGTTTAGCGTACTCTCTAAATATAAAATATTTGGTACACACAAATATTATATATTTGAGAAGATATTGTTCTAAACAAATCTTTATATGCATCCTAAAATTTATTATTTGTGACTTTTATATGTACTCAGAAAATATGTCGATGCCTTTATTGTGTTAAGTTTGTCAGCAATTCATATCCATTTTTTTAGAAATTTTTTAATTTTAACTTAAGTTTGAAAAAGTCAGCAAAGTTTTGAAAATGTTTTTAAATAAAATATTTTTGGAGAAATTCCTTAAATATAATTTTATTTGTATTTAGACCAATATTTTATTTGAGAAAAGTTTGAAATATATTTTGTTGTAATACTCGTATAATAATATATTTGTTCCAAATAAATTTTATTGATTTTCAAATAAAATGTATTTGCACAGAAATTTATAATATTTAAAAGTTTGGGTTCCAATGTATTTTTTTTTCGATTCAAACATATAAAAAAAGGCGATTTTGCCCCGTGTATATATATAGATATTGCCCGATATTGAATACTAGTGTTATAAAAGTGAAAATACCAACCGGCCATTACAAATATTTAAAATAGAGAACATTATGAGCTCCTAGAATTTTAAAAAGAACATTAATATAGCTCAGATAAGTATTAAAGAAGCAACAGTTTCCTGTATGTTTCCAAATTACATTTGTACATAATGAGATTTTGTTAAATACAGGGTGATACATATCGAGGCTCCCTACTTTTAAAAAAAAAAAACACAGAAAGTTAAAAGTGAATGGGGAATGTTTATTGTCATTGGAAAGAAAATTCTTTGGCATTTATTTTTTGAAGATTATGTCTATCGAATGTTGGCCGCGGCTACGTCTCAGATGGTCCATCCGTTGAGTCCAATTTGCGATGACTAGTTCGAGCATTTCGACTGGTAACTGGCGACTGGCACGCGTGATGTTTTACTCCAAGGCTTGAATCGAAGCGGGATTGTCCGCATAAACTTAAGACTTTACATATCCCTACAGAAAAAAGTCTAACGGTGTGATATCACACGATCTTGGTGGCTAATCGACCGGCCCAAAACGTGAAATTATCTGCTCACCGAGTGTTCTCTCAATAAATCCATTGATTGATGCGATATGTGTTAAGTCTTGTTGAAACCAAATGTCGCCGAGATCACGTGCTTCAATTTTAGACATCAAATAGTCAGTTATCATGGCACGATAACGGTCGCCATTGACGGTTACGTTCTCACCGGCATAATTTTTGAAGAAATATGGACCGATGATTCCTGTACGTCGGATCGGGAATCGGTCAATGGCAAAAATATAGCTCTTAACGAGAGCTAAAATATTGCTCATGGGTGTAGAGGTTTTGCTCACAGTTTTCTTTAATTGCAGGGGCGTGGTGCATTATGAGTTCTTGCCACAGGGTAGTACGGTCAATAAAGAATATTACCTGCAAGTTATGCGCAAATTGCACGAAGCAATCCGCCAAAAACGCCCGGATTTGTGGAAGAACAAAAACTGGCCTTTGCACCATGATAACGCCCCTGTACACACATCGTTGCTTGTGCGCGAATATTTGGCCAAAAACTACACAGTAATGGTGCCGGAGCCACTGTATTCCCCTGACCTAGCCTCCTGTGACTATTTTTTTGTTCCCAAAACTGAAAAGGCCCATGAAAGGACGACGCTACGCCACGATTGAGGAGATAAAGACGGCATCGAAGGAGGAGCTGAACAAGAGCACAAAAAATGATTATTTGAAGTGCTTTGAGGATTGGAAAAAAATGTCGGCAGAAGTGTATTATATCCGAGGGGAATTACTTTGAAGGGGACAACATAGATATTCATGAATAAATAAATACTTTTTGAAAAAATAAAAAATTCTCGATATTTTTTGAACATACCTCGTATGTCGGACCTGAAATGTTGGGATCTTGCATGTGTGAAAGCCGGGTAGTGACACATAAAATGTTCCATCGTTTCGATGTTTTCCCTGCATGCCCTGCATTCCTCGTTTCCTGCTAGTCCTATGCGATGAAGCTCTAGTGTCCCGTTAGAACGCTCATCACCTTACTAATATCGATTTTGTTTAGTTTCAGAAAACATATTGTTTCTTTTCATTTGGGTCTCCCCACAGTATCTTTGCAGTTGCTCCTACTGTCGAGCTATTCCACACAGTTTTGTGAGCTACCACTGCCCAGTGCTTCAAATCATTCTTCGTGGCTTCGAAAGGTTTCCAAGTTTACTACTCGAAGTTCTCTGCCCTTTGAAGACAAGCTGTTTTCCCGTTCATTTCCAATCACTCCGTTATGTCCTGGTACCCAGCAAATGGGCTGAGTAATCATTTATCGTTCTTTTACAGTCCAACACAGTTCTGGATTTGACCCTTTCGGATGAAATTGCTTTAATCGCCATTTGGCTATCTGTGAAGATGTTGGCATATTTGCGGTGTTACTGAGCCAGTTTACACACTCCGTGACTGCTTGAACTTCTGCTTGAAATGCCGTGTTATGGTCAGGGAGGCGGAAGAGAAGTTCGACTTCTGGTTCTTCAATTAAAAGTCCCAGACCCGTCCTTCCACCATGCTTACCCACCCGTGTAGCAGCTGTTTCCCACTGGCACATGGGCCAGAGATCCATATTCCCAGGAGCGTCTGTCTGGCACAAACGTATCACAGGTAGCTGTAAGCCGCACTTCAGGAATGCGGTCGGAGATTTCTGGCGTTTGAATGTGACCAACTAGAGATTCTAAAATCTTCTGATAGTACGACTTGTGGTCTCGATTTATCCATTCACCCATCACTTGTAGACGTCTTGCTGTGAGGGCTGCCTCATACTTTATACGGATGTCTATTGGTTGGATGTGCAGTATAGTCTGCAACGCTTTTGTTGGTGCAGTTCTAAATGCCCCGCTTATGCCTAGACAACACATACTCTGAATTTTTTGCAAAGGTATTACGTTGCACTTCTTGTCCATTGATGTCCACCATACTACACAGGCGTAGGTGATTATTGGTATAATCACGCTTATGTAAAGCCAGTGAGTCATATTTGGACGTAATCCCCAATTTAAACCTATAGCTCTTCTGCACAACGACCAACATCTGTGGGCCTTTGTAACTCTTTCTTCAATATGATCTTTCCAGTACAGTTTCTGATCCAAGATTACTCCCAAGTATTTTACCTTTTTAGTTATAGCAATTGTCTAGTTCAGGAATAGAGGCCGGGTAAAACGTCGGATCTTCGTTTTCCTTGTAAATAGACATATTTCTGTTTTGTCTGGATTAACATTTAATCCCCTTTGTTGTGCCCAGTTATATGCTATGTTAAGTGCCTCCTCAGTTCTTCTGCATAATAGATTTGGATTAAAGCCCCTTACAAGTATTACAACGTCGTCTGCATAAGACTGGTTTAAGTCCTTCATTGGTGAGGGCTTTTAGGAGACTGTGTATCGTAGTAACCCATAGAATTAGCGATAAAATGCCCCCCTGAGGTATACCACGATTTACCTTGTTTCTAATTTTTACGTCATATGACCCACAAATAATCCACCTCTTCCTTAGAATATTGTTGATCTAGTTTTCAGCTGCCGGTCAAACTGAAACTCGTCTAAGGACTGGATAAGTGTATCGGTCTGTACATTGTTAAATGCGCCCTCAATGTGTATACATTTCTTTACTGAAGGTCTCTTCTATGTGGTGCACTACCTCATGCAGAGCTGTTTCCACTGATCTTCCTTTGACATAGGCGTGTTGTTTGAATTTTAGCCTGTCATCCGCTATTTTACTTTTGACCATGTTATCAATTATTCGCTCCATTGTTTTTAACAGGAAAGAAGTTAGGCTAATGGGTCGATAAGCCTTTGGGGTCGTATAACTCGCCTTGCCAGGCTTTGGTATGAAGACCACCCTTGATTCCTGCCAGTTTTTTGGGGTATACGAACGGGTTAGGCATGCAGTGAACACTCCAGCCAGATGAGTTGATACCAGATCCACCTCATTCTGCAGAAATGCTGGAAATATTTCATCCGGTCCCGCAGCCTTAAAGGAAGAGAAACATTTTATCGCTTCTTTAACCATACCATCCGTTATATCCGTAATAGGTACTTGATGCAATACATTTTCATTCTGTAACTGTTCCTCTGTTGGTCCAGCATTACCAGTCGGAAAATGAGTTTTCATCCAGAGCCTTACGGTATCCTCTATAGTTTCCATCCTCTTACCCGTTTCATCCACCAGTGTTTCGGTTTGGACATGAGTTTTTGAGAGGAACTTTTTCATTTTAGACATGCTGTTAACGCTGTCTACCTGTTCACAGAAAAGCCTCCAGGAGTTACGTTTCGCCGATATAATGATTTTATTGTATTCTTTGAGTCTAGTCGTCCCAATATACTGATTGTTTTTTACGTCGAGCTCTGTTGTAAAGTCTGCGGACATCTTTGCCAATCGAGCGAATTTGTCCTGTTATCCAGGGTTTCTCACAGGCAGATTTCCTTTCTCGAAGTGGGCAACTATCTTCGAATGATTTTACAAGAGCCTCGGTAATCTTCTTCACATTGATATCAATGTCGTCTGCACATAGATAATCGCGTGTAGGCTGCCCCAATCGATTTCTAAGTAGATTTCCGAAATTAGTCCAGTCGGTCTTAGTCTTATTACGGAAACTTATTGGCTTTGGCGGCGGCCGTGCAATTTTAAACCTCAGGAGTGTTCCGAAACCCTCCACTCATGGATCTCATCAATAAGATTTTCTGAACATATCGTTATATCTAATACTTCTTCCCTAAGTTTGTTAACAAAGGTTGTAGTGTTTCCTATGATAAGAGTTATGAGGTGATTTGTATTCAAAAAATCTTTAAGGGCTTGTCCCCTTATTACTTGTGTGTTTGGATTCCCTCACCAGACGTTGTAATGCCGACGTAGGTGGCAATGGCGGCGCATCGAATGGCAGATATATTGACGTCAGGTACATATTTCCATTACCTTGCCTCAGCACCGTTGCGTCCGATGTTGACAACTCTGGAGAGATAAGAAAAGATAAGTTTTGATGGCACAAAGTACAAGTCCTTGGACGAGGACCTATGTTAGCTTAGAAAAGGTTATAGTTCACATGGTTTAATCCAGTAACCTTGTTTCTAGTTGTCCATGGTTCCTGGATCAAAGCAATATGAACCCTGCCTTTATTTATGATGTCCATCAGAGCGTTGGATGCTGTCTCGCTCCGGTGGAGGTTATCTGAATGACCTCAATAATTGTCTTTCCAGCAAAAGTTTCTTTTGGGTGTCTATTCTATCTGGTGGCACTCCCTCATTCTTTGGTAGTGCGTCACCTATTACACCATCTTCCAGTAGACAATTTTGGGAGGCGGTGTTATTTTTTGACGTTCCCTCATTGTTTTGAATCGTTTTGTGGCTCTTTTTTTTGATCACCACTTTTGCTGGGAACTTCCTGCAAAAGTGTCGTCGTTATCGAACAATCGTGAGAATGCAACTTCTACGAGCTTTGGTGCCTTGGAGCACATCCAGCCGCAGGCAAAACAAATGATAAGACAGATGAAGCAGAACCCAGCTGGGGCTCTAAGCAACCCCAGCCTTTAAAAGCCAGTGGGGACTCTGACTCTGAATCATCAAATGAAAACAATATCACTATTGTTGCTAACTCAAAGAGACTGTCAGGGGAACTGAATAATTTGAACCGACAGAACCTATTGCGAGATGAATCTGACAATTCTACCTCCAACGCATACATGGAGGCCGCTAAAAGAGTGAGGTCTCCCGAAGAACATAGCGCTGTGAAAGTGACTAAAAAGAAAAAGGGCTCGCCGTCTTCCAGTAATTCGGAGAAGCCTAACGTAACCACACAAAAGGAAGTCTCTAGTCGGGGTCCTTCGATCGTGGGCGGTAAAGTTGATCTAGTAACGCAGATCAAGTCAACCAAATCATCCGTAAAGGATGAGGTTATAAACAAAAAAGACTCTACAGACACGGAAAGGAAGGGTAAGAAGCCACCATCTTATTCTAATGCAGCTAAACAACATTTTCGAAACGATCTATGCTATGTCATAATTGATAGCAATAGTGCATCTGGCAAAATCCCCGAAGACCAAAAGAGTAACTTCGAATATTTGGTCTATACGAGGGTAGCGGAGTACGTCCTCGAATCTAAGGATGAACCACCAATCGAAGTAATGAGTTGCATGTTTGAGAGGGTTGTTTTGATGATAAGGCTGTTTGTTGTTGTTGTTGTTGTTGTAGCAACTTGGAGACGCTGAGTTGATAATCCTTAAGTCTATTTGCTATTACAGACTTCGTTCCGGCATATATCCGATTATCGCGGGAACCTTATGTTATTTTCATCTACTTAATGTTGTCCGGTTGTAAATTAACATTCGTCTGTTAATTTAAGGCAATGGATGTTATTTGAGTGATACCGTTTCTATTCTCCACTAGAAGCGCTGCATTTCTGTTAATAGTCGTCGTGGTGTTATGTCTATTTTTAGCTTCCCTGTTGACTTGGGTGATCAGATGTTGTTGCAGTGGTAGTGCGCCCGGTGAGTTATTTTATGCTGCAGAAACTCGAATTATGATGAAAACATGAAATTTTTCCGGTGGCCTGGCTGGGAGTTGAGCCCAGCGCCTTCGGGATCGAAGTCTAATGCACTAACAACTAAGCTACCGAAGGCCACGCTACGGCTGGTGTCCTCGTAAAACTTCTGGATAGCTTCCGCTCACCATGGGACGGCGCAAAGCTAAAATTGGTAAGGAAAAGAGACATTCCTGAACTCTTAAAAACGACCCTATATGCCAGGGATGGAAAATGAGATTTCTCAAATAGTACTAAAATGGTACTTTTAAACTGAAAAGGTATTTTTTCATTTATAATATTAATGTAATGCAAATAACGGGTGATCCAAGTAGAGATACTTTTTTCAATAGCCTTTTTTTGACAGATCATGTGTGAGTCGTGTCATGCTATTTTTGTTAAGTATTGTTTGGCATTTCATCACGGAAAGAATTACGCCTGAACAACGTTTACAAATCGTTCAACTTTATTACGAAAATTCACGTTCTGTGAGGAATGTGTTTCGTGCACTTCACTCACCCTATATAAGATATTGATGCATTCTTAATAGGAAATATTTAAAAATATATATGACTTGATTTTGCTCCATAACTACGTATAAAAACTTATATAATAAGGTGTCTTTAAATAGACTTTCCACTTATACCAATTCCCTAAAATCATTTCATAGAATTGTGAAATTATCAATGCTATTCTATTCTGAAAGAATAGAATATTCTTCTGTCATAAGTAAAGATATTTAAAATAAACCAATTTTCAGAAAATTCGTCAATGAAAAATATGCACTCAAAAATATAAAAAATAAGCCCAAAAAACGGACAACCAAATTAAACGAAGCCCCCAAAAAATGTTGTTTGACATGTTCTAATTTGGGTCCCATTTTCATAAAATATTGGGTTGCATTTTCATTGGGTCCACATTTATTACACCGAAAAATACAGGGTTTTCCAACAAGAGGTGTTGGAAAACCCTGAATCAGCCGGCATTTCAGTAGCTGGCACTTTTGAAGCTTTTATTTTTTGACATTTGACAAGTAGAAACTACGCCATTGCTAAAAATGGAACGATACACGATCATCGAACGATACACAACGATATGAACGATACAAAATCATCTTGACTGATGAGGCCCATTTCCACCTCGGTGGCTACGTCAACAAGCACAATTGCCGCATCTGGGACTCGGAAAACCGAAGAGTTATTGTTGAGAAGCCTCTGCATCCTCAACGTGTGACTGTTTGGTGCGGTTTGTGGTCCGGCGGGGTCATTGGACCTTAATTTTTCGAAAATGAGGTTGGATCAACAGTTACGGTGAATGGATTGCGCTATCGAGAAATTATTAATGATTTTTTATGGTCGGAGTTGGATGGTATTGATCTAGACATCGTTTATTTTCAACAAGACGGCGCTACGTGCCACACAAGCAACGAAACCATTGCTCTGTTATGGGAAAAGTTTCCGGACCGTGTTATCTCTCGAAGAGGTGATCACAATTGGCCACCGAGATCTTGTGATTTAACACCTTGCGACTTCTTCCTTTGGGGCCATGCGAATGATAAGGTCTACGTCAACAGTCCAGCGTCGATTCAAGACCTCAAAGATAAAATTCGTGAGGCTATCGAGGACATAGGGCAGCCACTTTGCGATTTGGTTATGGACAATTTCATGAAAAGGATATGGTCCTGTAAGCGTGGCCGTGGTGGCCATTTGGCTGATGTTGTTTTTCATTATTAACGGCATACCTTCCTCTTTATTATGAAATAAACCTCCGATCATTTATCTCAAAATATTGCATTTTTCTTTGAATACCAAAATAACACCTCTTGTTGGAAAACCAGTTATAAGGACATATATTGGATTTACAGCTGATGAAAGAATAGATGGAGTAAAATGGTACTGAAATGGCCGTGGGGGTACTTCGGTACATTTGCAAGTGGAAAAGTACTGAAAAAAGTACTAAAGTACTGACTTTTCCATCCCTGCTATATGCTAAGGGATGTCCCAGTGAATTCTCATCAGAGTACATACTCGACATCATTGGCAAACAGAATTCAAAACTTTCCGTGAGAGAGTGGGAAGTCTTCTATAGAAGGATGATACCGAGGGTACTCTCCTCGTGTTGAGCATAGGCCCAGAATCCAAGAATAATCTTGTCATGGTGAAGGGCATGGCATACTTCTTGATCTGGACAGTCTTTTTCAAAATTGGAAAGGTCCCGATTGGCAGGACAGATGACTAGTGAGTGAATCAACGCTTGTCGCCGGCACTGGGATTTTCCTCCGATGCGCCGTAATCTCCTTCCTCTTTTTGGTTTAATCATAAATTGATTGGGGGAGACACCTCCATAGTAGAGATATAACAAATATTTGCATTCGCATTTTAACATTCGCTTTCGCAAAAACCATCTTTGGATTATTCGCATTCGCTTTCGCAAAAATATATTTCAGTATACGCTTCCATTTATTAAAAGTGTTATATCTTCTTATTCGCTTCACACAATACCAATGAAAACCTCCTCCACTTCTCTTCAAAACAGTTGAAAAATATGCTTCTCCTTGTGGTAACAGGAGGTAAAAATATGGAAAACATTCTTAATACTTGGATATCCTGGAAAAGTATCAATTTAGTTCCTTAATTTGATTGTTACTAAAGGGTCAAATTATTATTCGCTTTCGCAAAAATCCATATTTCACTATTCGCTTTCGCATTCGCAAGAAATATATTATAATATTCGCTTTCGCTAAAGTCACTTTCGTTACATCGCTACTCCATAGTCAGTATGCATAATATTAAATACATGTTTTATGTTTCTCATAAGCATATGTGGCCAAAACAGGTACAAACTTGTTGGAAATGCTGTCCATTTGTTTCGAGTTCTTTCAATCAAGCGGAGAACTTTTGCTGGCAAAATGTATATAAAAACTTTAGAATTAATCAATCGAAATTTTATTCTTAAATTTTAAAAATTAACAAAATATCTGCCTAAAATAAAAAGCTGCAAATGTTTAGACGTGGACAAGTACTCACAAATTAATATCTCTGCTTTGTTCTTTTGAATTGTAATTGAAATTTTCATTTGGCAATTGATTTTGCTAAAAATGTATGTAATAAACCCCATTTCAAAATTTAAATGTGGTTAAACAAATATGATTTATATATCGAATACATCAATACATAAGATAGTAAATACATAAAATCGTGTATGGTTGTGTCCAAAAACGCTGAAGCTTATTCGTATACATCACAAACAGGGCGCTAAAAACTGCATTCAGTTGCGAAATTAATAAAAAACTGTTTAACTTTAAACCTGTAAACAAAAATGTATTTATTAACGAAGCTATTGAGTCAATAAGTAACGAAAGGCTAAAGTCGTGCTGAGCCGACTATATGATACCATACACCATTCCGCAAAAGTAGTAGTAGGGACAAATAGCTGTTCTCAAATATAGTTGAGGTTTAGGTCACTGTCTCGATGTGTCACACATATGGTCCATCGTAATGACTCTCGTTCACAATAGTGTGGATGTAAAAATATGATTTTGTTGAAACTCTCTTACTACCACCAAAGGCGTTATAATTTCAACATCTATACATAGATTTGAGTGCCAGCAAATAATATTTTAAAAAATATATTTTTTTTTTTGCAGACTGTTAACGATTGTTTCTATGTCAAAGAGACATTTCCAACATTTATAGCTATCGTAATTGACTTAAAGATTCGACGATACAAATTTATAAATAATTTAAACCATACCATAAAAAATATTTTGTGTTGATTTTATGGAATATTATGTCTCAATCTACACAAAAAAGAATTGTTTAAGGTATCGGGCACACATGACATTTTTTGTATAGTGTTATTTAGGCAATCTGCTCTTCCATTGTTACTGAATTCACGTCATTGTTTAAAAAAGTAGATAGAAATGGTATTGTTTTGGAAATATACACAACAGCATATACCTTTGGACACAATGAGATATCAGTGTGTTTCCATGGGAGGGAATTATTGAAGTGCTTAATAATAGATACAGCATCAATTACAAAAGGACCTTTATTTCTTTTCAGTTCCATGTTGAATATTTGAATACAATTGAATAAATATGGGCATTTCCGCGGGTCGCGAACTTACGTTCGTACGCTTTTGATGTACAAAAAATATAGTAAACAAAAATTTTTCCCGCATTTTTTTTTTTTTGGTGATTTGATAGCATATCGGTAGCTCTATGTTAGGTGCAAAAGATGGGTTTCATCGAGGTTTAGTTTTCATAATGATACCAATAAACATGTGGTCACGAACGTACGCGAAATAGAAGTCAACTTTGGCTGAATCTAGTAATATGCAAAAATCTGCGAAAACGAACGGAATATTTTAATTTATTTTAAAATAGGATTAATGTAGCTTTCTATAGAGTATTTACACAATAAATTATCTCTATTGGTTTTTTTATACCCTACACCACACTGTGGTACAGGGTATTATGACTTTGTGCATTTGTTTGTAACACCTAAAAGGAGAAGAGATAGACCCATTGTTTATTATACGATCGACTAAGAATCACTTTCTGAGTTGATTTAGCCATGTCTGCCTGTCCGTCTGTCTGTCCATGTATTCTTGTAATCAAAGTGCAGGTCGTATTTATGGTCCGATTGTGATGAAATTTAGCATAGTGCTCTTTTTTGGCCCAAGGACGATCCCTATTGAAATTGGTTAAAATCGGTTCAGATTTGGATATAGTCCCCATATATATGTTTCACCCGATTTGACATGTAAGCGCTGTAGAAACCACATTTTACATCCGATCTTTATGAAATTCGGCAGAGAGAGTTTTATTATTACGTGAATGAACGCTACCAAATTCGGAGAAAATCCGTTCAGATTTAGATATAGCCCCCATATATATGTTAGCACCGATTTGACATTCAAGCGCTGTAGAGACTGTATTTTATATCCGATTAGTACGAAATTCGACAGAAAGAGGTTTCTATTTTACATGAATGAGTATTCAGGGAAAATCGATTCAGATTTATATATAAGCTCCATATATATGTTCCTCCTGATTTGGTTACAAAGCGCTATAGAAGTTGTACTTTACTTCCGATCATTACAAAATTCTCCAGAAAGATGTTTCTCAATTTAGGAACGAATATTGCTTAATTTAGCGATTATCGGTTCAGAATTAGGTATATCAGCATATATATGTTCTTACCCATTTACCAATTATTCCAAATTATTATCGTAATAACCCTTATCGCATTGTTAGGGAGGTGTAGGGTATTATATAGTCGGCCCCGCCCGACTTTCGGACTTTCCTTACTGGTTTAACAAGTAAGAAAGTTTCATTCGAGTAAACCGACTAAGGTATACCCTCACTTTATGAGTAATGTAATATTGAATATTACACGAATTATTCTGTCAATTTGTGTGGGAGGTACCAGAAGGGGTTTATCAAATACACCTTTTTTTCGCTGAACATTAGATACTTTAAATTCATTGCACTGTGCCGACTTATAAGCATTTATGTGCACTGGTATAAACGTTATGAGACATTAAATTGTGGTATGATTTGGGCATTTTGTGTGGGAGGTACAAAAAGGGGCGTGGCAAAAACGCCCATTTTTCACAGGGCTATAGACACTATAAAAACATTACACTGTACAAAATTTCAAGTATTTTTATACACTGGTTTTAATGTTATAAGCTGTTAACTTTTGATGCAAAAAGGTACTTTTGTGTGGGACGTACCAAAAGGGGCGTGGTAACAACACCCATTTTTCCCTGAACTGTAGGCAATATAAAAGCATAATACTGTACAAAATTTCAAGTATTTTTATACACTGTTATTAATGTTATAAGCTGTTAACTTTTGGTGCAAAATGGCGCATTTGTGTGAGAGGTACCAAAAGGGACGTGGCGACTTCGCCCATTTTTCTCGAGTTGATAGCGACTAATAAGCTAATACTATGTGTGGAATTTCAAAAGATTCGAATAAGTAGTATAGCAGTTATTAAAGAATCAATATTTCACAACATTTTAACCCTCTTGTGGGGGAGGTACTAGAAGGAGTGGACCAATATGGCCCATCTTCGAACTTAGCCGGAGATAGAAAAAAATATTACCACATACCAAATTTGAGGTCAATCGGTTACTCCTTTCGAGAGTTATCATGCGCACCAGCCAGCAGACAGACAGACAGATAGACAGACAGACAGACGGACGGACATTGCTCATTCGACTTAAAATGACCCAAAACGAATATTCGCCGAACATACTTAGGGTCTTAGATCACTCCTTCGATGTGTTACACTTTTTTTCGTAGCAAATGATATATACCCTCGTCACACTAAAGTGAGGGTATAAAAATTGAATATATCGGAAACTATTGGCAGCAGAGAAAATAAATATGGTATTCAAATTAGATACGCTAATACCCACAACTAAGCAAAAATGGGCGCGATCGAAGTAGTGGCAGTGGCATTATTTAAAAGGAGAATATTCCGGAAACTATTAATCGTACCGGAACAAATTTTGGGTTGTAAGTAAGCGAAGTAAATAAAAAACAGCTTCACGAAAATGGACTGGATCAATAGCGTGGAAATGATGAATTTCTCAGAAACTATGACCGTAGAAGGGTGATATTCAGTGTTGCCAGCAATGACGATACGAGGGTTACTATATATGTTTCTGGCCTAGGCAACACTTAATGTTGCCTGGCGCCATCTGACATGTCCATTGGAAAGTTTGACGTACGTACTCACAACGTTTTGACGTACGACCATCATTTGTGTTGTTTACAGTGACTTAAAAAAATCAATTTGGCAAAAAAATGAAATTAACTCGTGAACATTTTCGTGCGATCATTTTTCACAACTTTCGACGTGGGTTATCAAGACAAGTGTGCATCGATGAACTTAAATCTTTGTATGGCGATGAAGCACCATCCTATAGCACTGTGAAAAAGTGGTTTAATGAATTCAATCGTGGCCGACGCTCGCTCAAAGACGAAGGTCGCCCAAAAACTGAACTGATAATGCAAGATCGTCATGTGACATACCGTGAGATAGAGGCATCCTTGGGCATTTCTTCCACCAGCATACATTCGATATTGCATGAACACCTGGCCGTAAAAAAGGTTTGTTCTCGTTAGATCCCGCACAATTTGACAATCGCTCAAAAAAAGGCTTTTGTCGATTGGTGCAAAGAAATGTTTACAAAAATACGATCGCGGTGCTTCAAAAGACGTTTATAAGATCGTCACAGGTGAAGAATCTTGGATCTATGTATGCGTATGAGCTCGAAACAAAACAGCAATCGACCGTGTGGGTCTTCGAAGACGAGCCCAATTCAACGAAAGTTGTTCGTGGAAGAAGCACTTCGAAGCAAATGGTCGCCTGTTTCTTCGGCAAAACTGGTCATGTGGCGACTGTTCCGCTTGAGCAACATAGGACGGTCAATTTTGAGTGGTACACCACAATTTGTTTGCCTGAAGTCTTCGGAAAAATTCGAAAAACGAACAAGAGAAGACGAATCATTGTGCACCATGACAATGCGAGCTCTCACACATCGGCTCAAACCAGCGCCTTTTTGACCGGCCAAAACGTCGAATTGATGGGTCATCCGCCGTACAGCCCTGATTTGACACCCAATAACTTCTTCTTATTCACTGACATCAAGAAAAAACTGCTGGGTCAACGTTTTTCGATGCCTCAAGCAGCTGTTGAAGCGTTCAAAAATCTTGTTTTGGAGGTGAATTTTCAACACACTGTAACGAAAACAATTCGCGCTCAAATGACAAAACGGTCTAAGTGAAGTTATACTTACACCTTCCTAACAATGCGATAAGGTCATTGCGATAATAATTTGGAATAATTGGTAGATGGGTAAGAACATATATATGTGGATATATCTAATTCTGAACCGATAATCGATAAATTAAGCAATATTCGTTCCTAAATTGATGAACATCTTTCTGGAGAATTTTGTAATGATCGGAAGTAAAGTACAACTTATATAGCGCTTTGTAACCAAATCAGGAGGAACATATATATGGAGGTTATATATAAATCTGAATCGATTTTCCCTGAATACTCATTCATATAAAATAGAAACCTCTTTCTGTCGAATTTCGTATTGATCGGATATAAAATACAGTCTCACGGATATAAAATACTGCGCTTAGATGTGTCAAATTGGGGCTAACATATATGTATATGGGGGCTATATCTAAATCTGAACCGATTTTATCCGACATGTAACATATATATGGGGGCTATATCTAAATCTGAACCGTTTTTCTCCGACATATAACTTATAACGAGACTACTCTCTGTCAATTTTTGTACAAATCGTTTAAAAATGTTGCTTATACAATGCATATATGCCAAATCGGAGGTACATATATATGGGAGCTATATGTAAATCTGAACCGATTTTAACCAAATTCAAGAGGGATCGTCCTTGGGCCTAAAAAAAGCTATGTGCAAAGTTTCGTTGAGATCGGACCATAATTGCGACCTGTTCTTTGATTACAAGAATACATCTACAGACAGACAGACGGACATAGCTAAATCGACTCAGAAGGTGATTACAAGTCGATCGGTATAATAAACAATGGGTCTATCTCTTCTCCTTTTGGGTGTTACAAACAAATGCACAAAGTCATAATACCCTGTACCACAGTGTAGTGTAGGGTATAATAAGAATTATGTCAAAATTTAAGCCCAATTGGTAGGAATTTGTTGATGGGGCTCTTGTATGTGACTATGCCAAAATATGGACCTAAGAAATGGTTCTAGGTAAAATAAAATACAAATTGCCGAATTTTAGCCCAATAAATTGGTGTTTGTAGTGTCTAGGTTTAGGTTTAGGTTAGGGTGGGTCCCTAGTGTTACCACGGGCTGAAATGCCCCTCATCGAAACCAACCTGTTTGATATACAAATTTGTCGATAGTACGAATATCGGTACTGTAGTGTCTAAGGTGCTAAAAAGTGAAATCGGGTGAGGGCTATACCAAAAGTGGACCACTTTCGTCAGTACTCGTATTAAATAACGAAATTAAACTGAAATAACGAAATTTCAGTTTAATTGGTTGTGTAGTTTCTACAGAAAGAAGTTCCCTGTGTATTGTTCTAAGTAAAATTAAACATATATTGTCAAAATCTTTTGGTACTTGGGTCAGAATTTTGTATATTAACCTAAAGTCAAAAGAATCAGATCACCTGCTGAACCCTGCCTTCGAAAAAGGCAAGAGGCCCTAATGTCACCATAAACAGGACACTCACCAAGCCATTCAATGAAGTGGCGAAGGAGAGTCTAGTGATGGCCGTTATAGATAGAATTAGTGAGGATGGATTCATCCTCAAGAACAAATGGAGCCATATGCAATCAGCCATTATGGCTTATTACCTCGATGTCCGTAGAGAAATGCTTCTACAATTAAAGTCTCCACCTAAAATGTAATCGCCTTGGATTCTACATATACATATAGTTTTTTTTTAGATCCGATTTAAACTGATTTTTTCTATCCTCTGAAGGTCCCGCGGATCCACCTGGGAAATAACAACTATATACTTTAATTGATGTATTGTCATTTAATTTAACATTCATACCAACATTTTCGATCAAGGAAGTTTCTATTTTAGGCAGCAATTCATGAGAAATATTTTTCGAACCACAACAACTACACCACCGCCACTATTCAACTCTCTATCGTTGCGATAACAATGAAAATCCGGATGTGTCATTACAATATTTCCCTTTAACCAAGTTTCGTTGACTAAAGCTACGTCAACATTTTCTCTAATTATAAAATCAAAAAATTCATACAATTTATTTCGAATTCCTCTGAAATTCCATATCATAATTTTAAGAATCTGATTGTTCATGATAAAAACTTAAATGCTAACGTGGCAATAACATTAAATTGTTCTGACTTTGTTTTACAAATTCTTAATTTTTCAATTAATTCTACAGTCAACGATTTTAGTTCATCTATAGAAAATAAGTCATTATTAACTTTATTGGTTTTGCAATGTTGGCCCAATTATTCGGATTTGATGGTGTTTGATGTACATTCTGAACGAAACTTCTTTGGGTAGTCTGACGCTTTGGTGTAGAGTAGCGATTCTTAAGATCGATGTATTTTGATCTGCTGGGACAATCTGCAGCATTTGAAGAATGTTGACCGTCGCAGTTTGCACACTTCGTAACCGGTGAGTTGCACAGTGATGTTTTGTGTGGTCCTGCACATTATGCACAAAACGTTTTTACGTTGCAATGTTCAGATCCGTGTCCAAACATTTGGCAATTATAACATTGAGTTACTCTATTTTGTTGCTTAGTTTGACAGTTCCATTTTACTCGAATGTATTCAATATTTTGGTAGTTTTCTCTTAGTTCTTTTAGAGTTATTGAACCCTTTTGAAAGTAAACAACGTATAGAATGACTTCTCTACTGAGGTTTGTTTTCTTAAAAACTGGTTTGACGTCGATAACATTCAAACCAACTTTACATAGATCTGCTTTTACTTTGTTAGCATCCATTTTATCCAAACCCGAGAGAATCACCTTCTAAGGTCTATTATTTTTGGACATGTACGAAAAGTACTCTTTGTTACTTTTCTCGAAATATTTCGTCACGGTGTTATAATCGTATTGGAGTTCACAAAAAACTTAGATATTTTTCTTATTGAATACTGCGTAATTTTAATTGTTTTGCACATTTTGTGAATATCATCAAAATTAATTTTGGGAATTGTAATTGGTGGTATATGTCTTTTAACAGTGTTAATCGGTGTGGAATCACCGATATCTTTATTAGTTTTTATCCCCTCACCTTAGAGAGGAGGGTATATATCATTTGCTACGAACCAAAAGTGTAACACATCGAAGGAGTGACCTAAGACCCAAAGTATGTTTGGCGGATATCCGTTTTGGTCATTTTAAGTCGAATGAGCAATCGTCTGTCTGTCTGCTGGCTGGTGCGCACGATAACTCTCGAAAGGAGTAACCGATTGACTTAAAATTCGGTATGTGGTAATATTTTCTTCTATCTCCGGCTAAGTTCGAAGATGGGCCATATTGGTCCACTCCTTCTAGTACCTCCCCCACAAAGGGTTAACATTTAGGGAAATATTGATTATTTAATAACTTATATACTACTTATCTGAATCCTCTGAAATGCTACACATAGTATTAGTTTATTAGTCACTATTACCTCGAGAAAAATAGGCGAAGTTGCCTCGCCCTTTTTGGTACCTCCCACACAAATGGACAAATTTTAACCAAAAGTTAATAGTTTATAACTTTAATACCAGTGCATACAAATACTTGAAATTGTGTACAGTGTAATGTTTTTATAGTACCTAGAGTCCAGAGAAAAATGGGCGTTATTGGCACCCCCATTTTGGTACCTCCCATATAAATGGACCTTTTTGTACCAAAAGTTAACAGCTTTTAACTTTAATACTAGTGCATACAAATACTTGAAATTTCGTACAGTGCAATGCATCTATAGTACCTAGAGTCTAGGGAAAAGAGCCGTTATTGGCACGCCGCTTTTGGTACCATCCACACAAATGGACCATTTTCACAAAAAGTTAATAGCTTATAACTTTATTACATGTGCATACAAAGACTTTCATACACAAATTATCCCAACGGTAGATTCTGTATGAGTTTTATTTGGATCAAAAATAATTTTGTCGTATTGGAGAAACAGTGTTGTACAACAACTATTTACAGATCTTGTCTATCCAACCATTACAACCGCCCCCAATACATGTCACTTACTTCTTCTTTAATTTTTAACAAAGTTCTTTTCATATACTGAAAACAACAATAACGATCTTGAGCCTGAGTACAAAAACAAAATATGTACTATGAAAGCAGATCGAATAAAACAAAAAAAACAAAAACAAGATCTTGCAATCTATCTATATATATATATAAAAATGGTGTGAAAAATGTATAGTAATTCATCAATTGAGAACGGCTGGACCGATTTGGCTCAATTTTTTTTCAGTTGTTCGTATTTGCCTGGAGAAGGTTGTTACGAAAGAAAATTTTGGGAAAACCCTCCGGAAAAGTCGGAAAATTGGGAAAATCGAAAATTGCTATTTCTTGCGAGATTCCTACTGTTCCTATCTACTGCTCTCATCAATTGAGAACGGCTGGACCGATTTGGCTCAATTTTTTTTTAGTTGTTCGTATTTGCCTGGAGAAGGTTTTTACGAAAGAAAATTTTGGGAAAACCCTCCGGAAAAGTCGGAAAATTGGGAAAATCGAAAATTGCTATTTCTTGCGAGATTCCTACTGTTCCTATCTACTGCTCTCTTTTTCAATCCAAATTTTTTTATTAATTTTCTATTAAACAAAAAAGTTTTCTATTAAACATATGTACGAGTATGTGCTATTTTTCTTGCTGCAATTCATTCGAGTTTTGCGTATTGTTACACTGATTTCGCGTATCACATCGGCAAACGGTACAAGCATTACGATCAATTAAAATTCAACGCGATATTTATTAATTCGAACATTTTTTCAGATAATAAGTTTGAGTATAAGAGGTAAGGTTATCTTATTGGATTGCGGGCATTGCAAAATCATAATTTCGGATGAATGCACGATGGCGCATAAACGAGCTCTGGAGGCAGTTGACCGAACGATGAAGGATTTACGACGTGATTTGAGACAATTTGCTGAGTCTATGATATTGCTCTCCAGAGATTTTCGTCAAACGCTTCCCGTCATCCCGAAATCTACTGCCGATGAAATTAATGCATGCCTGAAATCGTGGTCTTTGTGGCGGAATGTCAAGAAGTTGAAATTGACCACGAACATGAGGGTCGCGCTGCAGAACGACTCATCGGCTCTTGAATTCTCGAAACAACTGTTGGCGCTTGGCAATGGCCAAATTACTGTTGATGTTTCCACTGCATTGATATTGTTCCCGGCAAATTTTTGCGAGTTCACATCGTCGAACGAGGAACTCATCACCAAAGTGTTTCCAAATCTCGATTAGATTAGTGAACGGGCAATATTAGCAGCGAAGAATAAGGACGTCAATAGCATGCATTTTATTATTCAAAGTAAAATCGAACTCGCTTGATGTGCCAGGAGCTCCGCCGCATAATTTACAGCTGAAGGTGGAATCGATCATAATCATGTTGCGGAATCTGAATCATCCGAAATTGTGCATAGTTCGCGGTTGTCCATTATGAAACTGATGGACAATGTGATTCAGGCGACGATCATCAAGGGAAAATTCAAAGGAGAGGAAGTCCTTATCCCACGAATTCCGATTATTCCAACTGATCTTTCATTCCAATTCAAGCGGATTCAGTTCCCTGTACGATTGGCTTTTACGATGACAATCAATAAATCTCAAGACAAATCGTAGGAAGTCTGTGGAATTAATCTCGAATTTCCCTGTTTTTCGCACGGTCATCTGTACGTTGCCTGTCTTCTGTCTTCGTTGCTTGTTGTTTATCACATCGCTCTCTACTGATTTCGATTCCTTTTAAACAAATCGCATTAAAATTTTAACTATCTGTCTTTTATTATCACTCTGGAGTTTATCTGAAGGCGTTAAATTGGGGCGAGTCGAAGTTCGCCGGGTCCGCTAGTTATTTATAAATAAATATTAATTTTAACCTTTAAAAGTTCATAAAAATTTTAAATTATTTGATGTGATAAATATTCGTAGGTACATAACTTCAACTTTGAAGCCCCATATCTCTGAAAAGGCTCAATGCATCTAAAAAATATTTCATGTGCTTTCTAATCTAAGTGTTAGGGCCCTTGCGATGGTATCGGTGGATACAGATTACAGCTTCCTTTGTACCAGCAAATTTTAAAGGCAGTCGCGTTATTCGAGTGGGCTAAATCTAATTTAACAAAAACATTAATTTTCTTTAGTTCAAAGCTTGAACAAGAAAAATATAAATAATTTTTAGGCAAGAGATTCGCAGAGGCACATAGGGTTGAAGGAATTGTGCAGTACCACGCTCTAATACCAAATTTAACTAGCACCCAGATGGCGGTGAAGAAGTTCAGTTTCTCGTAGTGAACGGACGTGTTTAGCACAGAGCGGATAGTTAAAATCTATTACGCAGTACCTATTACGCAATCGCAAAAAAAATTTGTACAAAGTCTGGAAGGCCTATATCGTAGTACCTAATATGGGCTAACACATAAAAAAAATTTGAGGGGATGCCCTCGTGTTCCGATGGAGCGGGGTTCTCCAATCGTCCTTCTTTCCGTCCGACCACACCAAAAATGGTGAAAATTTCCCCCAGTACTCACAACAGGTGGTACTGTGAGGGGAAAACGTCATGTCCGACCGTCGAATTGGAAGCACAATGAGCACCGGATAGCGCTCAGAGTTTTGACGAAGTTGGAGGCTCTTACCGAAAAACAAAAAGAGTCACTTATCTGGGCTAAAGGCGTCATAGCCGGCTGAAGAGCCACAAATTCAGCTGTGTTAACGGCTAATAAAGTCAAAAGAATCAGATCACCTGATGAACCCCTGCCTTCGAAAAAGGCAAGAGGCCCTAATGTCACCATCAACAGGACATCACCAAGCCCTTCAATGAAGTGGCGAAGGAGAGTCTAGTGATGGCCGTTATAGACAGAAGTAGTGAGGATGGATCCATCCTCAAGGACAAATGGAGCCATGTGCAATCAGCCATTATGCCTCATTACCTCGATGTCCGTAGAGAAATGCCGGGCAAACCACCAATCTGCAACGATGCATGATTGCATCAGGGGAGAGTAAACCTCCTATATTTCGGAGATGCCAGATCAGTAGACCTGTACAAGGCTGCTCTGAGACGAGCGGGTGAGGTGTGGCCGGGTGCCCAGTTGGATGTTGTCGAAAAAACAACATCCCTTGTCAGCCTATAGCCATAACCTGGGTTACAGAAAAGCCCTCCATCCCACCTGACATATTAGAAATAATAAAAGATTCCAATCCTGGTCTGCCGGCCCATAATTGGAGAATCAGCAAGGTGGGTGAGGCGGATTGTAAAAAAGCGGCAGGTCAATTTGATCCTTAACGCTGAATCCACCTCCTATATACAACGTGCAAGTGCAACCCTACAATATGGCTTCGAGACTATAGTCTTGAAGGTATACAAGCAGGATATAGCTCACACTGCGGAAGGTGAGTCGTTCACCGTGGTTGATACACGGCTTTCTGGAAGTGCGGAGGTACCCACGTCCATTATTTCTAGTGACTCCAACTCTAACAGAAGATCTGTATCGTCCTTCTCTGAGGACGAAAGCTCTACTTCTGACACAGAGGGGCGGGGACACGCTGCTCGATGATACGGACGAATAGTTCGATAACACCCTTGTCGGGGTGGATGTTAATCTGTCAATTATCAATGATGGTAAATATTCTACAGATTAACCTCCATCACGCTAAAGAAGCCTCAGTGGCTCTATTGCTGTGCCTGTCCACAGATGCAGTTAGGGTTGCCAGACGGTGAAGTAATTTAGGGGGAAATCCCGACTTTTTCCATTTACTCTCTACACTATGGAAAATAAAAGCGCAGTAAAAAAAAATAATAATGAAAATGCTATTATCATATGTACTTGTTATGTACTTTTGTAATTTTTCCGTCTTTCATTTTTCAAGAAATGTAAATTTTGAACGAATTCAGCAACTTATCTATCGGGTCCGTCAATAAGAGCGCTACAAAAGTTTTTTTAAATAAAACTAAAACGGTTTTGGATATCAATGAAATTCTTTATTCCTGTGAAAGTACGTTCGATGCCATTATGTATGGAACTCGATTTCTTTTGAATCCACGTGCACGCTTGCAGAAGACCAGACTCTGAACCCAATTTTCGACGGTTTTCAAGCATAAGTCGGCCGATGCTGCTGCAATTTCACGTTCGATATTCGTACGAAGTTCATCAATCTCGCTGGCTTGTTGGCATAGACCATAGACTTGACGTAGCCCCACAGGAAATAGTCTAACGGCGTCAAATCGCACGGCCGAGGCGGCCAATCGACTGGACCATTTCGTGAGATAACACGTTCTCCAAACATGGTTTCCAATAAATTGATTGTGGCATTCGCTGTGTGGCTTGCGGCGCCGTCCTGTTGGAACCACATGTCCTCCAAGTCCATATCATCCAATTGGGGCCAAAAATATTCGGTTATCATTGAACGGTAGCGATTCCCATTCACAGTAACGTGCCGATCATGATCATCACGGAAGAAGTACGGCCCAATGACGCCGCCGGCCCATAAACCGCACCAAACCGTAATTTTATCGGGATGCAATGATGACTCATGGAGTACGTGTGGATTGCTGTCTGACCAATAACGCATATTTTCAGCCAGAAATGAGCCTCATCGCTGAAGATGATTTTTCGACTTTTCGCGCTCTTAACGTTGAGGCCACTGACTCCGAATTTCGGTAGTAAATTTTAATAATATCGACTCGTTGTTGGCTCGTATATCTTTCCATCGTGACTTACTGAAGAGAAATGTCAAAAGAGCGGCAAAAAATATGGCGTCGTTTGCTGTCCCTGTCGGTCTACTTTTGTAGCGTCCCTGTTGAAAAACTCTTTAAAAGAATAGCTATTAACGTGGGCGAATTTGGTAGAAATTTCAAAAGTTATACAAATTTTACATGCAGTGTCCTATGAAATGTTGTACATCGACTACTGCAATCTTCGAGCTATTTGCAAAGAATTGCCACGGATATGTATACCCTTGTTTCATGGCAGATGTTTGTCAGACATAGAAATGCTACAGCTAGACCCACCTTAAAGTATACCGATCGACTAAGAATCAGATATAGTTATACATAGCTCATTAGTTACACGGGGCAAAATCGCCTTTTTTGATTTGTTTGAATCGAAAGAAAATATACTTGGAACACAAATTTTTAATTATTATATATTTTCTAGCAAATAAATTTTATTTGAAAATCAATAAAATGTATTTAGAACGCATATGTTAATATATTAGAATAAAATATATTTGCGAACTAATTTTCTCAAATAAAATATGTGTTTAAATACAAATAAAATTATTGTTTATGAATATTTCCAAATATATTTTATTTACAAAAAAAAAAAGATTTTCGAAACTTTGCTGAATTTTTCGAACTTTAGTTTTAATTTTTTCCATGTTTTTAAATTATGCTTTCATATTAAAAATGGCATAATTCTATATGAAACCACTTATTTTTATTTTCTAACTATTACCAGTCATTATTTTCAATCATAAAGAAATTTTACTAACATTAACAATTTCTAAAAATTACCTTTCAATTGCTGAAAACTTAAAACAATTAAAGAATAGATATATATTCACGCAAATAGATCTTTGTTTGGGAAATAACATATGCAAATAAAAAATATTAGGATATAAACATAGTTTTGTCTAGAACAACATCCTCCCAAACATATAATATTTGTATGTGTCAAATGTTATATATTTGGAGTGCACCCTAAAAATATATATGTTTCAAGCAGAATATGTTTGGGACAATATACTACAAAGGCGATTTTTTTTCAGCGTGTATAAAAGCTGTATTTTACATGCAATTGTTTTGAAATTTAGCATGGTAGAGTTGTTTATCCAGAGAACAACTTTGCTCAATTTGACGAAAATCGGTTCAGATTTAGATTCCATATATATGTTTCGTCCTAATTGGCCCTTTAGCCCTATAGAAGCTACACGGGGCAAAATCGCCTTTATTGATATGTTTCAATCGAAACAAAATATATTTGGAACACCAATTTTTAAATATTTTATATTTCTTTGCAAAGAAATTTTATTTGAAAATCAATATAATATATTTGGAACGCATATATTATTATTTTTCAACAAATAATATTTGCAAACTAAATTTCTCAAATAAAATATGTGTTTAAGTACAAATAAAATTATTATTTAGGAATTTTTTCAAATATATTTTATTTAAAAAATATTTCCAATACTTTTGCTGCCTTTTTCGAATTTCAGTTTTAATTTTTTCTTGGTTTCGAATTGTACCTCCCAGTTCTGATACCATAGCAGCAATAACTCCTATTTAAATCAATCATTTCGAATTTCTGAGTATTCCAAGCCATCATTAGTTGTCAATCCTCTAAGTACTTTATATTGATCTAAGATTTAACGATTTCAATTATTATTTTTACGAATATTAAACATTTCTAAAAATTTAACTTTGAATTACTTAAAAATTTAAGACAATTTATTTATTTTATGAATACTTAATGCAAATAAATATTTGTTTCGGAAATAACAGTCACATTGGGATGCAAACAAATGTTTGTTTAGAATAACATCTTCCTAAATACACAATTTTTGTGTGTACCAAATATTATATGTTTAGAGTGTACCATAAACATATATATGTTTCAAGCCGAATATGTTTGGGACAATATACTACAGAAGTGATTTTTTCCAGCGTGTATAGTTTACATCCAACTGTTTTAAAGTAAAAGCGAATTTCGTGAAGAATAACACAAAGAAAGTATTTGTGGCAAACATAATATTGACCTATAGTTTATATAAGTTATTTTGAATATTCTTATGTTAGACTTTTATTGAAACTGTAATGATTTTTTTTTTTAAATGCCAAAACCAATAAAATATTATCTTTTTATTTGTCTCGACAAATCCCGCTTTTAAGTCTCGGTTATCCCGACTTTTCGAATACGGCGTCTGGCAACCCTAGGTGCAGTAGACATCGTCCTGATACAGGAGCCCTACACAGTAGGAGGAAGGGTGTGCGGTATCAGGACACTCAACTTTAAACTGCTTGTGGCCAACTGTGAAGGCACTCCAAGAACCTGCATTTTGGCCAGGAAAGATCTAAGTAACTTTCTTTCTCCTGGCTAATTTAAGTGGTAAAGACCAAACATCTGCTAGTCTGGAGATCGCTAATCGCATAAATTGGGTGGTCTCCAGTTACTTGTCTTATGAAGCTGTAGTACCGACTGCTCTATTCAGGGAAGTAGTAGAAGAAGCAACGTCTGACGAGGTCGAGCTGATTATTGGCGCAGACACGAATGCTCATCATACTATCTGGGATAGTACGGATATAAACAATAGGGGTGATTCGCTTTTTGACTTTATTCTAACTACCAACCCAAGTATTTGTAACATAGGTAATAAACAGACCTTTACAATTAAAGACAGACAAGAAGTACACGACGTAACGTTTGCTAATGATCGGCTGTCAGTCAAAATTATTGGGTGGAATAGAATGGACGACCACTCATTCCCAGATCACCATTATATTGAGTTGAAACTCGCTGAAAAAGCGAGCAGTCGCTGAATGTACTGCTCGACATACATTTCCCGGGGAACTCACCAACTGAACCCGAAGATCAGCAAGACGAACAAGAATGCGAGGTGACTGAGAGATCCAGAATAATGTGGGCTATTAACAGCTTTGAGCCCTTCAAGTCACCTGGACGAGACGACATCACTCCAGCAGAAGTGCAGAAAATGTTAAAGTACATTATCCCCTGGCTGGAGAAAATTTATGTAGGCTGTATCAGGCTTTCATACATCCCGAATCGATGGAGGGATACCAAAGTGGTATTCATACCTAAAGCGGGGAAGATATCACATACTAGGCAAAAAGACTTCAAACCAATTAGCCTATCCTCCATCCTATTGAATGGTCTGGAAAGACTTTTAGATTATTTCATTAGGGAAAACAAGTTTTGTGGAACGTGTAAGGAAGGCCAACGTCACCTTATATTCCTGCAAAAAGGCTGTAGGTTCGCGGTGGGGCCTCTCTCCTAAAATCGTCCACTGGATGTATATAACAGTAGTTCGTCCAATACTGTTATACGGCATTGTGGTATGGTGGATGGACAAGAGCAGTTGCAACCAAAGCTGCAATAAGATTAAACTGCCTATCAATGTGGAGGTACAAGAACTACGGTCAGATGAGGACAAATTGTACACCTTCGAGAGAAATTACATCACTATGATTCCCGCCAGAGATGAATGGGTTGGAAGAATACCAGGTAATAGAAAACATCTCCACTGGTTCGAAGCTTGATGAAAAGGTTGGCTTCGGAGTACCCTGTGCAGAGCGTAGTCTGGATATAGCTCACAGACTACCAAATACCTGCAGTATCTATCAAGCCGAAATAATGGCAATATGGGAAGTAGCCAAGTGGCTGAGTCGCAACATAGTAACCAACACTGGCGTTGTCATTTACTCGGACAGGCTGCCATCAATTCTCTGGAGGCAACATCCCTAAATTCACAAACAGCCCTCGACTGCCGCAGACCTCTTAACGAGATGACTGAGCAGTTTAATATACACCTCATATGGGTGCCTGGACATAGGGATATCCCGGGGAACTGCAAAGCCGATGAACTTGCTAGGAAAGGGACGACGGAAATCGGCACCTGCAGGGTAGCCAGACAAATCTGGCCAAGGTATGACCTGAGAAGATCAAAATATCTCCTCTCACTAGAGAGGCAAAGATTGTCTACGTTAGTTTCAGTTCTAACGGGACACTGCTTGATCGGCGAACACACCAAAAGATTGGGTATTGACTCCAATGACTTCTGCAGATGCTGTGGAGATGAGGAAGAAGTGGAGACCATTGAGCACTTGCTATGCGACTGCCCCGCTCTGAGTGAACGACGACTGGACTGGGGTCGGCCTTTGTATGCAGCCTAACAGATCTTTCCAGTACCGATATTCGTACTATCGATAAATTTGTATATCAAACAGGTTGGTTTCGATGAGGGGCATTTCAGCCCGTGGTAACACTAGGGACAAAACTGGCCTATGTGAGCTTGTAAAAAAAATACAGCTGCCACCCTAACCTAAACCTAAACCTAACCTATGCATTAAAATAACATTTAGGAAATAAATACATTTACATTTGTCAAAATTCAGCCTAATCCTTTTGAAAAAAAATAAAAAAAATGTTTTTGAGTTTTACGAAATTTGTAATTGTTTTTGAACTGCTGCACCGATTTTTATAAAGTTACGTCGTTTGAGAGAGAACAAACGGCTAATTTTTTTAATCTTTTTGAAATTGTCAACAAAAGTCAGAATTTAGTTGGTTGAAGACCATATATTTCATTTATATTCAGTTTATTGCAAAAATGTAATAGAAACGAATACAAACATGTTAGCGAGCGAGGGACTGAATAACAGATGCCCAAAAAAAGACAATAAACAAAAACAACACATATCTACAACATTTAAAAAAATTTTAACTTTAATTTATAAAAAATTGTTTCTTCTTCGATACGCACCAAAGTCTCACAAATCCAAAACAGTAATTGGATTTTTGGGAACAAAATATTTGTAAAAGTTATTCGCGAAATACTAATGCAGGTCTGGAAATTTCTGAATACTTCTTTTGTTTCTGCAAAACACGGCGTGTAAAATTTCATACAAAGAGATTTTAAAATTCATATGTTCGGAAATAGAAGAAAATTTTCCAAAATTGTCAGACCTTCCTTAGTATATCGTACTAACTTAACTTTTACGAATATTGGCTTTCCAAAAATCCAATTACTGTTTTGGATTTGTGAGAGTTTAGTGCATACTCTGTGTAAATTTGAAAAAAAAAAAATAGAATCGGGAACAATTTTTTTAAAGTAAAGTTTCTAAATAAATTGCTGAAAAAATTTAATTAAAAAAACTAACTTCAAAATATGGACCATTATGTTTTCTTTCAAACGACGCAAACTTTGAAGCAACGGCTCAGCAGCTCAAGAGCAATTACAAATTTCGTAAAAACCAAAAATGATTTTTTTCAAATGTTAAACATTTCAACTCCTAATAAGATTTTAAATTTTTTCCAAAAAATAAACGTTTCGCATATCTTAATTTACCATTTAGCAACAATTTATAAACTTTTTAGTCAAAAATAATATGCATAGGTTGATATTAAAAATTCTGAACCCCTTGTGAGTCGATTGCAGTGGAACATTTGTATGGATGCTTCATAAAATTATGCATCTACGCTGGACCTTGCTCGTGCGATTTGTCAAATATCTTCCTAATTGATACACGCTGAAAAAAAATCGCTTCTGTAGTATATTGTCCCAAACATATTCGGCTTGAAACATATATATATTTAGGATACACTCTAAACATATAATATTTGGTACACACAAAAATTATATATTTGGGAAGATGTTGTTCTAAACAAATCTTTGTTTACATCCCAATGTGTTTATTTTGGACTATTTTTTCCGAAACAAATATTTATTTTCATTTAAGTATTCAGAAAATATCTAAATTGTGTTAATTTTTTCAGTAATTCAAAGTAAATTTTTTACAAAAATTTTAACGTCTTAAATATAAAAAATAATAATAATTGAAATTATATAATCTTGGATCGAAATATATACTTGGAGGATTGACAACCAATGATGACTTGGAATACTTAGAAAAGTTCAGAAATTTTAAATGATTGGTTTAAAACATAAGATATTGCTGCACTTGGTATCATAACTGGGAGGTTCAAACCAAAAAAAAAAAAACAAAAAAAAATAAAATTTAAATTCGAAAAATTCAACAAAAGTTTCGAAAATCTTTTTTAAATAAAATATATTTGGAGAAATTCATAAATAATCATTTTATTTGTATTCAAATACATATTTTATTTGAGAAATTTAGTTTGCAAATATTATATGTTGTAACATATCAATATACGAGTTCCAAATATATTTTATTGATTTTCAAATTAAATTTATTTGCTCAGAAATATATAATATTTCAAAATTTGTGTTCCAAATATATTTTCTTTCTATTCAAACATATCAAAAAAGGCGATTTTGCCCCGTGTAGCTTTGGCTTAGGCAAGAGGCAGTCTGGCAGAATAAGGCAGAGACCCGTTATGACAGACACGATAAGTGAGACGTCCGGCCTCGTTAAAGAAAACAGGATGTTGGTGAATGTAGTTTTTGACTAGTGATCACCTGTCATTTATTGCCGTAAGAACAGTATCTACCTACAACAGCTTGTAGGTTGCTAGAAGCGTTCAGTTCCCCTAGATGCTAGACTTAGAAGTTTATCTGCTTTGCAGTTGCGTGGTATGTTGAAGACCCGATACCCAAATCAGATGAATATTCAACAATTCAGCCATCTCGAGGGCAGTTTTTGAATTCAGGAATACAGTTTCCATGGACTTAATAGCACCTGACTATCAGAGAAAATATTGATACCGACTTTAGTCATCCATATCAGAAGACATCTGTTTTAAAAACTCACTCACTCACTTGACGCAAAACCCCACATATATAAATTAGCAATAGTAAAATATAGGTCAGCAACGTTCTGTGTTATTAAGTACGTTGAGTTGACTGACCATTTGTTGCAAAATCGGCAACAAATGGTCACTCAAAATCGGCATCTTCTGTATGTCGATCGCTCCCAGCGTTGTCGGCTTGAAATAAACATATGTTTAGGGTACACTCCAAATATATAATATTTTACACACACAAATATTATATGTTTGTGAGGATATTGTTCTAAACAAAAATATGCTCCCATTCAAATATTTTTTATTTGGTACTAGTATTTCCGAAACAAGGATTCATTTGAAATTATTTGTTTTGGTAATGTATTAAATGTCTTAACTTAAAGACAAGTTTTCTGTTTTTCAGATTTTCAAAGAGCAATTTTTTTATAAATTTTAAATGTTTGTAAAATTTAATCAAAACTTAAATCGAACAATCTTTCGTAAATATAAACGACATTGATGGATTGACAAAAAGTGATGAATAGGAATATTTATAAATAAGGACATTTTTAGCTATAAAGTGTAACACGAAAACTAGGAAAAGCTAACTAAAAATTCGAATAAGTCAGTAATGTTTTAAAAATCTTTTTAAATAAAACATATTTGGAAATCTTCTTAAACAATAACTTTGTTTGTGTGTAAACACATATTTTATTTGTGAAATTCTGTTTGCAAATAAATTATGTTCTAATATATTAACATATGTGTTCCAAACAAAATTTCTTGATTTTCAAATAAAATTTATTTGTTAACAAATATATAATATTTAAAAAAATGGTTTCCAAGTATATTTTCTTTCGTTTCAAACATATCAAAAATGACGATTTTCCTCCGTGTAGAAGAGGAGTATATCGAAATATGGACTAAAGCTTAGTATAGACGATTGCCAGATCGGCAAGCGTTATCAACCCTGTTAAAGTGCTGCAAATGTACGAACAATGACAGATTGTTAGACAAATGTGAATTGACAGTTCAGACGATTGCAAGAAAACATTACAATTTCATATATTTACCATAAATTTTTTTTTTAATATTTATATGCAGGATTGCCAATAAAAATACAATATAGGCAGTGTTGCCAATAAAATGTTTTTCTGGCAATGGCGCCGTTGTCACATGCATAAACTTCGCACATCGAAAAATCTGCAAATTATTTCGCAATGACTTTTTTGCTAGCATTGGAAGACAAACATTGTATGTTCACACGGTTGTAAATTCACAGAGCTCGATTTTTCTGGCAATATTGTCCGATCTGCAAATCGTGTGTACTTACCTTAAGAAACTGATAAGTTTCTCCCCCACGGTTCAAGAATATGATATCGTCCCTCAAAATAGATTTTAAGTCCACTTTAATGAACCTCAAAAATCATTTGAGAGTACCTATAAATACATATGTATATGTATTTGAAACATGACCTTCGCCCGAAAAAAACTCAAAAGCTGTATGCAACTGGTAGATTTTAATGTTGACGATTTCAAAAATGTATTTTGACGATTTGACGATTTTTGTGCCCTTTTTTGACGATTTTATGACAAATTCGTCTGGCATCAATGGTTAAATTTGAATAGTGAGTTAGTAGAGATGATAACCAAAAAAGAGCTAAAATTTACTTCATGTGAGAATAGTAACATAGTGAGCACATCTGTTAAATTTTTGTAATTTTAAAAGTGATTTCAATGTAAAACAAACTGAATTTTCCAAATGTAATCTTCTTTTTATTGTGTGACTTTTAGTTCGGAAGTTATTCAGCATTTAATCCGTATAAATTTCGTAAATTTTGTATAATAAAAAATGTTCTATAATAAAAAATGTACTATACTTTTAAAAATGTAAATGGATACCATTTTCAAATAGTTCAATGAATATGCGTCATTATTTTTGTCTTTGATAGACGAATCTGTCTACTACAGAAGGTAGGTAAACTTTTTTTAAATTTTTCGGATTTTTGCTTTGCAAAATCGCATTTAAAAAGGTGTTTTTTTGTTTAAATTTAGACAAAAATTAAACTGTTAAATATTTTCCAAAAAAAGGAAAAAATCCGCTTGCATAGATTTGTAGCCCTAACTGTCCTTTGTAGATATATGCACAGTTTTGCTGCCAGAAACTGCAAGTAAAGGGTAGCGCGGCTTTGTTTTCAGAAAATCGTATTATTTTGAAAAAATCTCATTATTTTGAGTTTATATTTACTTTTTATGTAAAAATTAAAAGTGACCGTGTAAATATATTTGACACTTCAAACAAAAATAAATGCATAATAAAAAACGGTGTTTCGTTTAATATTGACTTAAAATATCAATTGTGTATTAATTAAAATAACGTATTTACAATGAATAATTTTGAAATTTCAATACACGACCTTTGTAGTGCAAGTTTTGAAATACATGCGAAGGCACAAAATATTACGGAAAAGTCATTACTTAATGCAATTTTAAAAAGATTTGCGGGCAATTTAAATTAAAGTAAAATGGTAAAAAAATAAATAACCAGTAAGGAAAGGCAGAAAGTCGGGCGGGGCCGACTATATAATACCCTACACCTCCCTAACAATGCGATAAGGGTAATTGCCATAATAATTTGGAATAATTGGTAAATGGGTAGAAACATATTATCTAATTCTATATCAGAAAATATATGTTTAGATGAAGCGTATAATGTTTTAAAGCATCATTTACGCAAGCAAAATGATTTAAATAAACTGTTTGCTGTTGAATATTTACAAAAGAATACATCATAGACTGTTGGAAAGTTTAAAGAAGCCGTCAAATATCCCTGAATTTCGGTGGAAGATTTTTCCAACTCGGAAGCGTTAGCATTATATATGGACTTGGATCTATCATGAAGACGGTACAAAATAATGCGCAGTTCTCTGGCAAAGAAAGGTTTTCGAGGATTGCTATCTTATGAAAAAATATCAGAGGAAAAATCTGCTTGTGTTCCAGAGGGTACAACGGTTGACGAAGTTTCTGCCAAAGTACCTCTACAGTCAATGTTGGATCATACAACTACTAGAATTATTGAATCACTAAAGAAATGGGAATATGAGTAATTTTCAGAAGTTGGTACTTTATACCAAATGGGGATGTGACGGATCTTCAGGACATAGTCAATACAAGCAGCGAATTGGAAAGTTTATCGCAAACATGTGTTAGGCTACTTCAATAATGTATTTAATATAGATAAAAACTACACTGATTCTGCTATGTTTATGATATCAATGGTTCCTCTTCGATTAATCGAAGATTCAGAATCAAATATAGAAGTATGGAAAAATGATCGCCCATCCTCCGTCCAGCATTGTCGTCCTATAGAAGTTTCCTACATTAAGGAGTCAAAGGAAGTGATTATAGAAAAGCATAAATATATTAAAGATCTTATTAAAAAGTTGAAGGAAACACTTTACATCACAAATGAAGGATCCAAAATAAAAATAATACATGTTTTGCATTTCAAAATGGTGGACGGGAAAGTTGCTCAAGCTATATCAGGTAAAATACTTCAATTATAATAAAATGTGTTGTTTTTGAATAAAAGCTACACTCTTGGTTTTCTTTTATGATAATATCTTTATTATAGGAAACAAATCATCAAGTTCGTGTACAGTTTGTCATGCAACCCAAAAACAATTTAGCATAACGACCAAAATAGCTCCTGAATTATCCCCTTTACATGCTCGCATCCGTTTTACATTGCTACAATATAGCCTATAATATAGATTTTAAAAAATATAAACAAAATAAGTCGGATTTCAACTGCATGAACTTTAAGGAAAAGCAAATTATTAAACAACAATTTAATACTACAGAAAAGCAGACAAGTAAAAGCGTTAAGTTCGGTCATGTCTTATATACCCTCCACCATGGATAGCATGTGACCACACAAAATAACTCAAACGTAAAGATAATAACACCGAAAACACACAAAAAAATATAGTAGAGAACAGTAGGAATTATTCAGTCAGAATTTATTTTGGTTTGAGACCATGCAAAAAACAAAAATGTATTGGTATGAGAGTTTTAGTATGTTGACTTAGTTCGACAAAATACAGGTTTGGTTAGTAATTCTTGTTAAATTCAATTTACTGCTTCCATAGGTTAGGTTAGGTTGAATAGAGGAGACGTTTAAACGTCTCATGTCAATGGACATACACTTAAGCCAGTGGTTCGGCCTGTTCTGCGCTCTTATGATTTTTATACCCCACGGGTTACAGAAAATCGTTACTAGACACGTACAGGGTCTCCCATATTCGACGGACCCATCTGGCAACGCCATAACTTTTGACAGAGATGTCAGAACGCTTAATGACATACCGCGTTTGAAGCGTCAGTCCAAGCAGATTTTTACCATGGAACAATACACGCCACGCGAAATAGTTGAAATTTACATTCAACAGAAGAAGTCAATTGTGAAAACTCAACGTGCTTTTAAAATATTAAAAAATGTGAGAAGTGCGCCTTCTAAGAACACCATTAAGCGTTTATACGAAAAATTTTCGACTGGTGAGGCTCTTTCTAATCCGAAGAGGCCAAATAAAAGTCGACCAAGGCGATCGGCCGAGAATATCGCTGCCGTACGAGCCAGTGTTGAGAGGTCCCCAAGAACATCCCAAAAACGCCGTTCTCAGCAGTTGGGCATGGCTCGGTCCACTTTACAACGGATTATTCGCGTTGATTTGCATTTGTTCCCGTACAAAATTCAATTGACGCAAAGATTGTTGCCTGCGGACAAGCCTCGTCGATTGGAATGGGCCCAAAAAAACATGGGTCCGTCGAATATGGGCAACCCTGTATTTGCTCAGTATCTTCCAGTCATATCCTCTGAGATGAGTCAAGTCTGGCAATATGTCGGAACCGAAATATCGGGATCTTGCATGTGTGAAAGCTGGGCTGTGACACAGAAAATGTTCCATCGTTTCCTTGTTTTCCCTGCATGCCCTGCACTCGTCGTTTTCTGCTAGTCCTATGCGATGAAGATGTTCCTGTAAGCTTGAGTGTCCCGTTAGAATACTCATCATCTTACTAATGTCGATTTTGTTTAGTTTCAGAAAACTACTTGTTTTCTTCTGATTTGGGTCACCCCACAGTATCTTTGCAGTTGCTCCTACAGTTGCTTTATTCCACACAGTTTTGTGAGCCATCACAATGAAGACTCCAACCAGATGAGTTGATACCAGATCCACCTCATTCTGAAAAAGCGCTGGAAATATTCCGTCCGGTCCCGCAGCCTTGAAAGGAGAGAAGCTTTTTGTTGCTTCATTAACCATAGCATCCGTAATAGGTACTTGGTGCATGACATTTTCGGTCTGTAACTGTTCCTCTGTTGGCCCAGCATTACCACTCGGAAAATGAGTTTTCATCAAAAGCCTTACGGTATCATCTATAGTTTCCATCCTTTTACCCGTTTCATCCACCAGTGTTTCGGTTTGGATACGAGTTTTTGAGAGGAACTTTTTTATTTAAGACATGCTGTTAACGCTGTCAGAAAAGCCTCCAGGAGTTACGTCTCGCCAGTCTAATGATTTTATTGTATTCTTTGAGTCTTCTGTGGTAGTCATCCCAATATACTGATAGCTTTTCACGTCGAGCTCTGTTGTAAAGTCTGCGGACATCCTTGCCAATCGAGCGAATTTGCCCTGTCATCCAGGGTTTCTCATATGCAGATTTCCTTTCTCGAAGCGGGCAACTATCTTCGAATGATTTTACAAGAGCGTCCGTAATCCTCCTCACATTGATATCAATGTCTTCTGTACTTGGATAATCGTGTTTAGGCTGGCCCAATCGATTTCTAAGTAGATTGCCGAAGTTGGTCCAGTCGGTTTTAGCCTTATTACGGAAACTTATTGGGTCAGGCGGTGGCCGTGCAATTTTAAACCTTATATAACGGTGGTCCGAATAGGAGTGTTCATCCGAAACCCTCCACTCATGGATCTCATCAATGAGGTTTTCTGAGCATATCGTTATATCTAATACCTCTTCCCTAATTTTGTTAACAAAGGTCGCCTTGTTCCCTATGTTGAGAGTTAGGAGATCGTTAGTATCTTTGGGAGGCGGTGTTACTTTTTGTCGTTCCCCCTTTGTTTTGATTCTTTATGTACCTTTTCCTATCACCACTATTGCTGGGAACATTCTGCAAAATTGGTGATATTATCAGCAATATGGCGGTGTTTTTTTTTGTCGCTCCCTCTATGTTTTTAGTTTTTGTGCCCCTCTTCATATCCTTATCATCACTGCTTCCATAAGTATTTCAGCTGATTTAAGTTAAAGACATACACTATTGCTACTGAATTCTGAAGATGATAGTCTATCGAAACTGCAGTTAATTCTACCAAGCAATTAAAACTCACTACCATTTTTTGTATTTGTTTCTATTACTTTTTTGCAATAGACAGAAAGTACTCGAAACATATATTCTCAAACCAAAATAAATTCTGACTGAATTTCTCTCAAATTTAGCAACGTTTATTAGTAGAGCATGTGCCTTCTCTCTTCCAATTTTCGTGAGGAGGGACTGTAACATACAGTTTCGATAGCAAATTGATGCCAAATCTGTAGGAACATATTTAACTAAATCTGAACCGATTTCCACTAGATATACTAGTATTTATTAATGATTGAAGAGACTTCCCTATGTCATATTGATCGAATATAAAATACAGCTTCTATGGCGCTCAGATGACAAATCGGATATATATGGGAGCTATATCTAAACCTGAATCGATTTGCTTTAAACTTGCTAGTAATTGTCCTAGTATCAGGGATTCTCTTCACGGAATTTCACAACGATCGCTTAAGAAATGTGGTTTCTATAGAGCTTTAATTCCAAATAGGAGGAACATATACTCGTACATGAACGATATATATAAATGTGAACCGATTTTGACTTTTAATATGGATGCTTCCTTGGGCTAATGCAAAGCGCTGTGCTAAATTTCATCAACATCTCCAGACGGACGGACGTGGTTAAATCGACTCAGGAAGTGATTCGAAGTCGATCGGAATAATAAACGATATGTCTATCTATTCTCCTTTTGGATGTTACAAACAAATGCACAAACACGTAATACCCTGGACCACAGTGGGGTGTAGGATAAAAAAATTATATATTTTAAAAGTTGGTTACAATAATTTTAAAAATATGTTTTCAAAACTAAAAGAGCATTGATAGTATCATCAGACAGTCTGTTTCTACGAGTAATTTTAGTTACAAACTGCGGTAGAAGGGAATATTTTTTCGCTTTCGACTGATGTTGTCTTTATTGTCAGAAAAGCATTACATAAATTGTGACGTTTTCCGTAGTTTTTCCCCTTGATTCAGAAAACTTGAAATACTTTTCATCCCCTCACCTTAGAGAGGAGGGTATATCATTTGCTACGAGCCAAGAGTGTAACACATCGAAGGAGTGACCTAAGACCCTAAGTATGTTCGGTGGAAATCCGGTTTGAGTCATTTTAAGTCATTTGAGCAATGTCCGTCCGTCCATCTGTATGTCTGTCTGTCTGCAGGCTGGTGCGCACGATAGCTCTCGAAAGGAGTTCCCGATTGACTTAAATTTGGTATGCGGTAATATTTTTCTCTATCTCCGGCTAAGTTCGAAGATGGCCCATATTCGTCAACTCCTTCTAGTACCTCCCCCACAAAGGGTTAACATTTAGTGAAATATTGATTATTTAATGACTTCTATACTACTTATTTGAATCCTCTGAAATTATACACATAGTATTAGTTTATTAGTCACTATTACCTCGAGAAAAATAGGCGAAGTTGCCACGCCCCTTTTGGTACCTCCCACACAAATGGACAATTTTGAACCACAAAGTTAATAGCTTATAACTTTATTACCAGTGCATACAAAGACATGCAATTTTCTACAGTGTAATGGTTTAATAGTACCTACAATACAGAGAAAAATGGGCATTATTGGGAAGTTCCTTTTGGTACCTCCCACACAAATGGACCTTTTGTACCAAAAGTTAACAGCTTTTAACTTTAATACCAGTGCAAACAAATACTTGAAATTTCGTACAGTGCAATGCTTTTATAGTACCTAGAGTCTAGAGAAAATTGGCAGTAATTGGCACGCCCCTTTTGGTACCTCCCACACAAATGGACCATTTTACACAAATGCTTATAACTTTAATACCAGTGCATATAAATACTTGAAATTTTGTACAGTGTAATGCTTTTAGAGTACCAAGAGTCCAGAGAAAAGTGACCGTTATTGGAACGCCCGTTTTTGTACCTCTCAGACAAATGGACCATTTTGTACCAAAAGTAAACAGCTTTGAACTTTAATACCAGTACATACTTTAAAGTTATTAAATGCAATTTAAATTGATAATAATTTAAATAAAACAAAAAAATAAATAAATTTACTAATATTTTTTGGAGACTCAAGGTGAGGGGATTCATTAGCCGGTTTACCCGACTGAACTTTCTTACTTGTTTATTTGGAGCAACGTTTTCATTTGCGTTTGCTATGACACAATTTAATATATCCCCAAGCGATTTATCAGTCATATATTCACTAATAGGAATATCATCCAATTCTGCAAAAATCATCGATACCGCTGTCTTCATTAGAAATAAGCCATAAGTTATGATACCGATTTAGCTAGCTCCGTACAGCATTTTTCAGCTCATTGATTTGGGACTCAATTCAGAGAATTGGAGTGGCTGAGTGGCCCCAAAAATAAGAACTTCTGCATCATTCTTTTAGTCAATTTGGCTCAATTAATAATTTAATGGTCATACGATTTTTTTGCTCGTAATCGTATTTTCAATATTTTATGACTTTGTGGAAATTTTTGCGATTTTTAAGTCACTGAATTCTCTTTTTTCTCCTTTTCATGCTTCAGACACAGAAGAGATATTCTGTACGGCATACCGAGAAAAAATTAGAAAAAGTGCAAAAAATTCGTATGGCCATTAAATTTTTAACTGAGCCAACATGACAAAACGAATGATGCAGAAGTTCATATTTGTGGGGCTACTTTCACGTCCAATTCTCAGAATTGAGTCCCAAAATCATGTGTTGTACTGTGTAATTAAACCTTTAACTAAAATCATAACTGTGGAAAAAGAAAATATAAAAATTCCCGGGAATCCCGGACGAATTTTCATTCCCTCGTTAATGAAAATTGACCGGGATTCCCGCGATTTCTCGGGCTGGAATTCCCAGTAGAGAAACTCAAGTTGGATCCTCCTATTCAAAATTATGCAAAATTATTTTATAAACGTTAAGAATAAATAATACTAAGGGTCATCTATATCTATATATATAAAAATGAAACGGTCCATCTGTGTAATGGCATCACGTCAGAACGGCTGGAGCGATTTGGATGATTTTTTTTCAGTTCTTCGTATTTGCCTGGAGAAGGTTGTTACGAAAGAAAATTTTGGGAAAACCCTCCGGAAAAGTCGGAAAATTGGGAAAATCGAAAATTGCTATTTCTTGCGAGATTCCTACTGTTCCCATCTACTACTCTCTTTTTGAATCCAATTTTTTTTATTAATTTTCTATTAAACAAAAAAGTTTTCTATTAAACATATGTACGAGTATGTGCTATTTTTCTTGCTGCAATTCATTCGAGTTTTGCGTATTGTTACACTGATTTCGCGTATCACATCGACAAACGGTACAAGCATTACGATCAATTAAAATTCAACGCGATATTTATCTGTTCGAAAATTTTTTCAGATAATAAGTTTGAGTATAAGTGGTAAGGTTATCTTATTGGATTGCGGGCACTGCAAAATCATAATTTCGGATGAATGCACGATGGCGCATAAACGAGCTCTGAAGGCAGTTGACCGAACGATGAAGGATTTACGACGTGATTTAAGACAATTTGCTGAGTCTATGATATTGCTCTCCGGAGATTTTCGTCAAACGCTTCCCGTCATCCCGAAATCTACTGCCGATGAAATTAATGCATGCCTGAAATCGTGGTCTTTGTGGCGGCATGTCAAGAAGTTGAAATTGACCACGAACATGAGAGTCGCGTTGCAGAACGACTCATCGGCTCTTGAATTCTCGAAACAACTGTTGGCGCTTGGCAAAGGCCAAATTACTGTTGATGTTTCCACTGCATTGATATTGTTCCCGGCAAATTTTTGCGAGTTCACATCGTCGAACGAGGAACTCATCACCAAAGTGTTTCCAAATCTCGATTAGATTAGTGAACGGGCAATATTAGCAGCGAAGAATAAGGACGTCGATAGCATGAATTTTATTATTCAAAGTAAAATCGAACTCGCTTGATGTGCCAGGAGCTCCGCCGCATAATTTACAGCTGAAGGTGGAATCGATCATAATCATGTTGCGGAATCTGAATCATCCGAAATTGTGCATAGTTCGCGGTTGTCCATTATGAAACTGATGGACAATGTGATTCAGGCGACGATCATCAAGGGAAAATTCAAAGGAGAGGAAGTCCTTATCCCACGAATTCCGATTATTCCAACTGATCTTTCATTCCAATTCAAGCGGATTCAGTTCCCTGTACGATTGGCTTTTACGATGACAATCAATAAATCTCAAGACAAATCGTAGGAAGTCTGTGGAATTAATCTCGAATTTCCCTGTTTTTCGCACGGTCATCTGTACGTTGCCTGTCTTCTGTCTTCGTTGCTTGTTGTTTATCACATCGCTCTCTACTGATTTCGATTCCTTTTAAACAAATCGCATTAAAATTTTAACTATCTGTGTTTTATTATCACTCTGGAGTTTATCTGAAGGCGTTAAATTGGGGCGAGGCGAAGTTCGCCGGGTCCGCTAGTTAACAATAAATAAATAAACTGGGGTTAAGAACTAACTATCGGTTATAGCTGTCAAATTCCATACAATTTAACTTTCGCTAGCTCTAACGTTCGGTTATTTTGTTTTGTGTTAATGTGGGTTAGTGTGAAATATTCTACAGTGCAAACTCTTTTTGAATCCATTTCCAAAATTCATCTTGCTCTGACCAGCGGATCATGGAGGCTGTTATTTTTGTGAAGAAACATAAAAATTTCCCCGTGTGTTTGGAATGACATTTTATCAACTTGATTAAAATTAGCGAAATGTCCACCCCACTTTTGGTATCTCCCATGCACAAAGGATTTGAGGAAATTCTAAAAGTTATTCGTTACGCTGCGATGACACCATATTTCCTTTTAATGGTTTAAACTAAATTTCTGGACTCGATTTTGAATTCACCCTTTCAGAGAGTTGATTTAAATGATGACTTTTATTCTAGTAGCCGAAGGTTTCTTACGAGAGAATTGAAATGTATGACGAAGTTACGTCATGTCTAGCGGCGTGTCGACAGAATATTCTAATTTCTTGTCGACATTGTGAATGGCATTGGCAGACATACAATATAAACCAGGCCAAAATTTATTTTCACAACCACAAAAAATGCAAACAAAATAACAAACATAAACAACAACATTTACATAGATTATTGCTATAGAAATGATGGATACATAATTTTCGAATAAATCTGTCAATTTGTGTGGGCGATACCAGAAGGGATTAGAGAAATAATCTAACTGAACAAAAGATACTTAAAAAAATTGTATAGAACCCGAATAGTATTATAGTTACATATATACATCCATTCCAATACATGGTAAATTGGATTTCCGCCGAATAGACTTAGGATCACTGCTTTGTTGTGGCCCGTAATACACCCTCCTCTAAATTGAGAGAATAATGACATCGGTTTATTTCCATTTTTTGTTCAATCTGGCCTTTAAATCAATGCATAGTAATTAATATTACTATAACAAGTTCTTAAGCCTAAGTATGATTTTGCATTCAAATATTGACAATGTTTCCCCAAACCTTCTCATATCTTCAACACAAAAGGACAAAATCTAACCATACATTAATTCTTCATGAAAATAATACTAATCACGAAATCTTTTAACTGTCAGAAGATTTAACATCCTCGACTCAAAAGGCCAAAATTGTATCACAAGTTTATATCACATATTTCCAATTTATATGTGTTATGTATTGCATGTATTTATGTACACATATTTACTTCTAGTCAGCTGCTATTGAATATCTCCATGAACAATATTTTGCTTTCTCTGGAGAAGATGGGTGTCAGCGGATGACGTGATATAGGCAAATTTACGAGTACTCATAGACACATCCACCTATTGGTGTTAACCCGACAAAGACGGAACTAGTTCTTTTCATCAGGAGAAATAAGTTAGCACCAGTTACACCTGTCTCCGAGGGGGGTATTGCTATTTCCTTTACTGAAAGTATGATATCGGTGCCCGGCCACAGAAACATACCTGGGAACTGCAAAGCAGATGAACATGTAAGACTAGGAACTATCATAATCGCTTCAGGGGATCAGGAGTGATAGTGCTCTTACGGCAACAAATGACCAAATCACCAATCCGGAATTCAATACAATCCAGGCTGATGTGGCCCTGACTAAACTCCAAACGCACCAACACACTGCACCCTTGGGTCATACGTATACTTCACTAAAGTGAGGGTATACAAATGGCTGTGTCCCAATTATTCTTTTTGGCAATATGATTTAGGTCCATATAGCTCTCAGCGATACATTTTTATTGGGTCTTATGCCAATGTCAACCATACATTGAGTTGCCTAAGCCCACCAATGGAGATTATTGACTATTTCCACCTGTCCTAATATATGTAACCAACCGATGTGTTAGACCTTTGGTTCATGTCCTACACTTAAGTGAAGATACTCGTACACAAATCGCAGTCTCATTTTTTGTTTTTAGTCATATGAGTTAGAACAATATTGCTCTCAGCGCTTCATTTATAGTGTGTCTTATGTCAATAACAACCATTCCTTAAATTGTCTGTGCTCATGGGGATTATTGACTATTTCCCCCCCTGACATTTCATTGACTGCGATATCTCCTAATATACCTATGTAACCGACCCCACAAACGAATACAAAGAAGTGATTATGATTAATGCTTTTTTCTTGTAACCCTCAAAAAGCTATTGAGGAATTGTATACGTATTACAAACTTGTCATCGAAATCACATAAACTGTTGTGTGTGTGTCTTTTTTTCATCTTCTTTTGTGGCACTTCAATTGTGTCCTTTCGAATCATTATAATTCGCATTCGCTTTTATTATGAGCGTTTCTGACACATACGTCGCACAGTGTCGCCAAAAATGGAAGTCAATGAAATTTTGCACTAGTAGTTTTTAGAAGTAACTATGGGGGGTGGGGAGGGGGGAACAATAGTTTGAAATTAACCAATACTATATATATTCTGTAAAGCGGAAACCGACTTCAACCCAATTTTGCTGAATATATTTCTAATGTGTTTTATATCATTGCATAGAATGGCTGAAATTATAGCAAAAGGAACATTACCCTTAAACCAGTAAGGAAAGCCAGAAAGTCGGGCGGGGTCGACTATGTAATACCCTATACCCCCTAACAATGCGATAAGGGTCATTGCGATAATAATTTGATATAACTATATGCCTCTAAGTGTATCACGAGACTGCTCTGTGCAAAATTTTAGAGCACAAAGAAGTCAAAATGGAAGAGCTATTTTTTGAGGTTATATCAAATATTTAAAATATTGTATTCAAATTTATTTATTTTTATTGTAAATATAGAGTGATTTGTTAAGACCTTTCGGATTTGATGTAAAAAGAAAGCATAAAATATAGAGAAATGTATGAAATCTTTATTCTATTCGATAATTCCATGTTTAAAGGTGAAAAACAATGTTTAACGATGAAAACACGAAAACAGCTGAGCTTTCAAACAGTGTGTGAACAAGTAAGAAAGACTTATGAATCCCCTCACCTTAAGTCCCAACAAAATATTCGTAAATTTATTTATTTTTTTGTTTTAATTAATTTATTATCAATTTAAATCGCATTTAAAAACTTTAAAGTATGTACTTGTATTATAGTTAAAAGCTGATAACTTTTGATACAAAAAGGTCAATTTGTGTGGGAAGTACCTAAACGGGCGTCCCAATAACACCCATTTTTCTCTGGACTCTATGTACTATAAAAGCATTACATTGTAAAAAATTTGAAGTATTTGTATGCACTGGTATTAAAGTTATAAGCTGGTAACTTATGGTGCAAAATGGTCCGTTCGTGTGGGAGGTACCAAAAAGAGAGTGGCCACTTCGCCCATTATTCATGACGCGTTAGCGACCAGCAAACTAATACAATGTGTGAAATTTCAGAAGATTAGAGTAAGCAGTATAGACGGTATTAAAGAATCAATATTTCGCCAATATCTTCGAACTTAGCCGGAGGTAGAGAAAAATATTACCGCATACCAAATTTGAAGTCAATCGGATACTCCTTTCGGGAGTTATCGTGCGCACCAGCCAGCAGACAGACAGACGGACGGACGGGCATTGCTCAAATGAATTAAAATGACCCAAAACGGATTTCCGTCGAACATACTTGGGGTCTTAGGTCACTTCTTCGATGTGTTACACTTTTAGCTCGTTGCAAATGATACGAGTATATACCCTCCTCTCAAAGGTGAGGGGACAAAAAGAAAGTATGTACTGGTATTAAAGTTAAAAGCTTTCTATTCTTGGTACAAAATGGTCCATTTGTGTTGGGGGTACCAAAAGGGGCGTCCCAATAACGGTCACTTTTCTCCGGACTCTAGGTACTATAAAAGCATTACACTGTACAAAATTTCAAGTCTTTGTATGCACTGGTAATAAAGTTATAAGCTTTTAACTTTTGGTTCAAAATTGTCCATTTGTGTGGGAGATACCAAAAGGAGCAGGGCAATTTCAGCTATTTTCCTCGAGGTAATAGTGACCAATAAACTAATACTATGTGTAGAATGTCGGAGAATTTAAATAAGTAGTATAGAAGTTATTAAATAATCAATATTTCACTAAATGTTAACCCTTTGTGGGGGAGGTACTAAAAGCAGTGGACCAATATGGGCCATCTTCGAACTTAGCCGGAGATAGAAGAAAATATTACCACATACCAAATTTGAAGTCAATCGGTTACTCCTTTCGAGAGTTATCGTGCGCACCAGCCAGCAGACAGACGGACGGACGGACGGAATTCTACTTGGTTTCATATACAGGGTGGCTGATATGTAATGCAACAAAGTAAAGGGCTATATTTTTTTTAATTTTTTTTAAATTTTATTTTTCAAAAGCAAAAAATGTCGGAAATAACATAAAATTTTAGAAACAGTTTAGATTTGTTCGAATTGCCCACCTTTGGCACGAATTATGGCCTTCAAACGGCCGACAAAGCCATCACATGCTGCACGAAAGTGGCTCTACGGTATTTTGGCCCATTCCCGGCGAAGCGCCGTCTTGAGATGATCGATACTTTGGTATTTTTTAGTGCGAACCTTACTCTCTAAAATGCCCCAGGCGCAAAAGTCCAATGGATTGAGATCCGGAGATCTTGGTGGCCATTGTGCTGAGTCCTTTTTAAGCTGAGTCCTGTTGGAATGTCCATGGTCTGCGGCCGAAATGTTTGTCTGCCCAGGGCTTCAATACTGTCTTTAGGACATTTTCCCGATAATATTCGGCATTTATTTTGACCCCATGGTCGATGAATACGAGCGGGGAGCGACCATCGCCCGTTACGGCGGCCCACACCATTACCATCGGCGGCGCTTGAGTTCTGGTGGCAAATCGAAGGTGTAAATTTTCAGCTGACCTCTTTGGCAAGTAAACCCGATCATTTTGATTGTTCACAAACTGCTCAATTTGGAATGGCTTCTCATCAGAGAAAACCAAATTCGGTAACTGGCCACTTTCGTGCAAGCTAAGCAACTCCTTGGCTCTTTCCAGTCTAACTTTTTTTGTGCATCGGTGAGCTCTTGCACTTTTTGGAACTTCAATGGCTTTATTCCAAGCTCATTTTTTAATATGTGTTGTATTCGTTCTCGCGATATGTTCAGCTCACGTGCAATTTTTCTACCACTGCGGCGTGGATTTCGATCAAATCTGGCCTTCACTTTTCGGATCATTTCTGGTGTTGTTACCGTTTTTTTTCGTCCACTTTTTGGACGCGATGCAACACTGCCAGTATCACGGTAACGAGCAATGGTACGAGAAACAAAAGATTTATTCACATTTAAATGCTGGAGGGCTCTAACGATAGCCACTTGTGTTTTTCCACCCAAATATAAAGTAATTACACTATCACGCTTGAATTCCATCACGAATAACTTTTTTCTGAATGCAATAGATCAAAATGCTTTTGTAAGCTTGTAAACAATAAAATGAACTGTCACTGAAATAAATCTGTCAGCTATCAGACTAGCGGTTTAGAAATGATAGCAACCTGAAGTTGGTTGCAATACATATCAGCCACCCTGTAATTTTTTGAATGTGATAAATATTATGCTGTGAAACGGCCTAATATACCTAGAGAATATTTTAAGCGCTTTCTAATCAAAAAAAAATTTAATCGACTTTTATACGACAGTTATTCCAACATCGACTTCAAGTATTTTTGGCCATGTTCATGCCACTGTGCGTCGTGGCCAAACAATCACCAGATTCATTTAGAATTGCACCACACGATTGGTCCAATTTTGCATTGTTCCATAGAAATGCCTGTGACTCGTAAAATCGAAATGAAATTCTCCAAAGGTGAATGAGAAAAATTCACAACAAAAAAAACGTAATGCGATTAATTTAATAAAGCCTACTTTGAACATACCCCGTAATATTACGTGTAAGTCGACAAGTGGCTCTGAAATACTACTAAAATAGGATGTGTCAAACTACCAAGATTTGCTAAGTATTGATTTGTTAGCCAAAACAAGCTAAATATTGTGACAGCTGACAGCTTATGGTTTGTAAAATTAAGCCTACATTTACCCTTCGATTCAAGCATTTAAAGCTGCATCAACAAAATACAGAGGCGTTTTCCCAAAATGGTTATGGAAATATTCGAAAAAAATATTGTGACTGTGTGGAAGTATGCGGAATGAAGTTGGAAAATACAAATCAATATTTTAGCGAGTATGGACAGCAAAAAATATATGTCAAACAAAAATAATTCATTGGGGCGTACACGCAGGGAAAAGCTGCAACTTAAAAATAAGAGCGTTACATATTAATTCAATAATTTTCAATATAATAAAAAAATTATATTGAAATACATTAAATCAATAATTTTCAACATTTAATTAATATAGTTTCTAATACTTTCGTGGGATAAATTGAATCAACATTGTTTTGAACTTGAACACACATTCACTTTTATATATATAGATAGTTAGATATAGTAGTTCAAAAAATATGGTCCAAATATGAAAAGAAAATACCTTCTTAGAAAATATGACTGAAATTTGGTTCAGATTCTTCTTATAGCTGCAGGTAATTTGGTATTGAAAATGGCAATATCGGTCCATATATATCATCTGTTCAAGTTGACTTGTTAACGCCATGGAGTCCGGTATATTTATATCCAGATCCATTCAAACGAACAAGGTTGACAATAGCTCCTTATTTTGACATAGCGCCTATGTTACGTACTTACTCTACATTTTACTTGTTAACGTAAGAAAAACTAGAGATTTGAACGAATCGGTGTGACATTTGGTAATATGAGTTTATATTTATATAATAATAGGCATGTTGTTACGAGCTAGCGATTTTAGTCTAGCAGTTTGCAACGAAAAAAACTTACTTCTCCTAACTGAGTCATAAGCAGTAAGTGGCGGATTTCCACTGGTAGCAATGTTAATTTTATAGGTTATTTAATATCTCTTTAGCTCGCTGGCGGTTTAATACAGGGTTGCCCATATTCGACGGACCCATCTGGCAACGCCATAACTTTTGACAGAGATGTCAGATCGCTTAATGACATACCGCGTTTGAAGCGTCAGTCCAAGCAGATTTTTACCATGGAACAATACACGCCACGCGAAATAGTTGAAATTTACATTCAACAGAAGAAGTCAATTGTGAAAACTCAACGTGCTTTTAAAATATTAAAAAATGTGAGAAGTGCGCCTTCTAAGAACACCATTAAGCGTTTATACGAAAAATTTTCGACTGGTGAGGCTCTTTCTAATCCGAAGAGGCCAAATAAAAGTCGACCAAGGCGATCGGCCGAGAATATCGCTGCCGTACGAGCCAGTGTTGAGAGGTCCCCAAGAACATCCCAAAAACGCCGTTCTCAGCAGTTGGGCATGGCTCGGTCCACTTTACAACGGATTATTCGCGTTGATTTGCATTTGTTCCCGTACAAAATTAAATTGACGCAAAGATTGTTGCCTGCGGACAAGCCTCGTCGATTGGAATGGGCCCAACGACAACATGGGTCCGTCGAATATGGGCAACCCTGTATATAGCCGAAATATTTTGAGGATATTCACCAGGGATGGTCCACGACATGATTTTTTAAGTTTACGACTGTCAGAAAGGTGTAAACGTCACATACGTCATAAACCCGTCTGAAATGTATGAAATGTCGTAAACTGTAATATCAGTTCTAAGGACGCTGCAGACTTCAGCCTTTCAAGTAAAAATCTTTTGGACACCATATAAAAACTAATCGAAATCCGAGATACAAAACTATTTAAAATTTTTTGAGAAAATATATGTTTTTGAGCGAATACCGATATTTACACAATGGTGTGATATATTGTACAAAATGGGAAAATCAACTATTTCGGCTATACAGGGTGGCTGATATGTAATACAACAAAGTAAAGCGCTATATTTTTTTAATTTTTTTTTAAATTTTATTGTTCAAAAGCAAAAAATGTCGGAAATAACATAAAATTTTAGAAACAGTTTAGATTTGTTCGGATTGGCCACCTGTGGCACGAATTATGGCCTTCAAACGGCCGACAAAGCGATCACACGCTGCACGAAAGAGGCTCTGCGGTATTTTGGCCCATTCCCGGCGAAGCGCCGTCTTGAGATGATCGATACTTTGGTATTTTTTAGTGCGAACCTTACTCTCTAAAATGCCCCAGGCGCAAAAGTCCAACGGATTGAGATCCGCATAACTTGGTGGCCATTGTGCGGTAGAAATGAAGCGAGGAACCTCGTTTTTAAGCTGAGTCCTGTTGGAATGTCCATGGTCTGCGGCCAAAATGTTTGTCTGCCCAGGGCTTCAATACTGTCTTTAGGACATTTTCCCGATAATATTCGGCATTTATTTTGACCCCATGGTTGATGAATGGCTTTAGTCCCAGCTCATTTTTTAATATGTGTTGTATCCGTTCTCGCGATATGTTCAGCTCACGAGCAATTTTTCTACCACTGCGGCGTGGATTTCGATCAAATCTGGCCTTCACTTTTCGGATCATTTCTGGTGTTGTTACCGTTTTTTTTTCGACGCTATGCAACACTGCCAGTATCACGGTAACGAGCAATGGTACGAGAAACAAAAGATTTATTCACATGTGAAAATCGTATTTTAGGGATCAAAATAAGAAACTTTGCCGAAGGAACCATACCTCTAAAACGAATTCTGATGTCCCGGAATTTGGGTCGAACTTTTGGGTAGGGGCAAATTTTGAAAAATCCCACTTTGACCCATTTAGAGTGCTCCAATGGAGTCCAAATGTATGACCGACCCCCACTAACTTTGGAGGCCCGACCCACCCATGCTAGTGGCACACCCCCTGGAACCCATTGGGGGTTCCATACATTTGGACTCGATTGGAGCACTGTAAATGGGTCAAAGTGGAATTTTTTCCGGGACATCAGAATTCGTTTTAGAGGTATGGTTCCTTCGGCAAAGTTTCTTATTTTGATCCCTAGAATACGATTTTCACTGAGCACTTCACTGAGTGGGGGTCGGTCATACATTTGGACTCGATTGGAGCACTCTAAATGGGTCTAAGTGCGATTTTTTCCGGGACATCAGAATTCGTTTTAGAGATATGGTTCCTTCGGCAAAGTTTCTTATTTTGATCCCTAGAATACGATTTTCACTGAGCAATGGGCGATTTTTAAATCGACCCGCCCTAATACATACATACCTACTAGCATTTTAATAACCGGCCTTGCCCGGGTTTTCTGTTAACAACTTGAAGATATTCTAATAAATTGTGCGATTAAGAGACAACATCAAAACACTACAATTTTAAAGCTGATCCAAATTGTATTATGAAAATCCATAACTCTGGCAAAGATTAACTCTGTAATCTGTATTTCTTATTTTCAACTTAAAGCTGGCATGTCAGTAGATTTTAGCCTGGCTGGACATAAAATAGTTGATTTTGGCATCTCTTTGAAGATCAGAATACGAGTATACGCATTAACTTATAGATACTTAGCTCCTAAGTGACTTTTGAAAGTGAAAATGGTTTTGTCACAACTGCACTGACCACAGTTCAAATCGTGTGAATGTGAATAGCGAATTCCAGTTACGCCCTTTACTATATATGTGCAAACATTCAGATTATTACTGTTTAAAATGGGTTTAATGGTCAAGACATCAAAAAACGCGTGGCGGAGAAAGAAATGCTTAATACGAGGTATGTTCAAAAAATATCGGGAATTTTTAATTTCCGCGGGCTACGTGCATTTGATTTTTGATATTTTTGTAGCGTTATGTTGGTACTCATGTCCCTTACTTATGCTGACAAGGTCGGCCATTTTGAATGTTTAGTTAATTTTTGACAGCTGTTGTGCTTGGATGTGTTTTAACTGGTCTTCGATTTTTATCTATTTCAGAGAATGGATCAAAGAATCTGCATCAAATTTTGTGTGAAAAACAAAATAAAGTGCGCTGACGCATTCCGAATGTTGACTGTGGCATATGGTGAAGCTACCTGGGACCAAAGCAACGTTTATCGGTGGTACAAAATGTTCTTAGAGGGCCGAGAAGAAGATGCGAAGGACGAACAGCGTGCCGGACGACCGATCGACGGTCGAACGTAAAGGTTTTGCTCACAGTTTTCTTTGATTGCAGGGGCGTGGTGCATTATGAGTTCTTGCCACAGGGTAGTACGGCCAATAAACAATATTACCTGCAAGTTATGCGCAAATTGCGCAAAGCAATCCGCCAAAAACGCCCGGACTTGTGGAAGAACAAAAACTGGCTTTTGCACTATGATAACGCCCCTGCACACACATCGTTGCTTGTGCGCGAATATTTGGCCAAAAACAACACAGTAATGGTGCCGCAGCCACCGTATTCCCCTGACCTAGCCCCTGTGACTATTTTTTGTTCGCAAAACTGAAAAGGCCCATGAAAGGACGACGCTACGCCACGATTGAGGAGATAAAGACGGCATCGAAGGAGGAGCTGAACAAGATCACAAAAAATTATTATTTGAAGTGCTTTGAGGATTTAAAAAAAAAAATTTCGGCAGGAGTGTATTATATCCGAGGGGAATTACTTTGAAGGGGACAACATAGATATTCATGAATAAATAAATACTTATTGAAAAAATACAAAATTCGCGATATTTTTGAACATACCTCTTATGTCGGACCTGAAATGTTGGGATCTTGCATGTGTGAAAGCCGGGCAGTGACACATAAAATGTTCCATCGTTTCAAAACCTGATCAAGTACTTACATATTAACCACATTAAAAAACAAGTAAGAAAGTTTCAGTCGGGTAAACCGACTAAGGTATACCCTCACTTTGTGAGTAATGTAATATGGAATATTAAACGAATTATTCTGTCAATTTGTATGGGAGGTACCAGAATGTTTTTAACAAATACACCTATTTTTCTCTGAATAGTAGATTCTTTAAATTCATAGCACTGCGCCGAATTATAAGCGTTTTTTGCACTGGTACATTAACGTTATGAGATATTAAATTTGGTATGATTTGGCCATTTTTTGTGGGAGGTACAAAAAGGGGCGTGGTGATAACGGCCATTTTTTACAGGGCTATAGGGACTTCAAAAGCGTTACACTGTGCAAAATGTTGTTGCATTTTCGTGCATTGGTACTCATGCTGTGAGCTCTTAACTTTTTGTACAAAATGGTACCTTTGTGTGGGAGGTACAATAAGGGGCGTGGCAATAGCGCCCATTTTTCACAGTGCAAAAGACACTATAAAAGCATTACACTGTACAAAATTTCAAGTGCTTTTATACACTGGTATTAATTTTATAAGCTGTCATCTTTTGGTACAAAATGGTACCTTTGTGTAAGAGGTACCAAAAGGGGCGTGAATATGACACCCATTTTTCACTGGACTGTAGGCACTATGAAAGCATTACACTGTGCAAAATTTCAAGTATTTTTATTCATTGGTATTAATGTTATAAGCTGTTAACTTTTGGTGTAAAATGGTGCATTTGTGTGGGAGGTACCAAAAGGGGCGTAGCAACATGGCCCATTTTTCTCGAGTTGATAGCGACTAATAAACTAATGCTATGTGTTGAATTTCAGAAGATTCGAATAAGTAGTATAGCATTTATTAAAGATTCAATATTTCACAACATTTTAACACTTTGTGGGGGAGGTACTAGAAGGAGTGGACCAATATGGCCCATCTTCGAACTTAGCCGGAGCGACTAATAAACTAATGCTATGTGTTGAATTTCAAAAGATTCGAATAAGTAGTATAGCAGTTATTAAAGATTCAATATTTCACAACATTTTAACACTTTGTGGGGGAGGTACTAGAAGGAGTGGACCAATATGGCCCATCTTCGAACTTAGCCGGAGATAGAAAAAAATATTACCTCGTACCAAATTTGAAGTCAATCGGTTACTCCTTTCGAGAGTTATCGTGCGCACCAGCCAGCAGACAGACAGACACACAGACAGATAGACAGACAGACAGACGGACGGACATTGCTCATTCGACTTAAAATGACCCAAAACGAATATCCGCCGAACATACTTAGGGTCTTAGATCACTCCTTCGATGTGTTACACTTTTTTCGTAGCAAATGATATATACCCTCGTCACACTAAAGTGAGGGTATAAAAATAGCTACCTTTTTATGAAATATATTACCGCTGTAATTGGTGGGATATATATTTTGAACATAATTTTTAAAAAATTTTTTCTCTGTTTTTGTGTCTATCTTGACCTCAAGTCGGATGACTCATTCTCTTAAAGCTCGGTTCCATAGCTCTTTATGGGATTTTTAAATACTGAAGGAATTAAAAAACTCTTTAAGAAAGAATTGCTTTGGTCACTGTTAAACTGGCAAAAATCGACTATGTTGATAGTCCGTAGGTTATACAACACTCGAGTGTATACATAAGTAAAATTTTTAGCTTTCTACTTCTTATAGGAGCCGCGACGGTCATGCGGTCAAAAGTCGCTTGGTGTAAAATCGCATCCGTTGGAGATTAGTATATACATACACATAAGTTAGTAGGATCATAGCTCACAAGGGCTTTTAAAGTACTGAAAGAGTGAAAATTGCTTTGGTCACTGCTAGCCTGAGAATTGACCGAATTGGCAACGTTAGATATGTTATCTATACACCCAGGAAAATAATTGGTTGGAATTCGATTGTAACAATAAAAAAATAGTACTAGCAACAAAAAGTATATTGCCTTCACCGTCTGTCGGTTGTATTTACATATAATTAGTTGAAACAACAATAATAACATGGATATGATCAAATGAAAATGCTTGCAACTAAATCGACGTTTGTATCAAACGAATTAAGATTGTTTTTTTCATTGACACTCGGTTAGTTGTGGTAACCAATTTTAAATTTTCATTATAGTACCATATGATCGATTTGTTGTTGTGACAACCAATGTTTTATTCTTGACAACAGAAATTGTATCAACAGACCAAAGATTATTATTGCAACGAATAATTGGTTACTACAACAGAAAAAATATTAATAAATAATCGTTTATTGGTTATCCCAATCATTTAGAATAATTAAATGTATTTTGGGAAATACAACCGAAAGATTGGTTGCTGTTCTTTTGCTGATACATGACAAACGAAAAATAATATTACTCGACATAAAAAAATCTTCAACATTTTGTTCAAGAACGGTATAGGTAATCAAAAATAATCTATAATATAATAATAATGTGTGGAATGCAGAATATGTTGTGCAAAATGTTTTACATAAATAAAAAATAAAAGCAACAATCATGAAAATGAAAGCACAGTGTTAAGCGATATTTGCATAAAAGTTTTGTGTTTTTTTCGTGTACTAAAGTGTGTGTCAATTATTTCCACATCTCATAATAGTGATGAATTTGTAATACGGGATTTTTAATTTTGTTATGAATTGTTTTGTTTTTTGTTCAATAAATAAAATAAAAATTAATGAAAACTGTTTTTAATTAATTGTCGGTAGTATATGACTGACAAATCGTCAGAACAACCAATTTTTTAAAACAGTTGGTTTTGGCAACTGCAACAGATAATTTAAGCCACAATTTTCGTAGTTGGCGCAACCAAATATGATTGTTGTCAACATGGAAGCAGAATTATACCACAACCAAAATATTGGTTGTCCTGATGGAATCGCATGATAGTAGACAGAACTACCAAAATTCGGTTGAGGTAACCAAACTGTATTCTGTGTGTATATAAAACAAAATGCCGTACGTTCGAGCACGCATCACTTGAGAACAGATCGTTCGATTTTCATGATTTTGGGCTTGATGAGTTCGTAGTGGCTGCAGAAGTGACACTGTGGAAGAAAATTTAAGAATGGTCAAGAAGGCGCGAATCTGCTAACAAAACTTTATAGCACGATAAAGGGTCCTACGATTTTCAAGATTTTGGGCTTAATGGATTCGTATTGGCCTAAAGAAGCACATTACAGAGGAAAATTTAGCATTGGTCAAACGGGCGGGAAACAGCCTGTACAGCCTTATAGCTCGGAAACGTATTGCTTGATTTTCACAATCTTCGTTTAATGGAGTCGTATTGGCCTAAGGAAAAGCACTATGGATGAAAATTTAAAATTGGTCAAAAAGGCTTTGCTCGGTCAACACAATCCCATAGCTCAAAAATGCATCGTTAGATTTTGAAAATTTTGGGCCTGAAGGGTTCATAGTGGCTCCAGAAGTGACACCATGTGAGGACATTTATGGTTGGTAAAAGGGCGCGAAACTGCCAACAAAACTTTATAGCACGAGTACGGATCGTTCGATGTTCAATCTTTTGGGCTTAGTGTATTCGTATCGAACTAAGGAAGAATACTATAGAGGGAAATTAAGCATTGGCAAGAGGGGCGTGGAACCGTCTTATAGCTCTCGAACGGATCGTTTGATTTTCACAATTTTGTGCTTAGTGGATTCGTATTGGCACAGGAAGGACACTATGTAAGAAAATTTAGGATTGGTCAAAAGGTCGTGGAACTGACCACACACAACATTATAATTCGAGAACAGATCATTAGATTTTCATTAATTTTGGCTTGATCAATTCGTACTGGTCCAAGGAAGGACACCATGGAGGAAGATTTATGACTGGCGCAGGAGGCATATCACCGTGCACATAACCTCATAATAACAGAACGGATCGTTCGATTTTAACAATTTTTTATAACGGCCCAAAAAAAGACATAGAGGAGGACATTTTCTGATTGGTCAAAGGAGCGTGGCATTGTCCATACAATCTCATAACTCGAGAACATTCGATTTTCATAATTTTGTTCTTGATGAATTCGTACTTGCCCAATGCAGAGCTCTGGGGAAGAATTTATGATTGGTCAATCGGGAGTGGAATTGCCCAAATAACCTCATAACTCGAGAACGGATCTTTTGACTTTCACGATTTTGGGCTTGGCGAATTCTTATTGGGCCAAGGAAGGGCACTATATAGGAAAATTTGGTACTGCGCAAAGAGGCGTGGTATGGCCAGCATAACTCATAACTCGAGAACAGATCTTTCGATTGTCGCGGGTGCCTTCAACCCAAAAATATAATATTTCTAGTACTCAATCAAATTAACAAGCGTGTATACCATATACATCAAATACTTAACCGAAATCTGAATAACCATTGCATCATTTGCCTTGAAGTTTGAAGGTTTTGATGGCATTCTTAACAAGTAAGAAAGTTCAGTCCGGTAAACCGACTCCGAAACAGGAATCCCCTCACCTTGAGTCCCAAAAAAAATTAGTAAATTTATTTTTTTTTATTAAATTTTTATCAATTTAAATTGCATTTAATAAGCTTAAAAGGTGCGTGCCGATAACGGCTACTTTTCTCTAGACTCTAGATACTATAAAAGCATTGCACTGTACGAAATTTCAAGTAATTGAATGCACTGGTATTAAAGTTAAAAGCTGCTAACTTTTGGTACAAACAGGTCCATTTGTGTGGGAGGTACCAAAAGGGGCAGGCCAAAGACTATAAAAGGTACTATAAAAGCATTACACTGTACACAATTTCAAGTCTTTGTATGCACTGCTAATTAAGTTATAAGCTATTAACTTTTGGTTCAAAATTATCCATTTGTGCGGGAGGGGAGTGGCAACTTCGCCCATTTTTCTCGAGGTAATAGAGACTAATAAACTAATACTATGTGTAGAACTTCAGAGTATTCAAATAAGTAGTATAGAAGTTATTAAATAATCAATATTTCACTAAATGTTAAACCTTTGTGGGCGAGGTACTAGAAGGAGTGGACCAATATGGCCCATCTTCGAACCTAGCCGGAGATAGAAGAAAATATGACTACATACCAAAATTGAAGTCAATCGGTTACTCCTTTCGAGAGTTATCGTGCGCACCAGCCAGCAGACAGACGGACGGACATTGCTCATTCGACTTAAAATGACCCAAAACGCATATCCGCCGAACATACACAGGGTCTTAGGTCACTCCTTCAATGTGTTACTCATTTGGCAAATGGTATATACCCTCCTCTCTAAGGTGAGGTTATAAAAAGTGATCTGTGCTTCCATACGACTTGAGACAGCCGCTAGATGTACATCGACATTATTATACTTTAGTTATTATCATTGTATTTAATACAATACAAAGAAGCATTGAAACTAATTTCAACTGACGGAATAACAGGAAGCAAATTTGGGCGAAACGAAGTTCGCTGGGCCAGCTAGATTACTATATTTTGAAAAGGCTTTAGAAATTTTAAGACGCTGTTTAATGTCCAGTTTGACCTCAGAATACACATCAAACAGTTGTTGTCGCATCTCCTTTGAGGTCAGTATATACACATACATTTTTAGATTATTAATACTATGTATAATACCCTACACCACTCTCGTAATATTAAATAACTCTGAAATATAAATTTTTTAATTCATGCACGCTGAAAAAAAATCGCGTCTGTAGTATATTGTCCCAAACATATTCGGCTTGAAGTATACATATGTTTAGGGTACGCTCCAAATATATAATATTTGACACCCACAAATATTATATGTTTGGGAGGATATTGTTTTAAACCAAAATATGTTCACATTCTAATATTTTTTATTTGGGACTAGTTTTTCTGAAACAAAGATTAATTTGTCTTTAAATATTTTGGTAATGTATCAATGCCTTAATATACATAAAGACAAGTTTTCTGTTTTTCAGATTTTCAAAGAGCAATTTTTTTATAAATTTTATATTTTTGTAAAACTTAATTGAAACATAAATCGTATAATCTTTCGTAAATATAAATTGCATTGATGGATTGACAAAAAGTGATGAATTGGAATATTTATAAATTAAAAGACATTTTTAGTTATAAAGTTTAACACGAAAACTAGGAAAACTAACTAAAATTCGAATAAGTCAGCAAAGTTTTAAAAATCTTTTTTAAATAAAATATATTTGGAAAACTTCTTAAACAATAACTTTGTTCGTGTGTAAACACATATTTTATTTCTGAAAGTCAGTTTGCAAATAAATTATGTTCTAATAAATTAATATAAGCGTTCCAAACAAAATTTCTTGATATTCGAATACAATTTATTTGTTAACAAATACATTATATTTAAAAAAATCGTTTCCAAGTATATTTTTTTCAATTCAAACATATCAAAAATGAAGATTTTCCCCCGTGTGTATAAATTGTTTACATAAATTTACTTTTGGGACATTTTATACTTAAATAATACCCTGTACCACAGTGTATAATAAAAGTGTCGTATTAAGTTGGAACAAAAGACTGTAAACTGCAGAATTTCAGAACGATCGGAGTGAAATTGCGACCTGTAGTCGACGAACAACTTAAGATAGACAGACGGACGGACGGACAGACATGGTTAAATCGACTCAGCTAGTGATTCTAAGTCGATCGGTATACTCTATGGTCTAGCTACAGTATTTTCAGGTGTTACAAACATCTGCCATGAAACAAACTTATAAAACCCTGTACCACAGTGTGGTGTAGGGTATAAAAACGATTGGATGTAAAATACAGCTTCTACAGGACTAAAGAGCCAAATCGGATGAAACATATATATGGGAGCTATAGCTAAATCTTAACCGATTTCCTTAAAATTCGGCAATCTTAGTCCATGGATCAAGAAACTCTACCATTCTAAATTTCAAAACGATTGGATGTAAACTACAGCAACTATAGGACTAAAGGGTCAAATCGGACGAAAGATATATATGGGAGCTATATCTAAATATTAACCGATTTTTTTCAAATTCGGCAATGTTGGTTCATAGATCAAGAAACTCTGCCATTCTAAATTTCAAAACGATTGGATGTAAAATACAGCTTCTTTAGAACTAAAGGGCCAAATCGGACGAAACATATATATGGGAGCTATAGCTAAATCTTAACCGATTTCAACCAAATTCAATAGGGATCTTTACAGCTGCGAAATACTCTAAACTGCAAAATTTCAGAAAGATCGGAGTGAAATTGCGACCTGTTGTCGACGAACAACTTTACATTGACAGACGGACGGACGGACAGACATTGTTAAATCGACTCAGCTAGTGATTCTGAGTCGATCGGTATACTTTAAGGTGGGTCTAGCTGTGTTATTTTCAGGTGTTACAAACATCTGCCGTGAAACAAACTTATAATACCCTGTACCACAGTGTGGTGTAGGGTATAATGACTACGAGTATGTGAGTAGCCAGTTGTTTATACAACAAAAATATCAGCTTTCTAGCTCTAACAGGAGCCTCATCGGTCAAGTGGTCGAAAATCACTGGGCGAAAAATCAAAAAACGAAGTAGCCTATTATAATTTCAGGGTATTGGTCCATGTGCATACCAAGTTTCAAGAAAATTGGCAATAGAAAAACAATCAAACAAACGATATTATAAAACCAGTAAGGAAAGGCTAAAGTCGGGCGGGGCCGACTATATAATACCCTACACCACTCTCGTAATATTGAATAACTCTGATATATAAATTTTGTAATTCATGTATAAATTGTTTACATAAATTTACTTTTGGGACATTTTATACTTAAATAATACCCTGTACCACAGTGTGGTGTAGGGTATAAAAACGATTGGATCTAAAGAGCCAAATAGGATGAAACATATATATGGGAGCTATAGCTAAATCTTTACCGATTTTCTTCAAATTCGGCAATGTTGGTTCATGTATCAAGAAACTCTACCATTCTAAATTTCAAAACGATTGGATGTAAAATATAGCTTCTATAGAACTAAAGGGCCAAATCGGACGAAACATATATATGGGAGCTATAGCTAAATCTTAACCGATTTTCTTCAAATTCGGTAGTGTTGGTTCATGGATCAAGAAACTCTACCATTCTAAATTTCAAAATGATTGGATGTAAAATACAGCTTCTACAGGACTAAAGAGCAAAATCGGACGAAACATATATATGGGAGCTATAGATAAATCTTTACCGATTTTCTTCAAATTTAGCAATGTTGGTTCATGGATCAAGAAACTCTACCATTCTAAACTTCATAACGATTGGATGTAAAATACAGCTTCTATAGGACTAAAGGGCCAAATCGGACGAAACATATATATGGGAGCTATAGCTAAATCTTAACCGATTTTCTTCAAATTCGGCAATGTTGGTTCATGGATCAGGAAACTGTTCCATTCTAAATTTCAAAACGATTGGATGTAAAATACAGCTTCTATAGGACTAAAGGGCCAAATCGGACGAAAGATATATATGGGAGCTATATCTAAATCTGAACCGATTTTCTTCAAATTTAGCAATGTTGGTTCATGGATCAAGAAACTCTACCATTCTAAATTTCATAACGATTGGATGTAAAATACAGCTTCTATAGGACTAAAGGGCCAAATCGGACGAAAGATATATATGGGAGCTATATCTAAATCTGAACCGATTTCAACAAAATTCAATAGCGATCTTAACAGCTGCGAAATACTCTAAACTGCAAAATTTCAGAACGATCGGAGTGAAATTGCGACCTGTAGTCGACGAACAACTTTACATGAACAGACGGACGGACGGACGGACAGACATGGTTAAATCGACTCAGCTAGTGATTCTGAGTCGATCGGTATACTTTAAGGTGGGTCTAGCTGTGTTATTTTCAGGTGTTACAAACATCTGCCGTGAAACAAACTTATAATACCCTGTACCACAGTGTGGTGTAGGGTATAAATATTAAAAGGATATCCCTATTTTGCATCTGTGAAAACGATATCAGTTTTTTTTTGAACCACTAAAGAATATTGCAAAAAAGAAATTCACTTCACATTTATATACAGCTCCAGAGTATACTTATATCCTGATTTTTTTTCTATGCGATGTAAAATATTCAAATTTGGTCAGATAATTATCATTATGAAAACAACATTGATAAAACTTGACAATATTTCTCCTAATTCTCATCCGATAGGGTGGTGGCTATTGCATATAGTCGTCTCCGCCCAACCTTAGCCCTTCCTTATTGGTTATACTAGTTTACAAAACTTTTGGCGAAGGGCTGTGCATAACATTTTCTGGTTTAATACGAGTATGTCTGATGGCATTTTATTTTAATTTTCGATTTTCTTGTAGCGTGCTTTTAGTTTTTGGGCCGATTTTTTTCCAGAAAATCTTTTTTGTTGGCACGCTTAAAATACTAACAAAGAAAACAATGCCCATTCTATAGATACATGTAGAAATTATAGACCTTTTGATAGAATTAAAAGCATTTCAACAGATTCATGTTTTTATATCCCCATTATTGCGAACGAGGGTATACATATATCTGTTACTGCAGGCCAAAAGGCTAACACAAAGAAATCTCAAATCCTTTTTTGGGCTATTTTAAGTAATTTGAGCCATGTCCGTCCGTCTGTCTGGCTGGTGCGCACGATAACTTTCGGGACGGGGAACCGGTTGACTTCAAATTTGAAAAGTGCTCATATTTTTTTATATTTCAGGCTAAGATCAAAGATGGTCCATGCTGGTCCCCTCCTTCGAGTACCTCCCCCAAAAAGAGTAAAAAATTTAGTGAAATATTGATTCTTAAATATATTCGGTAGTTCTTCAATTCCACACATAGGTCGCTATTAGCTTGAGAAAAATGGTCGAAGTTTTCACATCCCTTTTGGTACCTTCCATACACGCTGAAAAAAAATCGCTTCTGTAGTATTTTGTCCCAAACATATTCGGCTTGAAACATATATATGTTTAGGGTACACTCTAAACATATAGTATTTGGTACATACAAAAATTATATATTTGGGAAGATGTCCTTCTAAACAAATCTTTGTTTGCATCCCAATAGGTTATTATTTGGGACTATTATTTCCGAAACAAATATTTATTTGCATTTAAGCATTTGAAAAATTCATAAATTGTATTAAATTTTTCTGTAATTCAAAGTTAATTTTTTAGAAATGTTAAATGTTTGTTGTATAATAATAATTGAAATCGTATAATCTTGGATCAAAATAAATTACTGAAGGGTTGACAACTAATGATGGCTTGGAATACTAAGAAAATTTAAATGATTAATTTAAAACGGAAGTTAATATGGTATAACTGGGAGGTACAATTCGAAAACAAGGAAAAATTAAAACTGAAATTCGAAAAAGTCAGTAAATGTTTTGAAAATTTTTTTAAATAAAATATATTTGAAGAAATTCCTAAACAATAATTTTATTGGTATTTAAGCACATATTTTTTTTGAGAAATTTAGTTTGCAAATAAATTTTGTTGTAATATATTAATATATGCGTTCCAAATATATTTTATTGATTTTCAAATAAAATTTATTTGCTCAGAAATATATAATATTTCAAAATTTGTGTTCCAGATATATTTTCTTTCGATTCAAACATATCAAAAAAGGCGATTTTGCCCCGTGTACAAATTGACCATTTTGCACAAAAAGTTTGGTATCTCCCAAACAAAATGACCACAATAAAAAATATGTAATTTTTTATTTCTCTTACTTTTACAGTATGGGTCACAATTAATTTATTTTTTATAGATTTTTTCAAATAGGCATTGCTTGCTTCCTTAGGATGCTAACTTTCAAAAAATGGCACAACACTAATATTTTTTAAATATTTATTATCGATTTTATATTTGCGGCAAAAAAAAAATTATTTGTTTTATAATTCCCACAGTTACTAAACCACTTTCTCTACCGTATGCTTTACCAACACTTAAAGCATAGCTGCGAATAACGTTGAAAACCACAAAACTATGTAGCTCTAATAATTACCTTTAATTTAAAGGGCGTCTCTCGGGCTTATACTTCAAATATGGTTAAAATACTTAAGGTAACATCAATCAAAATTAGAATTTAAAAAATTTTACCATAATTTTTTTTTTGTTTTAAGTTTCATAAAATATAATGTTCCATGTACACAAAAAAAGATTCTAGGTCTCGGACACAAAAAAAATATTGTCGTTACATAGTGTTACTGCCAAATTCATATGATGATTAATTGCCCAAAATCTCTTAATGTGCTAATCACTTCAAAGTCTTCAAAAATAGTCAACATTTCCCCAACCATTATGGCATCTCCAACACAAAATGCTAAATTTCATATTAAATTTTGTCCGAATGTGTGTGTATTCCATACACAGTTTTCTTGGCTGAGATTTCTTTATTGATTCATAGGCAGTGTCAACAACACTAGCAATATAAATTCGGTCACATGTTGCTTCAGCTCCCTCAAGCATTTATGTACTCATACTCTTAGATCTTAGGAAATAGGTCAATGTGCTGCTGTCAACATTTGTTGTTATCTTTTTTTTTTTTTTGAATTGCCAATATGAAACTTAAGTTTATATCCTACACAATTGTTGTGTTCTTTTCTATATTGTTATTGGCAAAATGTGACCCACTTTAAGATTCACACTTGGCACAAGTAGAAGTGTTGTGATAATCCTTTATTCCAATTTTTTTACAACACAACAATGGGTTTGAATAGTTTTTTGTCTCAAAGGCCTTTGTTGTTTTTCTCTGAAGTAGCACTTACAACTTTTAGTTCAAATCCTATTCGCTTTTTTTTTGCTGCAGCCAGTCGAGATTTCGATTTCGGACTTTTCACATGTTCACAGCCAAAACATTCACACACGTGCGCGCCATCCCAAAGAGGGTTAAAGCAAACATTATTTTCTGCAGTTTTAAGTTTTCGTTTTTGAGATGTTATAAGTTTTCGGTTTAAGATTTCCTTCGTTTTCTTTTGTACTTTGGTTACACTTTTGTACATTTAATTTTTTTATTGTTCTTATTATTTTTCCCCTAAATTATACAGGTAAAGGAATTTTTTCGAATCACAAAACATTCGCGTACAAGTGATGTCCGAGTGGCGATATTTAAAAATACCATTCACCGTTTATACAAACAACCGAAAACCGCGGTCGCTTTGGTTTCAAATCCAAAACAAAAATGCGGCCACTTTACCGCAACACTTTCGTAACCAAACAGTAGTTCGATGTTCCAAACCGACTTTCTAACCGATATTCTAACCGACCACAACACTCATGTTTTGTGCTTTAGCCAAAAAGAGCCTTAGCCATAGTCGCGTGTTGTTCATTTGAATATTTGTGGGATTCTGCTTCTTCTTCCTTTTGTTGTTTTCACTTATTCGCAAAACGAGCTTTTCCACAATTTCAGTGAAATTCAATGCGACAACGACCGCGGCATGTTGAATATTCCTTCATTCAATGTCAAGTTCGGAATGAGATTTTGAATGACAAGGTCAGCCTTTTTATGATGGTGAAAATGTCCTGTCGTTCATTTGTGCTCTCACTGAAGGATGCTGCGCATACCACAGCATCGGTCGTCTATCCGTCTATCGCTTGTATTACTTTGTTATGTAGTTGTGGACAACGACGAGACCGAGACTCAGACTCAAACGGAGAGCGAATGGATGGATGAATGAATTAATGTACTCGTACATATGGATACGTATTCAACAGGGTTTGTTGTAGGGACAGAGAGAATATTGTATACATTAGGATGTGTCGTCTTAATTTTATGTGTTTGCTGAAAGGAAGTTCAACTCTGGGTCTTAGGTCACCCCTTTGACTTGTAAAACTTTCGGCTCGTAGTAAATGATATATACCCTCCTCCCTGAAAGGTGAGAAGATAACAAGTGAAAGCGGCGTTATGTTCGGTCATGCCGATTCTAAATAATAATGCGTGATCAATTACGAGGTTCCCTAATTTAAAAAAAAAAAAACAGAAAATTCAAATTGAATGGGAAATGTTTATTGTCATTGGAAAGAACATTCTTTGGCAATTAATTTTTGGAGATTATGTCTATCAAATGTTGGCCGCGGCTACGTCTCAGATGGTCCATCCGTTGGTAACTGGCGAATGACACGCGTGATGTTTTGCTCCAAGGCCTGACTCGAAACGGGTTTGTCCGCATAAACTTTAGACTTTACATATCCCCACCATAGATGGAAAAAGTGGTACAATTGTACAATTTCTGGTACAATTCGTTTTTGAGTGGTACGTTGGTACACAAATGGCGATTATGGTACAATTTCATTTTTGTAAAATTGTATGGTGGTACACTTTGGCAGATTTGGGTACAATATAACCTCTAAATTTGTATAAAATATTCGTATCGTTACTAAAATCACAGCCAAACTCGTTACCAAAATAGGCAGCCAATAAATATTATGGTCAGTACGCTGTAACTAGTGACTGACGATTCCCAATAATAGTTCGTAGTATATGAAAACAAGTCAGCTGACTTCCTACGATACTATATGAAAACAAATCAGCTGACTTCCTACAATACTATTGTAATAATTAACATTTTTTAAGATCAATAATTTCAAATGCTGTTTTTCTTCGATGGTAAACTATTAAGTTGTATACACCGTCATGTATAAAATACTTGTTTCTATAATAATATAGAATCAAAATGGTCTTGAAGCCGGGTGAGAATCCTAGATTTGCAAGAAAACTAGATAAAATGTAAAAATAATTGTGTTTGTATGATATTTTAAAAGTTAGCATGACAAATGGATGTATTTTTGATTTTATAGCGAGAAACGAAATAGCCGATCTTACAAGTACAAAAACTATACGTTTGGAACTGTAACGGAATAAAATTTACCATAAGATTTTTTATTTTTTAACAAAAATTTAATCGTTTTTTTGAATATTTTTTTCCTTTGGTACAATTTACTTCAATTTGGTACATTTTTGTTGACGTCGTGGTACAATTCGATTTTTTTGAAATTCCATCAGTGATCCCCACAGGGAAAAGTCTAAAGGTATGATATCACACGATGTTGGTGGCCAATCGACCGGCCCAAAACTTGAAATTATCTGCACACCGAAGTGTTCTCTCAATAAATCCATTGATTGATGTGATGTGTGGGAAGTGGCGCCGCGCCGCACATTGTATTATGAGCGGCAAAAACTCCCAATTTTCATGAGCTCCAATCTCTGCATATTTGATTCCAATCCATAAAGAACATTCCAATTAACTATATTTTAAAAGGTTTTGGCGATAACTTGGCGAGATCTTGCTGTACAAGCATTTAAAATTCATAAATGTTAAAATGGTTTCAAAGTTTATCATTTTAGAGAGTATTTTGTAAGCCCATATCTCCGAAAAATTGAAACGCATTGGAACTTCGTTTAATTCATATAATACAGAACCTTTTGAAATATCATTTTGCATTAAAAAAAAAACTATTATTATATTGCCATTTTCCTTTTTATGCAGCGGTTTACCTGCAAGTTGCCAAAATTCAGGGTGTTTCATTTTCTTCAGGATAAAACTGAACTCGCGAGGCCGACCGAGGTCTTGGCATTAACAAAAATTGATAAACTAGGTTCTCAGTTAACCATTGCAAAAAGAAAATTCTGCCTATATTTGCCTATGTTGATTTAATTACAGAAATGGTAAAACTTACTCGGCAAAAAACATCCCAAAATTCACTTTCTTTACTCAGTGTTACTGTGTGTTGTACATATTTCTAAATTCATACCTTAAGGGGCAAACTAAAGATTGTCGTTGGCAAAACCCTTTTGACACTTCCCGTAAAAATGGTCCATATCCTAGTTTAATATAAACCGAATGTCAATTCAACAATGCTGTAATTTGTATTTGTGTTTATAATCTATTTAAAGATAAAAAAAATTGATGATTGTGACTACAATTTATTTGTGTGTCCTTTCCTCATATTCCTAAAAGTATGCTTTAAAAATGACGTATTATTAATGAACACATTGCTAAATCCATGTTGTTTTTTTTCTGGATAGTTGGAATGATTGATTAATTGACAAGAAACTGTAAACTATTGCATCATAATTTTTTTCAAAATGTTGAGCTAATATTTTACGCTTTAGTTATGTACTTAGTTGTGTGTACTGCTTTACACCGATCAGAAGATACAAACCATTTTATGCAAAATTATCCTGTAATTTCGAACATAGTATAAAATTTAAATTGATAAATGGGCGTTGGGCGTGGCACTTGTAATTTTTATATAATTGAGGACTGAAATACAATCTCTTCCATCGATTTGTATTAATATAAACGTGAAATTGTGAAAAATACTAACATTTTTAATTTTAGGTTATGTGGGAGGATGGCGTGGTTATGGGCGGATATCAACAAAAAATTGGTTTTTAGCTAATTTGGCGAAATAAATGATATGTACGAAATTTCAAAGCCCTAGCGGCGCACAGTGGAATATTTTCACACAAGACGCGGCAAAAATTAGAGGGAATTGAGCCAGGGCATATCACTCATTTTTTGTTTAAATCCGCCCATAACCACGCCTACTTCCCACATAACCTAAAATTAAAAATCTTAGTATTTTTCTCAATTTAGCATTTATATTATTACAGATCGCTAGTAGAGATGGTATTTGAGTCCTCATTAATTAAAAATATTGCAAGTGACACGCCCAACGCCCATATATCTTTTTTTTTTTTTTTTTTTTTCAATATATTTATTTGCGATCTATTTATACGTACAAAATAATAAGCAAATTTGTTGGTATATACAATTATGACAGGGTTGCTAAAGTCCATTGATCTTAGCAGTTAGTTATATTACATGGTTAACTTATAAATAAAAATATATTAACAAAAAATGTAGATAATTTATTTTAGAAAGGGAAGATCTAGTACATGGTTTCTTTTTAATCTTCTGATTTCATCACTGTCATCTAAAAGGGATATAGCTAGTGCATTTGTGTGATTACTTAGCCTAGTGAGGTATTTACTGCTAAAATTTACTATTTCATCTCTGATATTTCTTATACCAAGGTCGTTGTGAATACAGCTGTTCTTCACAAACCAAGGTGCACTTGTTATTAATCTAAGAGTCTTGGACTGATATCTCTGCAGAATTTCTAAGTTCGAGTTGCTGGCAGTTCCCCAAAGTTCGATCCCGTAGGACCAAACTGGTTTCAAAATAGTTTTATAAAGTACAACTTTATTTTCTAGGCTGAGTTCGGATCTAGGACCAATTAACCAATACATTTTTTTAGTTTTAACATCAACTTCCTTCCTTTTTGATTTGATATGATCCTTCCAAGTAAGACGGCGATCCAATCTAAGTCCAAGATATTTTACGCAATTCGATTTTGGAATCATTACGCCATTAAGCGTAAGAGGTGGACAGTCTTCTTTCCGAAGGGTAAATGTTACTTGAACGGACTTATCAGGGTTGACTTTTATGTTCCACATATTAAACCATTTTTGAAGGACATTAAGTTGTCTTTGAACTATATGTGATGATTCGACAGGATCTTCACTTGCTGCCAAAATGGCCATATCATCGGCGTACGTGGCAATTGTAATATCCGTGTTGACGGGTATGTTGGATGTGTATATAGTATAAAGCACTGGACCCAAAACGCTTCCTTGTGGCACTCCGGAATTTATACTTCCTATATCGGACTCATTACCATTTACAGAAACATAGAAATTTCTGCTGTTTAAGTATGCTTTCAGTAATAAATAATACGGAGTAGGTAATAGATTTTTTAGTTTAAACAGCAAACCATAATGCCAGACTCGGTCAAAAGCTTGTTTGACGTCCAAAAATACAGATGAACAGTACATCTTCTTTTCCAACGATTCTCTTATAAATTTCACAACTCTATGGCATTGTTCAGGAGTTCCGTGGTTATGCCTAAAGCCAAATTGATGATCTGGAATGATTTTTATGTCATCTAGAATAGGAAGAAGTCTTCTTTGAAACAGTCTTTCAAACAATTTTGAAAATATGGGCAGCAAACTTATTGGACGATAAGAGCTCATCAAATGTTCAGGTTTGTTAGGCTTCCTAACCATGATGATTTTAGCATACTTCCATTGAGATGGAAAATGAGACAATCTTATAACTGAATTGAATAATGTGGTAAGAAATACAATTCCTTTTTTAGGCAGAAACTTCACAGCTTTAGCATCGATTTTATCATATCCCGGCGATTTCTTCGTTTTTAGTTTATTAATTTCCTGTAGAACTTCTCGAAAAGTAAAAGGTTTGATGGGTTTAGACATTTGACATGGTGTGTCAATGAAGTCAATTATTTCTTGATATTCGTTGCTGCTACAAAAGTTAAATGGCGTAAAAGTATCTTCTAAAAAGGTCTTATATGCCTGGGCTATTTCAAAGTCAGATTTGCACCATGTTCCGTCCATTTTTTTGATTGGAATTATCCTTTTTTGTGGTCGTTTTAAATACTTTGTACGCCTATATATCAATTTCAATTTTATACGATGTTGGAAATTACAGGAAATTTTTTTATAAAACGCTTTGTATCTTTTGATCGATGTAAATCAGTACATAGAACAAAGTAATTAACTGAAGCGTAATACATTAGCTCAACATTTGCAAAAAATCATGATGAAATAGTTTACAGATTTTTGTTAATTAATCGATCATTCCAACTATCCAGAAAAAATCATCATTGATTTAGCAATGTGTTCATTAATAATACGTCATTTTTAAAGCATACTTTTAGGAATATGTGGAAAGGACACACAAACAATGAGGCATGTACATATATATAGTAGATTGACAAACAAATGTTCGCTTATATGAATATTTAGCTTGTTCATGTCGGTTGCCCGTTTAATTCGATCTGTAATCGTTGATTTAAACTGAGATACTCTCTCGTTTCAAGACGAACTTGCTTTTATACTCGTACATGCTTTATAAGCTTTTTGTTATAGTTGCGGTCAATTTATCATTTGCCCCTTACGGTATGCTTTGGTAATGTTGTTCAATACATGCAACATGGACTAAAAATAACAAATTTTGGGTTGTTTTTTTGCAGAGTAGGTTTTACGATTTCGTTAAATAAATCAACATAGGCAGGTATAGGCAGAATTTTCTTTTTGCAATGGTTAACTAAGTCCCTAGTTTATCCATTTTTGTTAATGACAAGACCTCGGTCGGCCTCGGAAGTATAGTTTTATCCTGGAGAAAATTAAACACCCTGATTTTTGGCAACTTGCAAGTAAACCACAGATTAAATACAAAACTGACAACAAAATTATATTTTATTTACTGCAAAAAACACTTCAAAAGGTTCTGTATAGTATGACTTAAACGAAGTTCCAATGCGTGTTATAGTTTATGAGATATGTGCCTACAAATTACTCTCTTAAATGATAAACTTTGCAACCATTGTACCATTTATGAATTTCAAATGCTTGTACCGCGATATTTCGCAGAGATATCGGCAAAACCTTTAAAGATTTAGTTAATTGGAATGTTCTTTACAGATTGGAATCAAACATTTTGAGATTGGGCCCCATGAAAATTTGGAGTTTTTGCCGCTCATAATACACTGTGCGCCGTCTTGTTGAAACCAAATGTCGGCGAGATCACGGGCTTAAATTTCAGGCATCAAATAGTCGCTTATCATGGCACGGTAACGGTCGCCATTGACGGTTATGTTCTCGCCGGCATCATTTTTGAAGAAATATGGACCGATTATTCCGGTACGTCGGATCCAGACATGTTGATAAGGCTGAAATCGGTGCATATTGTGCTCCGATATTTACAAAATACTAGCACACGGTAAGGGAAAAAATTAAAAATTAAATTTTTAATTGCAGATATTTTGGTATCTATACGAGGTAATTCTTAGGTGTATAAACCCACACAAAAATAAATTTTATAAATCGGAAGAGAAACACGAGTTACACGCGCTTGAACATTTTCTTCACCCGGTGTGGCCAACTTTGAGGCCCTCTAGCTCCGAGCTCTGTCTGACATAGGGGGGCCAAATATAAAACTTAACTTATCTAACACCTCTGCAACTACCATGCCAAGTTTGATCGCAATAGGTTGTTTGGTTAAGAAACGTTCGAATTATTTCCCCTTTTTGAATTCGTACCACTGTGCAGTGTTTTGCAAAAACAGACGAAAATTGTCAATTGAAAATTCGTCTGTAACTTTTACTAATATTGAGTCTCACAAACAATTTTTACTGTTCTGGATTTGTAATGTTAATTCGTGCAAGAAAGTCACATTTTTATGAATTCTTTTGTGACGAAACGGTTAACATTTTTTGATTGACACAAATGGTACATTAATGTATAATTTTAAAGTTTATTGGTATAAATTTTCTTAAAAAAATATTAAGAAATATACCAACACCAGCATTTATGCGGAAGCGTTTCGAAAAAAAGTTGAATTGCGGTGCCCCTCTTCACTCAATACCGGATCATCTGATATTAAAAGAATAAATTTACTTATGGTGTTTTCTTTTCTAAAAAAAGATGTTGCCCTGTCAGAGAGCAGCATTTTAATAATGTCGCATACACCCTCTTGTACTGCTGCATTTTTTATGGTCAGAATCGATAACAAAAATGCAAAAAACTAGCCTTTTAACTCACTAAAAGTAAACTAAAAACAAAGAATACTCCACGGCGCCGCCTAAATAAAGCATCTCACCAAACTTCATTATAAAAAAGCACGCACGGACACACGCGTGTATTTAGGCTATTCGCTCGACGCCGAAGAAACATCTGATTTGTAGGGCAGCGTCCACCACTTCGATTAAATACAGGGCTGAAATGTTGCATTTTTGCCCCATGCAAGTGCGACATTTTTCACAAAAGAAAACGAAACCCTTTCACTGTGCAGCATTTATTTTACAATCGAAGACGAAAAGGCATTTTTGGGCCGAAATGCATAAAAAATTTAGCATTTCTTGGCACAAAAGAAAACACCATTAGTATTTCGTCCATACCTTTTTGAGGCTCACAAATTATTATTATATATGGGAGCTATATCTAAATATGGACCGATCTGGCCCATTTGCAATCCCAAACAACCTGCAACTATAAGAAGTATTTGTACCAAATTTGATCAACCTAGCTCTATTATTGCGGACTGTAGCGTGATTACCACAGACGGACGGACGGACGGACAGACGGACATGGCTAAATCGTCTTAGAATTTTACGACGATTAAGAATATATATACTTTATGGGGTCTCAGATCAATATTTAGAGGTGTTACAAACGGAGTGAAAAAACAAAACGCGTAAAAAAGTTTTTTTGGTCCATTCAACATACTGTTCTCATCTACTATATGTTTCCTACTGTTCTCATCTACTATATTTTTTTCTGTGTTATTATACCCTACACCACACTGTGGTACAGGGTATTATAAGTTTGTTTCGCGGCAGATGTTTGTAACACCTGAAAATAACACAGCTAGACCCACCTTAAAGTATACCGATCGAATCAGAATCACTAGCTGAGTCGATTTAACCATGTCTGTCTGTCCGTCCGTCTGTCCATGTAAAGATGTTCGTCGACTACAGGTCGCAATTTCACTCCGATCGTTCTGAAATTTTGCAGTTTAGAGTATTTCGCAGCTGTTAAGATCCGTATTGATTTTGGTTGAAATCGGTTCAGATTTAGATATAGCTCCCATATATATCTTTCGTCCGATTTGGCCCTTTAGTCCTATAGAAGCTGTATTTTACATCCAATCATTTTGAAATTTAGAATGGTAGAGTTTCTTGATCCATGAACAAATACTACCGAATTTGAAGAAAATCGGTTAAGATTTAGCTTTAGCTCCCATATATATGTTTCGTCCGATTTGGCCCTTTAGTTCTATAGAAGCTGTATTTTACATCTAATCGTTTTGAAATTTAGAATGGTAGAGTTTCTTGATCCATGAACCAACACTACCGAATTTGAAGAAAATCGGTTAAGATTTAGCTATAGCTCCCATATATATGTTTCGTCCGATTTTGCTCTTTAGTCCTGTAGAAGCTGCATTTTACATCCAATCATTTTGAAATTTAGAATGGTAGAGTTTCTTGATCCATGAACCAACACTACCGAATTTGAAGAAAATCGGTTAAGATTTAGCTATAGCTCCCATATATATATGTTTCGTCCGATTTGGCTCTTTAGTCCTATAGATGCTGTAGTTTACATCCAATCATTTAGAATGGTAGAGTTTCTTGATCCATGAACCAACACTACCGAATTTGAAGAAACTCGGTTAAGATTTAGCTATAGCTCCCATATATATATGTTTCGTCCGATTTGGCTCTTTAGTCCTATAGATGCTGTAGTTTACATCCAATCGTTTTGATATTTAGAATGGTAGAGTTTCTTGATCCATGAACCAACTTTGCCGAATTTGAAGAAAATCGGTTAAGATTTAGCAATAGCTCCCATATATATGTTTCATCCGATTTGGCTCTTTAGATCTAATCGTTTTTATACCCTACACCACACTGTGGTACAGGGTATTATTTAAGTATAAAATGTCCCAAAAGTATATTTATGTAAACAATTTATACATGAATTACAAAATTTATATATCAGAGTTATTCAATATTACGAGAGTGGTGTAGGGTATTATATAGTCCGCCCCGCCCGACTTTAGCCTTTCCTTACTGGTTTTCTTCAGGTTTAAGTTATTTTGTAGGTTTGAGTTTTCATGCTATCCATGGTGGAGGGTATATAAGATTCGGCATGGCCGAACTTAACGCTTTTACTTGTTTCTTCTTGATGTTCTAATGGGATGTAATTTTTGTTGGCAAAATATTTGTAAATGTAAAATTGATAGATGATTGGCATTGATAAAATTAAAAAAATCCAGCTGAAATATCTGTGGGAGGCTAAAAAACTTCGGGGATGGTATTAGACCAGCCCAGCCGCCCCTTCCTACGTTTATGCGTATAAGTAATCCATTTCAAGCATCGTATTTAGTGGTGCCATCGGTTGTTACTGCAACATCAAATCTGCTCATTAGTGTTTTCGCAGTTTCCCACTGGAATAAAGCTGGCGCATCTAAGAAGCGATGTTGAGGAGAGCATTAGAGGCTATACGTACATTGCAGCATTTATTTTGAGGTTCGCTCCTACCTCAAAATAAATGCTCCTTCACTATGAACGGTAGGATGAAAGTGCTACTCATCTGGTAATCCAATATCTGTTTCATGAGCAATAATATTGACTAGCTCCGTCCGAAACATAGTATACCTTCTCTACTCTGAATTTGGATTTTAGATAATTAAGTATTTATTATCATTTGGTACTCATAAACAACAACGGCGTAATGCATTAAATCGCCGTATCCAAGCAAAATTTCTCATTACCAAATAATCTGACGAGTGAGCAAAGTTCGATAATGGTAAGTATTTATTATTTAGCCACTTTTCTCATCATTTTAACATGGGGATGTCATTGGAGGAAAGTACTTCCCAAAAGCATACAATAAAGTAGCATAGTAAGTACTTATTTGTAGCTCGATTTTATGTACTTGAATAATGCATTACCGATAAGTTATAAAATAAGTAGTAGGTATGTAGAAATGGCCATTTAAAATGATTTTTTGCATATTTCTCAAAACAAACAATTTCCTCATGACAGATTCGAATTTCTGGTATTTTCATTCAAATCTGCGTATTGTTTGAAAATATGTTGAAATATAAATAAATTTTGTACAACAACCCACATATAGCCAAAATTGCATTATATTAAAATTTGTCAAAATGATTTTGATAACAAAAAATCACTTATTTCTGTTATTATTGGTAAGTCATTATTAATAAGCCGAAAGTAATGCAGCGAATAATGAGATGTCATTATTTGGTAATGCAGGGAATAATGACAGGTACTTACCAAGATTTGCTGGGATATGATTGATACACGCTGAAAAAAAAATCGCTTCTGTAGTATATTGTCCCAAACATATTCGGCTTGAAACATATATACGTTTAGGGTACACTCTAAACATATAATATTTGGTACACACAAAGCTTATATATTTGGGAAGATGTTGTTCTAAACAAATCTTTGTTTACCTCCAATTTGTTTTTATTTGAGACTATTATTTCCGAAACAAATAAAAAATGTGAACTTAAGTATTCAGAAAATACATAAATTGTGTTATATTATTTAGTTATTTATTTATTTATTTGAATTACAATACAAAGTAAATTTATATTCTAATTTTAAGGTCCAGGGAAGGCCGGGTTACAAAGACCATGTGGCTAAATGTTTGCAGCGACAGACCAGAGCCTCTGGTGGGGATCGAACCCACGACCCCCAAACTCATAGGCGAGTACGCTACCAACTCTCCTACTGGGGCGCTCTATTGTTATATATATTGTTCAGTAATTCAAAATAATTTTTTTAGAAATTTTTTATGTTCGTAAAAATAATAAATAATAATTTAAATCCTATAATCTTTGATCAATATAATTTTTTTGTGGATTGACAACTAATGATGGCTTGGAATACTTAGAAATTTTAAATGATTAATTTGAAACAGAAGTCAATGCTGCATATGTTATCATAACTGGGAGGTACAATTGGGAACCAAGAAAAAATTAAAAATGCATTTCGAAAAAGTCAGCAAAAGATTTGAAAATCTTTTTTAAATAAAATATATTTATAGAAATTCCTAAACAATAATTTTATTTGTACTTAAACATATACTTTATTTCGAAATATATTTTATTGATTTTCAAACAAAATTTATTTGCTCAGAAATATATAATATTTAAAAAATTGTGTTCCAAATATATTTTCTTTCGATTCAAACATATCAAAAAAGGCGATTTTGCCCCGTGTATACTTTTGTGTTCCAGTTTTCCATCTTTCATGGAGTAAATAACTACTGTGAATACTTGTTTAATTGCTTGTATGGCATCCTGCAGAACATATTTATAGTAATCCCCCATATAGTAAAGGTCTTGTGACCGAAATTGAATTTCAATTCTTATAATGTAACGTTTGCACTATACTTGGAATAAATTTGAACTCTATATCTTAAATATTCTGTGTTTTATTAATATAAAATTGTCATGTCCTTAATGGAAAAACCTATATTTTATTTTATTTCTCCCGATTTGGCATCTAAGCACTACATAACTCGTAGTTTTAATTTCACTACTTTGAAATTTGGATCCGAGAATTGGTTCTCGTTCAGATTTCGCCCCAAAATTTAACATACATGCACGCTGAAAAAAAATCGCTTCTGTAGTATATTGTCCCAAACATATTCGGCTTGAAATAAACATATGTTTAGGGTACACTCCAAATATATAATATTTTACACACACAAATATTATATGTTTGTGAGGATATTGTTCTAAACAAAAATACATATGCTCCCATTCAAATATTTTTTATTTGGAACTAGTATTTCCGAAACAAGGATTCATTTGTAATTATTTATTTTGGTAATGTATTAAATGCCTTAACTTAAAGACCAGTTTTCTGTTTTTCAGATTTTCAAAGAGCAATTTTTTTATAAATTTTATATGTTTGTAAAATTTAATCAAAACTTAAATCGAACAATCTTTCGTAAATATAAACGACATTGATGGATTGACAAAAAGTGATGAATATGAATATTTATAAATAAGGACATTTTTAGCTATAAAGTTTAACACGAAAACTAGGAAAAACTAACTAAAATTCGAATAAGTCAGTAATGTTTGAAAATCTTTTTAAATAAAACATATTTGGAAATCTTCTTAAACAATAACTTTGTTTTTGTGTAAACACATATTTTATTTGTGAAATTCAGTTTGCAAATAAATTATGTTCTAATATATTAATATATGCGTTCCAAACAAAATTTCTTGATTTTCAAATAAAATTTATTTGTTAACAAATATATAATATTTAAAAAAATCGTTTCTAAGTATATTTTCTTTCGTTTCAAACATATCAAAAATGACGATTTTCCTCCGTGTGTGTCTCTTAATTTTGCATCTAAGGTTTTAGATTTAAATGTTATCGTTTTATAAACAGAAAAACTATAGTTGTGCTTATTCGTCTCTAAAACGGTGGCGTAGGATACCATATAGTCGGTTCGGCCTGATTTAACCCTTGCTTGCTGGGGTTCCAATGACTATAGCCTGACAACGAGCAAATAAAATGTTTCCACTGTTCTGGCATCTTCCACACAATGTACCAAATTCCATGTTATGCTTCTCTGGGGGTATACTTGTTCTTCAGTGGGAGTATATGTACTTTAGTATACTAAGAGCGGAACTTTCACACACGCTGAAAAAAATCGCTTCTGTAGTATATTGTTCTAAACATATTCTGCTGGAAACATACGTACATGTTTAGGGTACACCCCAAATATATAATATTTGACACTCACAAATATAATATGTTTGTGAGTATGCTGTTCTAAACAAAATTATGTTTTCATCATAATATTTTTTATGATTAATTTGTATTTAAGTATTTTGGCAATGTATTGATGCCTTAATTTAAAGGAAAGTTTTCGTTTTTTTTAAGAAATTTAAGGTTTAATTTTTTAGAAATTTTATATGTTTAAAAATTATATTAAAATGTAAATCGTATAATCTTGGGTAACGACAAATAGCATTAATGGATTGACAATTGGACTATTTATAAATTAAAAATTATAAATTAAAACAAAAGAAAATGCTGCTTACGACATTTTTAGCTGTAAAGTATAACACAAAATCTAAGAAAAAATAAAATTAAAAATTGCTAAAGTCAACAAAGTCTTAAAATTGTTTTAAATATAATGTATTTGGATAAATTCTTAAACAATATCTATGTTTGATTGTAAACACATATTTTATTTGTGACAGTAAGTTTGCAAATATATTTTTTTGTAATATATTAATATATGCGTTCCAAACAAAATTTCTTGATTTTCAAATAAAATATATTTGTTCAAAAATATATAATATTTAAACATTTTGGTTCCACGTATATTTTCTATGAATTCAAACATATCAAAAATGGCGATTTTCCTCCGTGCATGGGATGAGCATCCAAAGAAGCAATTAAGATCCCAAACTTATGATCCGGAAGTTGTTCTAATTTGGATTTTCACCAATGAATTTAACAAGGGCCTGTCGCGCCAGGGAAGTTCTTATTTGTCACCACTTTTGCACAACTTCTTTCAAAGCACTATTAAATTTGCTTTTATGGTGTTGTATTTATTTGATGAATGTATGTCGTTCTTATTAACATCTTTGGGTTCAGAGATAATTCTCTTATTATAAGGAATACAAATGTTGAGCTTTCGTGACATAGGGAAGGGAATGTATAAATAATTTACTCTTGGCCAAAGAGATCGACGATCATATATATAAGTATGTATGTTCGGGACATTTGAAGATGTTTGTAATCTCTATCGTGTGGCTGGCTCTTGAAAAGTGTGACCAATGACCCCATAGTGTTTCCGTAGCCCCGGTTCAGAGAGTAGTAAAGTACCACAGTGTGGTATACTTATAGTAAGTATGGAATGGTATATTTAATTCCCATAATTTCTTTTAAAATTATTTATGTATAACCTACACCACACTGTGGTACAATTTATTATAATTGTATGCATTTGTTTCTAAAACCCAAAAGGAGAAGAGATATAGACCATCGGTTATTATACCGATCGACTTAGAATCACTTTCTGAACCGATTTAGCTGTGCAGTTCGCAAATATAGCCCGATCTCAAAGAAATTTTGCACATATCTACAATTCGTATTGGAAAGAAAGAAAGACAATCCGTATTTAGATATAGGGCCTGTTTCTGTAACTTATTTTCTTTCGTCTACGGCGAACGATCAAAAATCTCTCAACTATTTAAATATCAGTTTAGAACGAGATATCTTCATATATATATAAACTAGCTGGACCCGGTCCACTTCGTTACCCCAAATTAAGATTTCGGATCACGTCCATTTTTGAACCAATCACGAATCCTGCCACCAAATACGTATACATAAAATAACAGCACTCTCGCTAACAAATTGTGCAAGATATCTCAATTTCAAAATGTGGCTTATGTGGACGGGGCCACGCCCTTTGCTCTGATCTCGCCCACTTTTTAACTAATCACGTAGACTGCAACCAGAAACATTTAAACAGAATTACCGTACTATCACTACTAAATTGGGCAGGGCACACCCACTGGTCTGATCCCGCTCATTTTTAGACCAATCACGTAGGCTTCCACCAGACACATATACATATACAAAATTACAGTACTCTCGCAAACAGATCGTGCAAAATACCTCAATTTCAAAAGGTTGCTTATATTGGCAAGGCCACGCCCATTGATCCGATTCCTCCCATTTTTAACCCAATCACGTAGACTACCACCAGATATACATGCACAACATTACAGCACTCTCTCTAACATATTGTGAAAAATATCTAAATTTAAAAATTCGGCTTATATTAGTCAGATCCCGCTCATTTTTAGACCAATCACGTAGGCTTCCACCAGACACATATATACAAAATTACAGTACTCTCGCAAACAGATTGTGCAAGATAGCTCAATTTCAAAATTTGGTTAATGTGGGCGGGGCCACGACCTTTGGTCCGATCCCGGCTATTTTTGGAAAAATCTCATAGACTACCAACAGATACACATGTACTAAATTACAGCACTCTCGCCAACAAATTGTGGAAGATATCTCAATTTCAAAATTTAGCTTGTAAGGGCGGGGCCACGCCCATTGGCCCGATTCCGCCCATTTTTACCAATAACGTAGACTGCCACCAGATACATATACACAAAATTCCAGCACTCTCGCTAACAAATTGTGCAAGATATATCATTTTGAATATTTGGCTTGAAGGGGCGGTGCCACGCCCATTAGTCCGACCCCGCCCATTTTTGGACCAATCACGTAGACAGATATATATATACAAAATTCCAGTTCCCTCGCTAACAAATTGTGCAAGATATCTGAAATTCAAAATTTTGCTTGTATGGGCGGGGCTACGCTTATTGGTCCGATCCCGCCCATGTTTGGACCAATCACGTAGATCGCCAACAGATATATATACACAAAATTCCAGCTCCCTCGCTAATAAATTGTGCAAGATATCTCAATTTTGTCACGTAGACTGCCACCAGATACGTATACACAAACTTCCAGCACTCTCGCTAACAAATTGTGCAAGATATAACATTTTTTAAATTTGGCTTAAATGGGCGGTGCCACGCCCATTGTTGCGATCCCGCCCATTTTTGGACCATGTAGACTGCCACCAGATACATATGTACAACATTACAGCACTCTCGCTAACAAATTGTGCGAGATATCTTAATTTCAAAATTTGGCTTATATGGGCGGTGCGACGCCCTTTGGTCCGATCCCGGCTATTTTTGGAACAATCACGTAGACTACCACCAGATATATATGTACAAAATTACAGCACTCTCTCTAAAATATTGTGAAAAATATCTAAAATTCAAAATTTGACTTATATGGGCGGTGCCACGCCCATTGGTCCGCTTCCGCCCATTTTTGGACCAATCACTTAGACTACCACCAGATACATGAGCACAAAATTACAGCACTCTCGATAACAAATTGTGCAAGATATCTTAATTTCAAAATTTGACTTATACAGGCGGTGCCACGCCCATCGGTCCGATTCCGCCCATTTTTGGACCAATCACGTAGACTACCACCAAATACATATGCACCAAATTACAGCACTCTCGCTAACAAAATGTGCAAGATAAGTCAATTTCAAAATTTGGCTTATATGGGCGGTGCCACGCCCATTGACCCGATTCCGCACATTTTTAGACCAGTCACGTAGACTGCCACCAGATACATATACACAAAATTCCAGCACTCTCGCTAACAAATTGTGCAAGATATAACATTTTTTAAATTTGGCTTGTATGGGCGGTGCCACGCCCATTGCTGCGATCCCGCCCATTTTTGGACCAATCACGTAGACTACCATCAGACACATATGTCCAAAATTACAGCACTCTCGCTAACAAATTGTGCAAGATATCTCAATTTTAAAATTTGTCTTATGTGGGCGGGGCCACGCCCACTTGATATATCGAAAATTCAAGTACCCTATTTTCACCACGCCCCACACATGTACATTCTGTGAAAATTTCAAGATGATCGGTCCAGCCGTTTAGACGTCTATACGGTACAAACAAACCAACAAACAAACAAACCAACAAACAAACCAACAAACAAACAAACAAACAAACACACATTCTTCTTTATATATATAGATGTACCTTCGATTTAGCTTTTACCCTCTATAGAAGATATAATTTCCTTTCGATATTCATGAAATTTGGTAATGAGTATCATATTTTACCAGTTAACATCTGTGTTAACAATATCGGTTCTAATTTACATATGGCCCCACATACTCGCATGAATAGAAGACATATTTTAGTCAAATGTACTATATTTGGCATAGAACCTCAAAACAGCAACAAGAGAACAACTTCAAAAGGTTACATAGATGAATACAGTACGTTCTGTTTAATACAATGTGGGTAACGCCTTCCGTGCTTTATCAAAAACGAGCAATCGATGCTACGTCTTTTTTCTTCCTTCTTTTTTCTTCAATAAAGTCGTGATTTTTGGACGAAAAACGAATTTTCGTTTTTTTGAGGGTTATGCCCTTGGGCATTTCTGGTGATGATATATCAGCATTTTTGGAAAGGATAAAGTGTTATTAATATATTCAGTTTTTATCGCTATCCAATGTACTACAATTCCACAATTTAACATATTTAGAAGAATATCAACATACTTTAAAATGACTTAATGTTATTTTAATCGACTATGAAAAAGTCGACTTTTAGGTCCGATTAATCGACCTAGTCGACTGAAACGAAATTTGGTTAATGAAAAAGTCGAAAATTGACCATTCACTAATACTGATATAGCTGCCACATAAATATATATTTCTTCCTTTAGCACTATAGAAGCAGTATTTCACATATACTTCATAGCCCCCATATATATGTTCCTTCCGATCTGGGCTTTTATCACTTCAGAAGCTTTATTTTACATCCAATCGTTTTGAAATTATGCATTGTAGGGTTAATAATTTATACTCCGACATTACATTTGGGTTAGTTATTTAGAAGAACTTCATTAAATGCTGAAAAAATTTTCACACTTCTGATTTGGAAGTAATTATAATGTTATTCTTTTGGAAGTACTTCTTTTATTTTTTGCTGGGACTCTAATACCAGTGCTTACAAATACTTGAAATTTTGTCCAGTGTAATGCCTTTGCCTTCCACACAAATGGACCATTACGCACAAAAAGTTAACAGCTTATAACTTTAATATAAGTACAATTCCCAGACCAATCGTAGTATTTCGTCCATACCTTTTTGAGGCTCACAAATTATTATTACTGTTTAAGATTTGTGAGAGTGCGTCGAATATTCTGTGTTTGATTTGAAGAAAATCAAAGTGGAGCAATTTTTTTAAATAGAATTTTAAAAAAGATATATTTGCAAAATTATTTTTTAACATTTCTGAAATAAAATTTCCAAAAAAATGGACCATTTTGTTCTTTTTAAAACAAAGTAACCTATGCTAAAATCGTTTCAGCCATTCGAGAGCAATTACAAATTTCGTATAACCCAAAAACTAATTTTTAAATTTTTTTATAAATTTCAAATGGGTATAAAATTTATGAAAAAAAAAAGATAACCAAGGTCTTATTTTACCATTTTGCTACAGTTTATAATGAAATGAACACATTTAAATTTGGAAGAAATCGGTTCAGATTTAGATATAGCACCCATATATACGTTACCCCCGATTTTACGTGTAAGCGCTGTAAAAATTTTATTTTAAATCCGATCAGTGCGAAAGTCGGCAAAAAGAGGTTTCTTTCTACATGAAGGAATACTGCCAAATTCGGAGAAAATCCGATCAGTGCGAAATTCGGCAGAAAGAGGTTTCTTATTACTCGAAGGAATACTGTCAAATTCGGAGAAAATCAGTTCAGATTTAGATATAGCTCCCATATACATATATGTTACCCCCGATTTGACATGTAAGCGCTGTAGAGACTGTATTTAACATCCGATCAGTACGATATTCGACAGAATGAGTATACAGGGAAAATCGGTTCAGATTTATATATAACCTCCATATATATGTTCCTCCTGATTTGGTATCAAAGCGCTATAGAAGTTGTATTTTACTTCCGATCATTAAAATTTTCCAAAAAGACGTTTCTCAATTTAGGAACGAATATTGCTTAATTTAACGATTATCGGATAAGAATTAGGTAATATGTTCCTACCCATTTACCAATTATTCCAAATTATTATCGCAATGACCATTATCGCATTGTTAGGGAGGTGTAGGGTATTATATAGTCGGCCCTGCCCGACTTTCTGCCTTACTGGTTAGTAATGGCGTAGTTTCTACTTGTCAAAGAAAAAAAGCTTCAAAAGTGACAGCTACCGAAATGCCGGGTGATTCAAAAAAACACCTCTTGTTGGAAAACCCTGTAGTAATCCCCCATATAGTAAAGGTCATATGACCGAAATTGAATTTTATTCTTATAATGTAACGTTTGCACTAGTATACCTGGAATAAATTTGAACTCTATATCTTAAATATTATGTGTTTTATTAATATATGAAATTGTTATGTCCTTAATGGAAAAACCCTATATGTATATATTTCTCCCGATTTGGCATCTAAACACTATATAATTCGTAGTTTTAATTTCACTACTTTGAAATTTGGATCCGAGAATTGGTTCTCGTTCAGATTTTGCCCCAAAATTTAACATACATGTGTCTCTTAAATTTGCATCTAAGGTTTTAGATTTAAATGCTATCGTTTTATAAACAGAAAAACTATAGTTGTGCTTATTCGTCTCTAAAACAGTGGCGTAGGATACCATATAGTCGGTTCGGCCTGATTTAACCCTTGCTTGCTGGGGTTCCAATGACTATAGCCTGACAACGAGCAAATAAAATGTTTCCACTGTTCTGGCATCTTCCACACAATGTACCAAATTCCATGTTATGCTTCTCTGGGGGTATACTTGTTCTTCAGTGGGAGTATATGTACTTTAGTATACTAAGAGCGGAACTTTCACACACGCTGAAAAAAATCGCTTCTGTAGTATATTGTTCTAAACATATTCTGCTGGAAACATACATACATGTTTAGGGTACACCCCAAATATATAATATTTGACACTCACAAATATAATATGTTTGTGAGGATGTTGTTCTAAACAAAATTATGTTTTCATCATAATATTTTTTATGATTAATTTGTATTTAAGTATTTTGGCAATGTATTGATGCCTTAATTTAAAGGAAAGTTTTCGTTTTTATACCCTCACTTTAGTGTGACGAGGGTATATATCATTTGCTACGGAAAAAAGTGTAACACATCAAAGGAGTGATCTAAGACCCTAAGTATGTTCGGAGGAAATCCGTTTTGGGTCATTTTAAGTCGAATGAGCAATGTCCGTCCGTCTGTCTGTCTGTGTGTCTGCTGGCTGGTGCGCACGATAACTCTCGAAAGGAGTAACCGATTGACTTCAAATTTGGTATGTGGTAATATTTTGATCTATCTCCGGATGAGTTCGAAGATGGGCCATATTGGTCTACTCCTTCTGGTACCTCCCACACAAAGGGTTAAAATTTAGTGAAATATTGATTCTTTAATAACTTCTATACTACTTACTCGAATCTTTTGAAATTCTGCACATAATATTAGTATATTAGTCGCTATTAACTCGAGAAAAATGGGTGAAGTTGGCATGCCCCTTTTGGTACCTCCCACACAAATGGACCAATTTGCATCAAAATTTAACTGCTTATGACTTTAACACAAGTGCATAAAAATGCTTGAAATTTTCTACAGTATAATGTTTTTGTAGCGCCTATAGTCCGGTAAAAAATGGGCATTATTGTACAGCCCCTTTTGGTACCTCCCACACAAATGGACCATTTCGTACCAAAAGTAAACGGCTTGTAACTTTAATACCAGTGCATACAAATACTTGAAATTTTGTACAGTGTAATGCTGTTATAGTGCCTATAGTCCTGTAAAAAGTGGGCGTTATCACCCCGCCCCTTTTTGTACTTCCCACACAAAATGACCAAATCATACCAAAATTACATAGCTCCTAACTTTAATATACCAGTGCACATAAACGCTTATAGTTCAGCACAATGCAATGTATTTACCGAAAAATACGTGTTTTTGGAAAACCCCTTCTGGTACCTCCCACACAAATTGACAGATTTATTGGTGTAATGTTATATATTGCATTACTCACAAAGTGAGGGTATACCTTAGTCGGTTTACCCGACTGAAACTTTCTTACTTGTTTTTTAAGAAATTTAAGGTTTAATTTTTTAGAAATTTTATATGTTTAAAAATTATATTAAAATGTAAATCGTATAATCTTGGGTAACGACAAATAGCATTAATGGATTGACAATTGGACTATTTATAAATTAAAAATTATAAATTAAAACAAAAGAAAAATGCTGCTTACGACATTTTTAGCTGTAAAGTAAAACACAAAATCTAGGAAAAAATAAAAGGGTAAAAACAAAACAAGTGTGTCAACATTTTTTGAAAGGTCAAGATTTTTTTCAAATTTGTTATTAATCTGGTTGAGAATTTGAAAAAAATAAAACAATTTGAACCGATTTTCAAAATTTTGATTTTTTCGCGAGATATGACCTATTACATTTTTCCGAGTGTGTTTAGAAAACTGCAATTTTCTCCGGAAATATTGAACGGATTCGACTGAAATTTGTGCAGGTCGGTCCGAAATATTTCCTAAAATCTAAATATATCATAAACTTTAATTACCAACTGACCATATGAAAAATATAGCAAAATATTTTTTGCATATGCGAATAATTTCACTTTCTGGAGCAGTAATTTGAAATATTTTATATTTAGAATGCGTCCTATATTGACGTCCACCAGAATCAGAAAAAACATTTTGGTAGATCGCGCTTTGTAAAAAGTTACAGCAAATTTACGGACACTACCTTTTTGAAAATATTTTTCGTTCATTATTACAGGACCTCAGGGACCTTACTAATTTTGTCCAAATTTACACAATAGCTGAGTCCATTAGTTCTGAGTAAAAAACGCATTAATTTTTTTTCGGCTGATCAAGGTCTCAGCATCGCGAGCTTCCAAACTGTGGATATATAATTTGCAATATCTCCGTCAATTCCTAATCAATATGTACAAAATCAACGACAAAAGAGACGTGAGAAAAGTCACTTTCATATCTTGTTTCCTAATATATGCTTTCTTAACCCATTAAGATCCATTTTTTTTTACTTTTTTTTTACGTTATGGACTGGACTGTCCGTGCGGTGGATGTAAAAATTCGCGATTCTTTAATACATACAACAACGTAAGCTCTATTTAAAGATATAAACCTTTAAAAACCACTATAAAATTTAGCATATTGCCTCTCAAACTTTTGTCGTACATTGAAACTAAAATTATGTTAAAAATTCTAAAGTCAATTCTGTATTATTTCATTCCGAAATAATAACATTTTGTATGGGTTACAATAAAATAGTAATATTTTATGTTCTTATGGGAAACATTGGTCATATAATACATTGAAATTAAGCTTAAGGTGTTGTTTGTATTAATAGAATCGCCAAAATATACTTCCACCGCACGAACAGTCCAGTCCATAACGCATTTTCCAAAATCATTGCATTTAACACAAAAAGTAAAAAAATTGGGTCAAGAAGCATATATTAGGAAACAAGATATGAAAGTGACTTTTCTCACGTCTCTTTTGTCGTTGATTTTGTACAGATTGATTAGGAATTGACGGAGATATTGCAAATTATATATCCACAGTTTGGAAGCTCGCGATGCTGAGACCTTGATCAGCCGACAAACAATTAATGCGTTTTTTACTCAGAACTAATGGATTCAGCTATTGTGTAAATTTGGACAAAATTAGTAAGGTCCCTGAGGTCCTGTAATAATGAACCAAAAATATTTTCAAAAAGGTAGTGTCCGTAAATTTGCTGTAACTTTTTACAAAGCGCGATCTACCAAAATGTTTTTTCTGATTCTGGTAGACGTCAATATAGGACGCATTCTAAATATAAAATATTTCAAATTACTGCTCCAGAATGTGAAATTATTCGCATATGCAAAACATATTTTGCAATATTTTTCATATGGTCAGTTGGTAATTAAAGTTTATGACATATTTAGATTTTAGGAAATGTTTCGGACCGACCTGCACAAATTTCAGTCGAATCCGTTCAATATTTCCGGAGAAAATTGCAGTTTTCTAAACACATTCGGAAAAATTTAATAGGTCATATCTCGCGAAAAAATCAAAATTTTGCAAAACGGTTCAAATTGTTTTATTTTTATCACATTCTCAACCAGATTAATAACAAATTTCAACAAAATCTGGAACTTCCAAAAAATATTGACACACTTGTTTTATTTTTACCCAAAACTAAAAATTGCCAAAGTCAACAAAGTCTTAAAATTGTTTTAAATATAATGTATTTGGATAAATTCTTAAACAATATCTATGTTTGATTGTAAACACATATTTTATTTGTGACAGTAAGTTCGCGAACATATTTTGTTGTAATATATTAATATATGCGTTCCAAACAAAATTTCTTGATTTTCAAATAAAATATATTTGTTCAAAAATATAAAGGGTCCGCCAAATAACTGTTTTTTTTTTAAAATGCTTTAAAAAAAACTACTGAATATTTTCTCAAATTTCTTTTTTTTATTTGAAAGTACAATCCTTCCGGTTAATAATGGAAAATAATTTCATTCAAATGGCTGCCTCGACTGGCCATGCAGTAGCCTACACGATCGGTCCAATTTTTAAGCACATTATCGATTGTGTGCAGCTGTATTTCACCAATGGCTTCACGAATATTGTGCTTTAAAGCGTCAATTGTCTCTGGCTTGTCGGCGTAACACTTATCTTTGAGGGCACCCGACAAATAATAGTCCAACGGTGTCAAATCGCAGTTCCGAGGTGGCCAAACGACATTAGCTCTGAGGCTGATAATGCGATCTTCAAAAACAGGGCGCAAAACATCGAGTGTAGCCTCGGCTGTGTGGCACGTAGCGCCGTCCTGTTGAAACCAAATGTTGCCAATATCCTCCTCTTCAATTTTTGTGAACAGAAATTCGTTCAACATGGCCCGATAACGATCGCCATTGACTGTAACGGCCACTCCTTGCTCATTTTGGAAGAAAAATGGCCCAATTATGCCTCTGGACCAAAATCCGCACCAAAGAGTGACTCGTTTTGGGTGTATCGGCTTTTGACTGTATGCGTGCGGGTTTTCTGTGCCCCAAATGCGACAATTTTGTTTGTTTACATACCCGCCAAGATCATAATGAGCTTCATCTGAAAATTTTTTTGGCAAAATCGGCATCTTCTTCTTCGGCATATTTCCCAGCGTTGTTGAAGCGTATACACAACCATATTCGTTCAGCGGAAGGATAAAACTAATTATCTGTCAAATCAGACATGAGCTAAGTGTTACCATTCACAAAATAAGCACTAGTTGAAAAAAAAAACGTTAGATGGCGGACCCTTTATATCTGAGAGATATATTTAAAAATTTTGGTTCCAAGTATATTTTCTTTGAATTCAAACATATCAAAAATGACGATTTTCCTCCATGCATGGGATAAGCATAGGTAAATTTACCTTATAATCTACTCCCCGCCGCGAATCATGTAATTGTAATATACCACGACATCTTGTGATAATATTGCATTCAATACATTAAACAAGTAAGAAAGTTTCAGTCGGGTAAACCGACTAAGGTATATCCTCACTTTGTGAGTAATGTAATATATAACATTACACCAATAAATCTGTCAATTTGTGTGGGAGGTACCAGAAGGGGTTTTCCAAAAACACGTATTTTTCGGTAAATACATTGCATTGTGCTGAACTATAAGCGTTTATGTGCACTGGTATATTAAAGTTACGAGCTATGTAATTTTGGTATGATTTGGTCATTTTGTGTGGGAGGTACAAAAAGGGGCGGGGTGATAACGTCCACTTTTTACAGGACTATAGGCACTATAACAGCATTACACTGTACAAAATTTCAAGTATTTGTATGCACTGGTATTAAAGTTACAAGCCGTTTACTTTTGGTACGAAATGGTCCATTTGTGTGGGAGGTACCAAAAGGGGCTGTACAATAATGCCCATTTTTTACCGGACTATAGGCGCTACAAAAACATTATACTGTAGAAAATTTCAAGCATTTTTATGCACTTGTGTTAAAGTTATAAGCAGTTAAATTTTGATGCAAAATGGTCCATTTGTGTGGGAGGTACCAAAAGGGGCATGCCAACATCACCCATTTTTCTCGAGTTAATAGCGACTAATATACTAATATTATGTGCAGAATTTCAAAAGATTCGAGTAAGTAGTATAGAAGTTATTAAAGAATCAATATTTCACTAAATTTTAACCCTTTGTGTGGGAGGTACCAGAAGGAGTAGACCAATATGGCCCATCTTCGAACTCATCCGGAGATAGATCAAAATATTACCACATACCAAATTTGAAGTCAATCGGTTACTCCTTTCGAGAGTTATCGTGCGCACCAGCCAGCAGACACACAGACAGACAGACAGACAGACAGATGGACGGACATTGCTCATTCGATTTAAAATGACCCAAAACGGATTTCCTCCAAACATACTTAGGGTCTTAGATCACTCTTTCGATGTGTTACACTTTTTTCCGTAGCAAATGATATATACCCTCGTCACACTAAAGTGAGGGTATAAATATAGAACTATTATATAATTTTCCATCCTCATTGTCCTAGACAATATTCTAGTTTTAAATATACCCATTTACATTAAACCCCACATTTTGTGTAATGCATTTGTACTAATCGTGCGAAACATTAATTTCAAAATGAATCAATCACTCGTCTGGAAATGCAAACGTGTTTGTTTTTATTTTCTGTTGTTCAACAATTTATACGCGTAAATTGTTTTTGGTTTTGTCTATTGACTGATGTGAGATTCCAAATATTTACAGAACGACATCGTGGCATATTAATTATTTCCATTACCTTTTCCCATCCTGTTGCACATTCTCTGTTATGATCTCTTTCGTGCACCTTTCACCCAAAGGATTATTTGGTATTGACTTGGATTCTCGATTATTTTGACTCGGCTGTCACCTCAAACACACACACGCGCGCACATACACCAGCGAGTGGTTTTATGGGTTCCATGCAAACGTTCCGTTTGATGCGACCAAAACAGATGAACTGAACTGAAAAAGGGTCAACGTGCAAAACACCGGCCAACGATGCCAATGGAGCTGTACACTGGATTGATGGTAATTGGAACGCATCTTTTTGATAATTTAAATATTTACTTTTTGCTAATTAAAGCTAAAAGGCTACTTCCCCTAATCCAACATGCGCTGTCGGGCGACGACGAGTGTAATCAATAAAATTTAGCGGAGATGTCGGTGGTTTTTAAAATTTTCTTTTTATCGCTGATGAGTTTGGACATGTACGATGCCGCATCGTACACACAGCAGCATGGTACGTGACTGTATATAAAGTGATGAGAGTTAAAATTGACTAAATCACTCAAAGAGAAAGCATGGTATATGTTTTGTTATAATTTCAATATGTAGAAAAGAAGAAATTAGTTTATAAAACTAAGCAACACAATTTTTTTCGAAGGGCTTTGCATAACATCTTCTGGTGTAATATGGTGGCCCAAACACAAAAAAAAATATAAAGAAATATTGTCATTGTAATTTTTCTTTAAAATTCCTGTTTTCTTCGAAAGTGCATTTAGTATTTTTTGAAGTATATGCTGGATAAAGCCGGGATATACATATATAAATTATGAGAACTACAAAAGATATTACTGGCACTTTCATGTGGAGACAGAAGTTTCGTAATTGTCGTCGTAAAATATTTAGAATTTTTTCAAAAAATTCTCTTTTGCTGGCACGAAAAATTGTTTGTTCCCATTTTTGAAAGAAAGTATCTTAGCAAAGACAACAATGCCTATTTGAGGAAAATCTATGGGTAAATTTAGAAAATATAGCAATTTTGGGAGAAATAAGAGAATTTCAACATAATCAGATTTTTATACCCTCGCTATTGTGAACAAGGGTATATATCAGATTCTGCTGGTCTGGTTGGTGCGCACGATGACTTTCGGCAGAAATAATCGACTGACTTAAATCTCAGGCTAAGGTCAAAGATGGACTATGTTGGTCTACTCCTTCGAGTACCTCCCCCACGAAGGGTTACAATTTAGTTAAATATTCATAATATCATATATTTTGTACTAATACTTAGAATCTTTCACAATTCCACACATAGTAGCAGTTTCTTGGTTTGTATCATCTTGATAAAATTGGGCGTTATTCCCACACCCCTTTTGATACCTCCCACACAAAATTTTCATAATTAAAAATAATTTTTTGAATTTCCCTATTTTTGTAATATGGGTCACAGTTTATACATTTATCCTAGACTTTTTGCAAATAGGCATTGTTTTCTTCGTTAGGGTGCTAGCTTTTAAATAATGGAACAAACTAATTTTTTGCGATTTTTTAAATTTTGTTTTCGTTCAATAACTTAACTGCTTTTGGAGCACAGCTGAGTGCAAAAATTCGCGTCTGCAGCACTATAGGAAATTTGACTTTTTCTTTGGCCAAAATACAAAATTTAAATTTTACCAAAATTATTTTTTTTTTGCTTTAATATGAAAAGATATTAACAATGTAAATATCTCTTTTAGAATTCAATCAATGAGCTGAAAATGCTGTACTGTGTTACTTAACTTATTTTTCCCCACGTGTATAAATAGAAGTACTTATGTCAAAAAAAATCGTAGCCTTAGTTTATATTGTAAGAGCTACATTCGCACTCTGGGACCACATTTAACCCTTTATGCACGGCTGTTCCATATTTAACACTTTTAGTCAACTGCCTTTTTTTCTTTTTCTCCACTTCCCACATTTAACTATTTTGCCACACTTTACTTATTTAACACTTTTTCGCCCTTCTGTACCATATATAACTCCTTTTGCCCCCACTGTACTGTATTGTTAACCATTTTTGTCACACTGTACAATATTTTACACTTTTTGGCCCACTCTTCCCCGAAAAATACAACATTGATTTACCGCTTCTTTATCAGCTGTTTTGTGTGAGATTTCTAAATGAGTTACACTGTGTGTAATTTTTTAAGTTATGGAAATATAACCTTATACGGACACTACTACGTGATAAAAGACCAAAAAAAACAAGTAAGAGAGTTTCAGTCGGGTAAAACCTTTGTGAATAATGTAATATATAACATTACACTAATTAATCTGTAAATTTTTGTGGGAGGTACAAGAAGGGGTTTAACAAATACACCTATTTTTGGGTAAACAGTAGATTCTTTAAATACATTGCACGGTGCCGAACTATAAGCGTCTATGTGCACTGGTATATTGACGTTACGAGCTTTTCAATTTGGGAGGTACAACAAGGGGCGTGGTGATGGTGCCCACTTTTTACAGGACTTTAGGCACTATAACAGCATTACACTGTACAAAATTTCAAGTATTTGTATGCGCTGGTATTAAAGTTATTAGCCGTTAACGTTTGGTATAAAACAGTCCATTTGTGTGGGAGGTACACCCAAAAAAAAGTTTGCTGTTAATAACAAACAACGTCTGCTAATTTTCAGCAAACATTTTTTCTGCTAATACAGCAAATTTTCTGCTGTAATAGCAAAAAGTTTGCAGTTTTGCATTAACAAACGCACTGCTGAAAAATTTGCAGTTTGCTGAAAATGTTTGCTGTTAATCAAAATATGTGAAAATAAGACAAATGTTGCAATAATTTACATGATAAAGTTCAACTACCATTGAAAATCAAAAAGGTTAAGGTCATTCGTGCGCTGAGAAAATTATATTTTGAAAAAAATTAAATAATTTGTCGGCGATATCTATTTTCCGAGTTATGGTTCTCAATATTTGTATTTTTTCATTGGATTTTATAAATATTGGAAATAGGAGTCGAATAAAACTGTAAAAAGTAAAACACAAATCGATAACGAATATGATTTGACGTGGAAATAGAGCGATTTCAAAATCTAAGTACCGGACATAAAATTAAAATTAATGCGTTTAGATTTTACTTTTTAATATTTTATATTTTAATGAACCCAAAGCTAAATATTAATATTTTCAGTGCGATTTGTAAAAATGTTTATAAAGTCCTGATTCACACAAGGCAATTTTTTTCAAGCAAGTGTCAAAGTTTGTAGGAGAGAGTGGCAGAGAGATTGTTCCGTCAGCCTCTCTCTTCTACAATTTTGGTCACTTGCTTGGAAAAATTGCCTCGTGGGATGCAGGACTAAGTCTTGTTTATGCAAAAACACAAGACCACAGGACGGCAAATACTTGTGAAATTTTCGGTTTGAAATGGAAAGTCCCGATTTAAGCGGGGCGATTTTTATATTCTCTAATTCTCTTTTGAACTTGCCTTTGCGTTCCCACGGCTGCTCATAATTATATTGTTGTTGTTTCAAAGTGCGAATGAAAAACAAAACGACCGATTCCTCCCTTTCCAACTGCCATCCCTACAAATACCGTTAAGCCGCTTATAAAATTGCCTCGTGTAAAGCGGGAAGAACATAAACCCCATCAACACACGAGGCAGTTTTCCAAGGCAATTCGGTTTTTGAAGGAGAGAGGCATGCGGAAGATAATGGGGAAAGTAGATTATTCTACTGGCAACCCGTTTTGTGTGTTGTATTCGCACTTTGCTGCCTTTATCTTCTACAAACACCGAATTGCCTCGCATGAATCGGGACATAGACATGCTTCATTAGTCCTGATTCACATTAGACAATTTTTTCCAAGCAAGTGTCATAGTTTGCCGGAGAGAGAGACAGAGATTTTTTCCGCTGCCTCTCTCTCCTACATATTTTGACACTTGCTTGGAAAAAATGTCTCGTGTGAATCTAGACTTACGGAAAAAAGAAATTAAAAAAAGAAGCGGCGTTTAATTTATATTCCTTGCCATTGAAACCAATTTTTTCCATTCAAATGTGCTTGTGATAAGTTATACATATTTTCATATTTGTGCAGATGACAAAATCTCATATTAAATGTTTATTTCGCATCATGATACAATAATAGAAGGTAACATCACTTGCCCAACAACAAAACTGGGATACAACCCTGTACATTATTTTCGTACAATAGCTTGTCAAAATAGGCAGCCGACTCGAACAGCTGACCAAAAATTGGTTGTCAAATACATTTTTTATTTGAAATTTGATTTTCTTTGAAAAGTATGTGGCAGCACCAAGACCATCGTGTTCGAATGACAAACAATCTGGCAAGGTTGTAACTAACCAGAGGAGGAGAAAACAACAGCTGATTCCTAGAGAAGTCTTCGCTGTCAACTGTAGCATTTTTAGTAATACTTCGTAAGATTTTGTGAACTAGTTTTAGTAATAATAAAATATAATTAGATAGTTGTTAAATGTAAATGCGAACGTCTTATTACTACATCGGCAACTATATTGGTGACCCCGCTTTTCACGCACAATCTGAAGTGGTATTTTTTACATTGCTACAAAAACTTCTTGGAAGCAGAGCAGCGAAAAAACTTGATAGCAGTGCAGCAGCAGCGCTTTTAAAATTTTCAACGTTTTTTCATGCATCATTTTGCCAAAATAGTCTACGTTTTTGCTTATGCATTCCAGACACAACTTGAGGCAACGATAATACTCTAATTACAACGAGGAATCGCTCCGATATGGAATTTTTCAACAGTAGCAGTATAAACATGTCGGAAATGGAAAATTTAATTCAGCAAATAGAGGCGCTACAACGTGAAGTACACTCCCTTCGACAGTCATCAGTGAACGCATATGAAGGACAGCGATCTAACCTGCATAAAGTGCATATTCCAAAATTCAACAGACAAAATCCGGAATTATTTTTTGCTCAGGTTGAACGTTAATTTTCTCTCTGCGGTGTTTCAACGGATGCGGGCAAATTTGATGTTGTTTCTGTGCGCCTTGAAGACGACATACTCTTGTCGGTTGAAGACCTCATAACAAATCCGCGCAGTGACGACAAATATTCTACATTGAAGGAGAGACTGATTTCGAAATTTTCTGAGTCTTCCGAGTCTAAATTGCGACGTTTATTGCAAGGTGGTGAGACAACAGGTATGAAGCCTTCGGAAATGCTATCCCACATGAGACGTTTGGCACCTGGTAAAGGAAATGAAACAATTATTCGGACACTATTTCTCTGGCAAATGCCAGATTCGATTCGCCCTCTATTAACTGTGTGGGAAGAGGAGGATTTAGACAAACTAGCTAAAAACGTGGAAAAAATGTTGGATGCTATAGGAAATACTGTGTGTGCTGTCTCCGAGGCACCACCACATTCTGATACCAACATTTCGATTGACGCAATTAATTCGCCTGTATCTTTAGCTGATATTTGCAAGACTATAACGGATCTTTCTGCTAAAGTGGACACCTTGCAAGCGAGCAATAAAAGCAGATACGATCATCATCGATCCGGATCTCACAGTCAATTACGTTCAAATAATAGACCTCCTACCAACAAACTGCTTTGCAGGTATCATCAAAAGTTTGGAGATTCTGCCAAACATTGTAAACCGGATTGTCCCCGCTACAACACTAGTTCGAGAAAATTAATAGGGCTGTCGTCAGTTAACACGAATGGCGATAGCGGCAATGACAACCCAGTAAAGGAGAATCGTCTACATATCTACGACACATCTACAAAGGCTCGATTTTTAATTGATTCAGGATCGGTGGTGTCAGTTGTACCCCCATCCTTAATCAGAACAACTCTGAAGCCGTCCGGCATGAGACTTCTTGCTGCAAACAGCATTGAAATACGAACTTATGGTAATTGTGTTCTTAAATTAGACCTAGGTCTACGTCGTGATCTCAAGTGGTTGTTTACCATTGCCGATGTCCAGTCGCCCATTTTGGGGGCAGACTTTTTAATTCATTATAATTTGATGATTGACTTAAAACACAAATACCTCTATCGAGTCCTCAAACAACAGCAACACCTCTACCGAGTCCTCAAACAACAGCAACACCTCTACCGAGTCCTCAAACAACAGCAACACCTCTACCGAGTCCTCAGACATTCTCTCAAGACTCATCAACTCAGAGTACACAGTCCACCGAACTTCCAATTGTGCGGAACACACCAACTAGGAGAATATCGTTCCAAGCGGATCGGGTATCGGATCCTGACTTGGTCACTGGAGAGGGAGTGGCTGTGGCAGTACCAAGACCGTCGTGTTCGAATGACAAACAATCTGGCAAGGTTGTAACTAACCAGAGGAGGAGAAAACAACAGCTGATTCCTAGAGAAGTCTTCGCTGTCAACTGTAGCATTTTTAGTAATACTTCGTAAGATTTTGTGAACTAGTTTTAGTAATAATAAAATATAATTAGATAGTTGTTAAATGTAAATGCGAACGTCTTATTACTACATCGGCAACTATAAGTATAATTTTTTCTAATATTTCAAACTTACGTGCAATTACCCTTTAAAGTAAATCTGGTGACTGCAATTTTATTCAGTATAACAAGTTTTCTCTTGTATTGGGATACACAAACAATGTAAGTTTTGTCTTTAAGGAACTATAAAATTGAAATAATTTCCTCATTTTAATCTCGGAAGGATAGTGTCATTATCCTTCATGGCCCCAGATGTATTTGCTGTTACAGTATTGAGTAGCATTGATGATGGATGGCATATAATACAATACTGCCCAGTCGAGCTTTCCAACGATTTTACTTCTTTGGAATACACTTTTTAAAACTTTTGTCTCTTCAGAGCTTGTCCTTACAAATGAGTGGCGAGAGGCATAAGCTGAATGCGGCCATACGTGTCACACATATAAAATGGAAGACGGCCGGCCTCTCGTGCAATGGAATTAACTGAAAATACCGACAGCAAGATCCTTTAGGCAGAATGGGCCTCCTGATGAGGTAGAGGACTTTGGGTTGAAGAGCTACTCCTCATGTTAAAACCAATTTTCAGGTTGTATTTATTTTCTAGTTCGGAAATAAATTTTTCATGGTTTCAGTATATGGACCATTTATTAAAAAATATGATGAACGAATAATGTAAAAAGAATTGAACGTATTATATATATTTTTTAATTTAATAACAAAGTTTGTCGTTGATACAAATAATAATTTGTTAACTTCAACATTGTTGAAGCTACATCTGTTGAATTGTCCATAAATTATTCAGTTTTATGAAAATGGGTGTTGTCTTCCGCCTAGTTTACCATTTGTTGATGAACAAAATTGAACAAACAAGAGTTCCAAGAACGTCCAATTCAAATCGAAAAAGTTGCTGTTTGGATTGGATGATATGGACACTAACATGTGGTTCCAATAGGACGGCGCCATATCCACACAACTCATGCTACATGGCATCGTCATCTCACGAGGAGGTGATGTGAACTGGCCTCCGAGATCGGGCGATGTGACCCAATTAGATTTTTTTGTGGAGTTTTGTTAAGTGGCACGTCTATGAGAACAATCTACAAACCATAACAGCCAACACAACCCTTGACATCGGTAAAATTCAGCTTGTCTCATGCGCCAAAGTCATGGAAAATTACGGATTCGCGACTCTGCGAAACCGTGGAATACATTTGCAAGATATTATATTCCATATATAATGACATCAATAGGACTTTTAAACGAAATTAATAAAGTTATGTGATATCACACATACACACTTTGCTTTATTTACATTTAAATATAGGAAATGTTAAATACAATTTACATTATTTTTAATTTGCGTGAATTTTGTTTGATTGTACACTAATTTTTAAAACGCTCCTAACAACAAAATGTAAACAAACAGTCAAACGTCATCCATGAGTTTGACAGTTCATTGAGCTCTAAAAAAAATGGCGAGAAAATCTGCTGTTCGCTATCAGCTGATGTTCAAAAATATTGACAGACGTAATATGCTTTCACTAACATTCAAGAGTAGTCCTCTTTGACAGACATCGTGCGCCGACTTCGGCTATTTAAGTAGCACAAACATTTTTGCTAATGATACTCACAAAATTCTTTGAGTGTACCAATAGCAAACTTTACTCAATAGAGAGTAAAGTTTGCTGGGATAAGACGTGGTTTTCACCCCTCCGCATTTAAAGTTTTTATTAAAGTGAAATACAGTGTTATATATTCAGTTTGTAAAGTTTTTATTAAAGTGAAATACAGTGTTATATATTCAGTTTGTAAATTTAATTGTGAGATTGGTCGTTTGCGCATCCAGGAGATTTCAAGGATTGTTCACACAAGTGCTTATAGGTGTTTTTAAGTGACATTTTCTGAAGCGATTGAGCTGTTTGTGTTTTTTTAATTTTTGTGCAATCAGCTGTTTGTACTTTTGTTTTAAACAGCTGAACTTTATCTTAAAGTTGACATCCCTACTTTCCACGTGCCTGAAAGTATACTATAAATATTGGTATTTACTACGTTCCACTGGTTGCCACCCTTCTTTTTGAACCTTACTGCGCCTACTTACCAAAAGGTGTCGCAACCTGTTTATTTTACATTTATATTTTCGAAATTATAAAATTTTACAAAAATGATCTGTTCCTCAAATAACTGTAAAGTATAAAAAATTGACGAGCCAATGGTTACGTGTTGGCTTTGTCTTGATGCTTTTCATGCTAAATGTGTAGAATTGGCACCACGTACTGCCGATAATCTTCTTGAAAACAAGGGCCTTCGATGGTCTTGCAAGAAATGTAAAGTATTCGATGTTGAAATCTTCGTATTTTTTAAAAACACTCATAAGGAATTGGAGAACATTTTAAAAAATACAAAGACATTCTTGATAGTATTTCCCGAATTGATAAGTTTTTGCTGTCCCCATCTGACAGTTTAAGAAAAAGAAGAAAAACGAGCGCTGTAGTACATCAATCTGAGAAAAATGTAATTGAACAGATTACGTTTCGGAGTTTTACCGGATTATAGGAGCTACAAAAACATTAAGCTGTAAAAAATTTAAAGTTTTTTATGCACTTGAATTAAAGTTATATGCTGTTCAATTTTGATGTAAAATGGTCCATTTGTGTGGGAGGTACCAAAAGGGGCGTGGAAACTTCGCCCATTTTTCTCGAGGCGATAGCGACTAATAAAATAATATAATGTGTGGAATTTCAGAAGATTCTAATAAGTAGTATAGATGTTATTAAAGGATCAATATTTCACTAAATTTTAACCCTTTGTGGGGGAGGTACTAGAAGGAGTGGATATCAATATGGCCAATCTTCGGACTTGGCCGGAGATGGAAACAAATTATTGTATACCAAATTTGAAGTCAGCCGGTTACTGCTTTCGAGAGTTATCGTTCGCACCAGCCAGCAGACAGACAGACGGACGGACGGACATTTCTCATTCGACTTAGAATGACCCAAAACGAATATCCGCCAAACATACTTAAGGTCTTAGACCACTTTTTCGATGTGTTACACTGTTGGCCCGTAGCAAATGATATACCTCGTATCACTTAAGTGATGGTATCAAAAGACTGGTGTCTCCCAGTTTTGCCCAAAGTCATGCACTTTTGAACCCTCAAAGGTTTGGGGCCTCGGTGTAATTTTTGCAAAAAAAGTGATCATTTTCTCAGGCTTATATCTTGCAAACCGAATTTTAATTGACTCTCTGAGGCAAAGTTGTAGCTCTTGTCATAAAGAACAAAAATCGAAAAAAAAACTTGAAAAAATTCGATTTTTTACCTTTTTCCCCTGTTTAGATCCTCTGGTAGCTAACCGTTCAAAATTCAAAGAAACAATCAACTACAAAAATTTTAAATTTCAATTGTTATCCCCTAACGTTAGAGAGGAGGGTATTTATCATTTGCTACGCACCAAAAGTGTAACACATCGAAGGAGTGACCTAAGACCCTAAGAATGTTCGGCGGATATCCGTTTTAGGTCATTTTAAGTCGAATGAGTAATGTCCGTCCGTCCGTCTGTCTGCTGGCTTGTGCGCATGATAACTCTCGAAAGGAGTAACCGATTGACTTCAAATTTGGTATGTGGTAATATTTTCTATCTCCGGCTAAGTTCGAAGGTGGGCCATATTGGTCCACTCCTTCTACATAGTACCTCCTCCACAAAGGGTTAACATTTAGTGAAATATTGATTATTGAATAACTTCTATACTAATTATTTGAATCCTCTGAAATTCTACACACAGTATTAGTTTTTTAGTCACTATTACCTCGAGAAAAATGGGCGATGTTGCCAGTACATATAAAGTCTACACTTTATTACCAGTGCATACAAAGACTTGAAAATTTGTTCAGTGTAATGGCTTAGTAGTACCTGCAATACAGTGAAAAATGGGCATTATTGCCACGCTACTTTTGGTACCTCCCACACAAATGAACCATTTGGTACCAAAAGTTACCAATTTATAACATTAATACCAGTGCATACAAATACTTGAAATTATGTACAGTGTAATACTTTTATAGTACCTAGAATCCAGAGAAAAGTGACGGTTATTGGGGCGCCCCTTTTGGTACCTCACACACAAATGGATCATTTTGTACCAAAAGTAAATAGCTTTTAATTTTGATACCAGTACATACTTTAAAGTTATTAAATGCAATTTAAATTAATAATAATTTAAATAAAACAAAAAAATAAATAAATTTACTAATATTTTTTTTCATTAGTCGGTTTACCCGACTGAACTTTCTCACTTGTTTTTTCTTTACTTCAGCATTGAGATACTATGCTATCTATTACAAAAATAATAAAGAAATATTCGTATTATGTTTATACTGTTGATGGCCCTGGACTTGCAAATCGCACTCTCTTAAGTTGTGGATCCAAATCGTCGTCCCAATCTGACTCTGATTCCATCATCAGCTTTTTCTTCTTCAAATACTTCATTAACATCATACAGGGTGATCTTGTGACTCCACCAACATACCTGAAATGAATTAAAAAAGAAATCAAAAAAGGAATGCAAAACAATGCATCAATAAAATTGATATTACCTCTGCAAGCAATGCGTCGAGTTTTTTGCCTTTGTACCGTTTTTCCATGGGCATTGTGGTTTGGTGAAACCGTTCTCCTTGCCATCGGATTCGGTAGGGAGTTGTCATCGATGTGCCGATTTTCTTAAAATAATACAGCATTTCTTTCACCCATTCTCCAGTTCCGCGTCTCGATCCCCTCACAAGACTTTGGTGCATACACGCTGAAGGTAAATCCATGCCATTGAATTATTATCATCAAGCGATGATTCAATGCTGCTCTTGGATGGCTTTAAAAATTTTAAATATTATTTTCCTTTTGAAATCTTGTAGAAATCAAAAAAGGAATGCAAAACAATGCATCAATAAAATTGATATTACCTCTGCAAGCAATGCGTCGAGTTTTTTGCCTTTGTACCGTTTTTCCATGGGCATTGTGGTTTGGTGAAACCGTTCTCCTTGCCATCGGATTCGGTAGGGAGTTGTCATCGATGTGCCGATTTTCTTAAAATAATACAGCATTTCTTTCACCCATTCTCCAGTTCCGCGTCTCGATCCCCTCACAAGACTTTGGTGCATACACGCTGAAGGTAAATCCATGCCATTGAATTATTATCATCAAGCGATGATTCAATGCTGCTCTTGGATGGCTTTAAAAATTTTAAATATTATTTTCCTTTTGAAATCTTGTAGAACTTTTTTCTGATAACTTTCACCGCTGAGCTCTCTTTGACGTCGCGCTCGATGTGAGCGTCGTCTCGCTTTTATATCGTGTGATGCGTCTCTTGTTGCGTGTGTTGAGCATACTGCTTTGCCTGTGCTGCTGCGGTCGTTGCGTGATCATGTTGGTGGAGTCACAAGATCACCCTGTATGATGTTAATTTTAAGATTATAAACATACTCGAAATACGAATATTTTTTTTATTATTTTTGTAATAGAAAGCATAGTATCTTATCTCAATGTCGAAGTAAAGAAAAAACAAATAAAAATAAAAAAATTCGGGAAATTTGTCACTTTTGCGGCTACCTAAGTGGTACCTAAACGCTGTTAAGAATCCTTCCTAGGAAGTTCATATGTTCTAGAAAGATGTTTATTAATATCTTAGGTAAATTTTTGTACTTGATTGTTTCCTTGAATTTTGAACGGTTTGCTACCTATGGACCTGAACAGGGGAAAAAAGATTGAAGATGAAGTTTTTGGATTTTATATGTTCACAATTGTTGTTCTCTATGACAAGAGAGTAAATCAAAATTCCGAACGGTTTGCAAGATATGAGCCTGAGAAAGTGATCATTTTTTTTTTTTTTCAAAAATGACACCGAGTCCATAAATTTTTAGGGACCAATAAAAATAGTGCATGGCTTTGGACAAAACTGGGAGCCACGGTTCTATTTTTTGGACTTTTATCACTTAGTGGTGTCCGTCTAGGGTTATATTTTTTCGAATTGCACTGTGTTATCATATAACAATTAAGCTCAGTGAATTTTGTGGTAATTTCAAATTAAATTTTTCGTAATAATAATTCACAATTTAAAAAAAATGGAAAATAATGTCAAGGTGAGTACATAATTATATATATATATATATATTTTCCCAAAGTTCCTAAGGGGAGCATAGGGCCGTACATAATTAATATTGGGATATTTTCGCGAACTCGTATATTAGATCGTTTAAATTGGAAAAATTTAAGTGACCTTAAGATGAACTAATGGAATTATGAATTGAAATGTTTTTAGACTTACACAAAAATGCTAGCACTGTTAACACCATAACAGTTTCATATGACAATACAATTTCACGATCCACCTTCCAATTATAGTATATTTCAGCTGCGGATCCGTGCAAACTTTTTTAAAAAAATAATTTTTGCAAGAGTCAAATTTACTATTATTCAAATATTTTATTTCTTGAATTTCAAATTTTTGAATAAAGTCCTATATAAAACATAACGTTATTTGTTTCTTCTTTAAATTGGTTAAAAAAAAGTTGTACTGGTAACTTATAACGTTGATGTACCTTCGAAAAAAATTTTTTTACAATTTTTTTTTGTGTGTATGAAAAAATTTTACTTGTACATACCTCGCTCTTATACAAAAAAATCTTTCAAATCGGTTCAGCCGTTTGGCTGAATTATTGGCCAAAAAAAGGACTCAAATTTTCTATAGTGCACAGGTTGGGATAGTGAAAAGTTCCGAAGATGTACGAAGTATCTGCAACGTTCAACAGCGGTTTCGGGAACAGAGTCTCAGGGTGTTTTAGGGTAGCGTCGCCAACAATCCTGAGGCCCAATGATACTTAAAGCATAAAGGCGAGTACTTGGCGTTTTTAAATTAAAAAGCAAACATTGCAGGCGTCTGTATTCCAAGCGGTTTGCCGTCAACGGTCGTGTTATACTTGTAGTAAGAGTCTCGCTATACAAACAGAATATCGCACAGGGACATCGAATGTCCCAAAGTGACCCTCCAACTTCATTGTGGGTTTCATGTGGGCCCGAAATGCCGGAGTATTAAACGAGCACATCAATGAGTATTATTAAGAAATATGATAATGGCTTTATTAATACGACAAATTGACATGACAGACGTGAATAAAAACGCAAAACGTGATAACGCTTGCAGAATCATTTCGACTAGCACATGTTACGGACACGAAAAGGAAAATTGAACGTGCAGAACCACCTCGACTAGGACATGTTGGCAGAGAGATGATGAATTACCTACTTGATATCCTGGATCTCACCGAAGTTCGTTGGGAGGAACATGGCACGGCAGTGCACTTTCACAGCACTTTATGTTTAGTGTATAGCATACCACACCAAGAATGCAATGCTTACATTTCGAGCAATATCCGACAGACTGATAATGAAAACTGAATATCAAAACATTCCTTCAGCAAAAAGTGCAGATCCACGGTAGACAATTTTGAAAAGCATATATTTTGCGGATCTTACTGTTGAGTTATTCATATCCAAGTTTTACCAATATTTTGGTCTTTAGAACTATTTTATTACAAACTTTGCTCTTCCATAAAATAAAAGTCGTATACGCAATTGTGTTAAATATTTATACCACATTTAGATTTCTGTAAATTTTATAATTTATTTATAAGAAATTAACAAAATAAACGTCAATGTAAAATGAAAATGGTTCTAAAAAACAAACTAATCAATGTAGAATGCAAAAATTTGGAGAAAAGTAAGATCCGATAAAATATATTCTTTGAAATTATTCTACCGTGTATCTTAAAGGATAATGAAGGACTGCAATTTGCAAGGCCATTTTAGCAACATTTCAGTATCACTTTCTAAAAACAAACAAAATGTGTTCTATCATTTATTAGGACTTTCAGAAAAATTACAAAAAAAATGTTTATAATTGCATCCTTAAAAAATGTCATGTCCTTTTAAACGCGAACTCGACCGGAATGAAAAACTGAGTACACAGTTTTGTTTTGTTTCCAGTCAGCTTTCGGAATTTTATAGACATTTCCATGACCATTAATTTTTGTTAAATTTGTCGCACGGTGTAATATTAGGAGTTGGGTCAGAATTTTTAATATTAACCTATGAAAAATTTTTTTGCCCAAAAACATTGTAAAAGGTTACAAAATGGACAAATAAGATATCGCTATCATTTTTTTTTGTAATTTCCTTTTACAATATTGTATTTGTAATTTTAAAAATGTAAATTTTTGGGTCATACGAACATTTTTGGGGTATTGAAAAATTTGTAAATATTCGCAAAATTTTTTTTTTTAATATTTCTTTATCAAAATTTTTAAACATTTTTTTATCAAAATTTTTATTTAAAACTTGAATTTTAACAAAATTTCTTCCCCTTAAGTTCTTTGTTAAAATTTACACAAAATATACACCAGACTCACAAATCCAACGGTAATTGGATATTTGGGACTCAATATTTGTAAAAGTTACGGACGAAATACTAAGGCAGGTCTGGCAACTTTGACATTTGTCTTCCGTTTCTGCAAAACACTACATGTTACATTTCATACAAAGTCATATATGATGGCTACAAATGTTGGAAATACCCCCTTTACGTAGAAACAATATTTTAGTAACAGTCGTTAGAAAATGCAAAGAAGTTGATTTGTATCCCCTCACCTTACAGAGGGGAAGGCATATATCATTTGCTGCGAACAAAAAGTGTAGCACATCGAAGGAGTGACCTAAGACCCCAAATATGTTTGGTGGAAATTCGATTTGGGTCATTTTAAGTCATTTGAGCTATGTCCGTCCGTCTGTGTGTCGAAAGGAGTAACCGATTGACTTCAAATTTGGTATGTGGTCATATTTTTTTTCCATAATGGTCCACTCCTTCTAGTACCTCCTCCACAAATGATTAACATTTAATGAAATATAAATTCTTTAATAACTTCTTTACTACTTATTGGAATCTTCTGAAATTCCACACATAGTATTAGTTTATTAGTTGCTATTTCCTCGCGACAAATAGTAGAAGTTCCACCCCCTGTTTGGTACCCCCTCACAAATTGACCATTTCACACCAAAAGTTTGTTGAGGGTGGAACTTGGTAAGAGATATAGGTCAGTTTAAACCCGGCAAAGGAAACGGAAACTATAGGTTAACCTTTGTATAGGTTCCTCTTCCTTTTGGTTTTCAGCTAATTTTGAGTTGGGGGACCCTAATGCAATTAACAAGAAAATGTTAAATTTGTAGCATAAGCTACGGAGGTAACTGTCATATGCAGTTAACCGCCATAAAGGAGTAACTGGCATATAAAGATAAGTGGTATAAGTTGTTATAAAAGTGGTTCTGCACCACGATTTATAACGATATTGCTATATATAACACTTAACAGACGTATAACAATGCTACCCGCTACAGAGAAAAACAAACAAAACAAGAAATAAAAAGGCTGAAAACAAATGTATGAGGACACAAAAAAAGACCTGAAAAAGAAAAAAAAGGAATCATATTCATGGTGACCTCACTAGTATGTGGACCACGGTGGCATACCTGAAATTGTTAGATTTTAGAAAACATGTTTTGATCCATTTATTCCGAGGAAGGTATGTCTGTCTGTGGGTCCGTCCGTCCGATCGTCTGTCCCATTGATCCGAAATGGAGTGAACGTTTGGCCAATCGTGATGTTTGCCATTTGTAGTTTTATTTATTCTTCGTACGATATGTTGTCATTCATTTAACCAATATATTTTCCATTGCGTAGATTTAATCATTTTTGTACATTTTCGATGTTCTTCATTTTGCAATAGTTTTGTTTTTGTATTGATTGTAAATTTTCGGTGTTATTTCTTCGTTTTGTCATTTTTCATAGTAAATTTCAATTTTCAGTGATTCACTTTGTGTGTTTTTGGTATGGCAGCGTTAACAATTTGCAATCAAGGGTGTTTATTTAATATTTTATTTATTCCATTGATTTGTATAAGTAAGCGTCTGGCCGGCATGATGGTTTTCGCCATCTGCAAAAGAAACGTGAGATAAGCGAAACAATTAGATCAGTCGTTAGCATTTTTTAGGTATAGCTTATTCACTCCCACAATGCAGTGTGGCCCATTTTGAATATGGCAAAAGTTCGTATGACGAATGGCAAGGCTGGGTATTTGTTGTTGGGGGATACGGGATAAGAGAAAATTATTTCTCTTATAGGCGGACGGAAAGAAAATGATTTTCAAGGCCAATGATGTTCGTTCGTTGCCCTTAGTTGTTAATGTATGTGTTCGGGAAATGTTAGCATATTTATTTGTTTATGTATTGTGGGCAATAATTGTTGCTAAGATTCAGTTAGGTATATGTTTAAAGTAAATAGAAAACTGAGGACAGAGTTTTTCAACTTAAAACGATCATTCGTTCTGTGGCAAAGTTGAAATAAAGTCGGGATCAGCGCTGGCGAAAACTATTTAATGATAAGTTAAGCCAAAGTATTAAGGTTTAAAAGTGATAAAAAATCCAAGAGTGTATTTTGTTTGTTTAGAAAAAAATAAGGTTAATGATTTAACGTGAGTGAGAGTTATAAAAAAAATAATATTAGAAAATAATTTAAATAATTTGACAGGAGTTCGACAGACAAGTCTCACAGGATTAATTTGTACCCCCAGCCTTAGACACAAATCTAGCTGTATTTACCTAATGGAAATCCGTAAGTACGGACTTTTGAGTGGAAGTTAGACTTCGAATTAATAAATTGTTAATTTTAACAGAGTGACCAAATAGAATCCTGCCCTACATTTAAGCGGAAATATTTAAAAGGACTGGTCACGGATTTCAGGTAATGAGTAAATATTTGATTTGTGTGGTCCGTTAAAATAAGGAAAGGCTCGCATAGGCATGCAAGTGGCAGCCCAAGTTAAGGCAAGTGGCAGCTCACGTTAGAGCCAGTGACAGCACCTGATCAAATAAGCCATAGTCCGTCCGAGTGGTAACCTCGACATCTTCAGCTGAATTTGCCCAGAACGGGAAAAATATAGTGTTGTGTATGTCCATGTTGTCTCGTTTCGACAAGTGTTCCATGTTGGAATAAAACGTTCCAACATTTTGTTATATTACGTCCCAACCATTGTGTTATACAATATAAAGTCTGTATTATATTTTGTCCGAGAGTACTGTGGATTGGATATCCGTGCTCCGAACCCCGACAGTAGTCATCTGTCATACGCAGAAAGTATAACTGTGTATGACACATTGGAGCCAATGTTATACTGAGAAGAAGGGGATTCAAAGATTTAATAAAATTCATAATTTATCGTTTATAGTTTATATTTGTGTATGTTGTACTGTGTGTCTATGAATTTATATGTAATTTTTATATTTATTTATTTATATTGTTTAATTATATTTTTTGTTATGGATCAGCCGGTATCAACTTCGGCGTTAGGGACAACATATTTTGTTTAGTTTCCATTTTAGACATAGAGGATCCAACTAGGTCTGTTTTTTTGGTTTTATTAAAATCAGAATATCGGGAAAAGCGAAACTTATAGCGCTTAAACAAATCATTCATTCTTTTAGAGAGCTCTTTAGGGAATAGAAAGGAAAACATCGATTAAAAGTGTTAATGGGCCTAAGTAACGAGTAAGTGGAAACTGTTACTGGAAAATTCAAAATAGTTTGATCCTTTATAGTATTTATATTTTGTGAGGCTTTAGTTTTATTTTATTTAATTTTGTTGATTTTCATTTTATTCAATTTCGTCACTCAGTTGAAATAGAAGTTTAATATAGGGATTTAATTAAGTTTTTTTTTAAGCTCCGAAAAGGGTCTTTAATTTCATTTTTTTTTGTTGATGTTTCTTTTTTGGCAGTTTGATAATTTATTTAACTATTGATGTTTTTTTTTAATATTTTATTTATATAGATGTATGTTCTCTTTGTAATAAATATGTGTTGAAAATTTTAATTTAAATATGTTCGGTTTATAATTGTGGAAATAAGGATTTCGGGTATGGTTGGTCGTATGGATGGATAAGTGAAGAAAAGGTGAGTTGTTGGTTGGGTGGTTCTACAGGGGTCATCAAAAACGAGGGATGACATCGGAAGGGAGGGCAACGTAGGTGGAGATGACATCGTTCCACCAGATTTCTATATGTAGTGGTGAATGTAGGTAATGTTTTGATGTATGAAGATTGTGTTTGTTTAGATGTGTTAGATTCAGGAAATTTAAATGTTAACGCAAGTTAACGTTTATTGTTACCCCCTTGTTGTGTGAATGCGGGTTGGGAAGTCACGCCTTTTTTGCTGGAGCTAGCTGAGGCGGCAGCACACAAACGAAGAAGTAAGGGTTTTGTAACAATATGGCGCCCAATGAAAAAACAGGAAACGATCCACTAATCCATAGCCCGATCATCTATCGGATGTCCGTCAGTCTAGGAAAATAGGATGTCTTAGGGAAAAAAAATAGAGCCTAATTGCAACTAAACTGGACAGAAGGACTGAAGCTAGACAACAAAGAAAATCCCGAAACTCGATAGTTCTTATTCCATAAAATAGTGTTTAAAAGCTGATCAGGTTGGGATAGAATTCCATTGGAAGTATCAAAAAAAAAAAATTTTTAATTTATTTTAATGACCAGATTATGTCCTAACAAAAAACCGAAGAAGAAATGTTAGTAGCATAATATTAAAAAAATGGATCCTATGAAAAGGATATTGATAGAAGTCCAAATTTTCTAGTATTATTCACCACCACCATAGAACCAAGGACAATACGTAATATACCACCAACAACAAAATTCCAAGAATCCAGTATCGAGAATACCACCATACCGGAAATCCTTAGATTATGTTTATTTGAATTGTGAAAGTAGAAGTAAACGTCCATTGATTTTTGTTTAAACTTATAGTGTTATTTTATATTGAAAAAAGAATCTTATTTATTTAATTCCGTTCTTAAATTTTCATGAAATTATAAAAAGGGATAATTATAGGTAATTAAGTGTAATATAATCAAATTTAATAATCATGCCAGTCGCCAGATCTCCGGCCAGAGAGGCCACCAATTCTGCAAATGGTAATTCAATAGATTTTTTAGGGTCTATGAGTATAAATCAGGAAATAAATGAAGATAATATATCTCATCAAGTTACCAATGTAAACAGCACACAAAATACCGGAACAATTCCCAAGAAAATCAATTTGCAAAACACAGCTTCAGGGTATGATTTGCCGCATTTAGGGGTTCCCACAGCTTCAAAACCCAAGACTAAGGTGAAGGATCCGCTTCACTATACCACTATAATCCGTGGCTTGGTCGCCGAAGAAAATAAAAGGTGCAAAACTGACCTGGAAGAAACCATAAATAAAAAAATACAGGAGGGGTTCCAAGCGGGTTTTGCACAAATGATGAATGAGATGGAAAAGATGCAATTAGTAGGTGGCATACAGGCTAATAGGGAATCAGGACGAGAGGAAAGTGAGGAACATAATAGAGTTCGAGCACCGATAAAAAATAGGAAATCTAGTGAGGCACCACATCCGCAAAGATGTTTAGACTTTAATGATGATATCTCAGGATGCCATCGGATTCGTTCAGGAGCATCAAACCCGCCGTACGATTACATCCAGGCTAACTATTTGGAACCTAGGGATTCCGAAAACCGCAGGCAGACAGGAGGACCTATACTTGTCGACAAGTGGGACCTGAGTTTCGATGGTAATTCGGACAAGTTGTATATTGACAACTTCATTTTTCGTCTCGAGTATCTGCAAGCCCATCATGGTTGTCCTTGGACGGACATTATGAGAGATTTCCATAGATTGCTGAAGGGACAGGCCAGAGAATGGTATTGGTTGATGGTCGAAACCAGATCCATCCGTGAATGGCCGGAATTGAAGCACGCTTTAAGGCAACAATATGGCTCTAATAGGAGTGAATTTGAGTTTTTAAGGGACCTAGAAGAGCGCCGTCAACGTCCAGGAGAAGATATTGACGAATACTTTCATGCGATGGCGAGATTGAGATCCCGCGTGAAAAGGCCTTTACCAGAACACGAGATGATTCGGATATTAAAACGAAATTTAAACAAAAATATATCTCAGATTCTGTATGCCAAGAATATTTACACGGTAGAACAGTTGAGGGATGAATGTAAGGAAGTAGAGAAGCAATTCGTAAAAAGAGATTTTGGTTCAACAGCTTCCAATGTAAGGTCCTTACCACTGAAAAGATACGTGAATGAAGTAGTCGAAGAAGAAAATGATGAAGTTGTAGAGGAGGTCCAATTTAAAAGTGAAAGGAAGATATCTGACGGGATAGGAAAGAAAAAGTCTGAAATGAAATGCTGGAACTGTAAGCAACCAGGACATTTCTTTAAGGATTGTCCATCAAGACAGAGAAGCATATTTTGTTATAGATGTGGGTTGCCAGATGAGATTACACCCAGCTGTCCTAATTGTGCGGGAAACAGTCAGAGGAGCGGGGCAAAGACGGGAGAGCCACGTTCCCAACAGTATCCCGAAAAATAGCAAATGGGAGAACCCAAACTATAGTTAGCGATATTTTAAGTAAAAATTTAAATGAGCAGAAATATACTTTGTTAAAGAGGGCCATCAAGAATCGGAACAAAATAGATTTGGAAGGAAATAAAATTGAGCAAAGGATACTAGAATCGTATAACGATAGGTTAAATAATTATAATAGAATAAAGAATAGAATATTTAGGGAAGAAAATAAGGTTAAATTAGAAAAGATACTCAAAGTTAGGAATAAGTTCAAGAAAAAGAAAATATTATATCAGGGTATAAAAGCAACAGTTCTGAAATGTAGTTCAATTAGAACGGAAAATTATGAAGATCCAAGGCCATTTGCAGAGATTAGTATTGGTAAGAAGAAATTGTTAGGGTTATTAGATTCGGGAGCATCAATAAGTTTATTAGGCAGAAATTGTGAAAATTTATTAGAAGATTTAGGTGTAGGACTAAGGAAGTTGTATACCAACGTGAAAACAGCAGGAGGAAATAATTACACAGTGTTAGGGAAAGTCGAATTACCAGTTACTTTTAAGGATAAAACTAGGGATATTACTTTTTATGTCTGTCCGGAACTGATTCAAGAAATTTATTTAGGCGTAGATTTTTGGCAACAATTTGAAATAGCACCTGAGATATTTAAAGTCGAAGAAATTCATCCACAAAAACTAGAAGAGGAATTTCCATTGCAACTAGATAAGGTCGAACAACACGAACTGAGTGCAACGGAAATAAAAGAATTAGAAAGGGTTAAGTCACTGTTTCGGTCTTATGAAGAACATGGATTGGGTAGAACGAGTTTAGAAAAACACACGATAGAGTTGGTCGAGGGTGCTAACCCTGTCAAAGATCGTCACTATCCGGTGTCACCGGCCGTCCAGGAACTAATTTTTGCAGAAGTTGATGAAATGTTGAGGCTAGGAGTAATAGAAGAAAGCCAGAGCCCTTGGAGTAGCAGGTGTACCCTTGTGAGGAAACCCGGCAAGAATAGACTATGCTTAGATGCAAGGAAGCTGAATGAAAGGACCGTTAAGGATGCTTATCCTATACAAAATATCGAGGGAATTCTAAGTAGACTAGACCAGACCCATTTTATCAGCAGTGTAGACCTAAAGTTTGCGTTCTGGCAAATACAGCTAGATGAAAAGTCCAGACCCTACACAGCATTTACGATCCCAGGTAGACCGCTTTACCAATATGTCGTAATGCCTTTCGGATTATGCAACGCGGCGCAAAGGTTGTGTAGACTAATGGACCGAGTAATCCCACAAGAGTTAAAAGCGAATGTATTTGTATATCTTGACGATTTATTGATAATATCCGCAGATTTCGAGAGCCATATGAAAATTCTTAACAAGGTTGCTAAATGTTTAGAGGACGCCAACCTAACGATAGGGTTAGGCAAATCAAAATTCTGTTTCAAGGAGCTTCGCTATTTAGGCTTTATAGTAGGTGGGGGATGTATGAAGACTGACCCCGAAAAGGTAATCGCCATAACCAGGATTCCTGTCCCTAAATCTGTGAGAGAAGTTAGGAGTTTCCTCGGAACAGCTGGGTGGTACCGTAGGTTCATCAGGAATTTCTCAACCATGACCACGCCCTTAACTAATCTCATAAAGAAAGGAGTTAAGTTTCAGATGACGGAAGAAGCGTTAGAAAGTTTTAAGGAACTAAAAAGAGCTTTAACCTCGGCCCCAGTATTAGCTCATCCAAACTTCAGGAAGCGATATTACGTCCAATGTGATGCCTCAGATTATGGTATCGGGGCTGTACTATTCCAAAAGGACGATGAGGGAAATGAGAAACCCATCGCGTTCTTTTCACAGAAATTGAACCAAGCTCAAAAGAACTATAGCGTCACTGAGAAGGAGTGTTTAGCAGCAGTGTTAGCTATAAAGCGATTTAGGCCATATATAGAGCTTATGCCATTCACCGTAATCACCGACCATGCAAGTCTAAAGTGGCTGATGTCCATACGCGATCTAAGTGGTAGACTAGCACGGTGGGCTTTGCAGTTGCAAGCATTAGATTTCAGTATTGAACATAGGAAGGGTTCTGAAAATATAGTGGCGGATACATTGTCAAGAATGGTGGAAGAAGTCGATATGAACCCAGAAGACATACTAGGTTTCGAAACTACTGAGTTTGCATCGGAGGATTATTTGTCATTGATAGATAACATTAGACAGAACCAAAGTAAATTGCCAGATATAAAAATAGTGAATGGGGTGATATTCAAAAGAACTAATCTACCCTCAGACACACCGGAGATAGAAGAATTCAGGTGGAAAATCTGGATTCCGAATTCTCTCACACATTCGTTAATAAAAGAAGCGCATGAGCCACCTGAGAAATCGCACGGAGGCATTTTCAAAACGCTTCATACCCTAAGAACCAAATATTATTGGCCAAACATGATATTGCAGGTCAAGAGCTATGTAAACAATTGTAGTATTTGTAAAGAAAGTAAGTCGACTAATCAAAGCCTGATGCCAGGAATAGGGAAGGAGGTTACCACAGATAGACCGTTTCAAAAACTTTACATCGATTTTCTGGGAAAATACCCGAGATCGAAGAGAGGAAATTCTTATATATTTATTGTGGTTGATCATATGACAAAGTTCGTTTTTCTGAGGGAAATGAAGGAAGCAACTTCGAAAAACGTCATTAGTTTCTTAATAGATCAAGTATTTCACAATTTCGGTGTACCCGAAGTAATCCATTCCGATAATGGGAAACAGTTTATTTCAAAAGAATTCTTAAAGATGATAGAGGACTTTAAAATTATACATATGAGAACTGCAGTACACTCTCCGCAATCAAATGCAGCGGAAAGAGTCAACCAAAGTGTACTTGCAGCTATTCGCACCTATTTATATAACGACCATAGGGAATGGGATCTAAATTTACCCTCTATTGAGTTAGCTCTACGAACGTCAGTGCACACTGCCACCGGGGTTAGTCCATTTATGGCACTATTCGGCTATAATCTGTTCACATCCGGAGCAGATTATAAACTGGCAAAGCAACTTAAAGCACTAGATGACAGTGAAATGATGTTGGTGGATCCGACTGATAGAATTAGATTGATTAGAGAGAAAATTAAGGAAAATCTGCACAAAGCTTTTGAGAAAAGTTCTCTTCGATACAACCAAGGTGCAAGATTAGTTAGGTTTATCCCAGGGCAAGAAGTATTCAAGAGAAATTTTGTATTGAGTGATTTTAAAAATAACATCAATGCAAAATTTTGCAAGAAATTCTCCAAATGTCGTATCATAAAACCATTAGGTAACAATATGTACGAATTGGAAAATATGTCCGGGAAACCTATCGGAGTCTATCACGCAAAGGACATAAAACAATAAGACAACAAGGGACAGTGCAATATGGTTAGTAGTTCAGTTCAGGGGTCATGCAATATTTACTTTTAGTAGATAGGAAATTTATACCTTTCTTTTTTGCAATAACATCTGTGCAATATAGGTTAAGCATGTGCCCGTTTTAGTTGTTTGATTATACACCAATTTTACACCAATTTATACACCTTTACTGTCCTTTGTCTCGTGTTTTATAGATTAGGTACCTAGGTTAGAAGAAAACTGCCATGCAATATTTACTTTTAGTAGATAGGAAATTTATACCTTTCTTTTTTGCAATAACATCTGTGCAATATAGGTTAAGCATGTGCCCGTTTTAGTTGTTTGATTATACACCAATTTTACACCAATGTATACACCTTTACTGTCCTTTGTCTCGTGTTTTATAGATTAGGTACCTAGGTTAGAAGAAAACTGCCAGAAAGTATTAAAACATGTTTAACAATGTGCAATATACTTCCCTAAGACTATATAGAACGATGACTATAGGTTTAAAAGATTGCCCGGCTAACTCGGATAGTTGTTCCAGTTGTGGGTGTAGCCTACGTTGGGCGCGTGCAAAACCGTTCGGAACTCCCCTGTATAGACCATGAGCTAAATAGAAGAGAGTTTTAAATTATATGTACCACCCATCACACTGCCGTTACTGCGTCAGGCCTTGTAACGGCAGAGTTTTGTTGAGGGTGGAACTTGGTAAGAGATATAGGTCAGTTTAAACCCGGCAAAGGAAACGGAAACTATAGGTTAACCTTTGTATAGGTTCCTCTTCCTTTTGGTTTTCAGCTAATTTTGAGTTGGGGGACCCTAATGCAATTAACAAGAAAAGGTTAAATTTGTAGCATAAGCTACGGAGGTAACTGTCATATGCAGTTAACCGCCATAAAGGAGTAACTGGCATATAAAGATAAGTGGTATAAGTTGTTATAAAAGTGGTTCTGCACCACGATTTATAACGATATTGCTATATATAACACTTAACAGACGTATAACAATGCTACCCGCTACAGAGAAAAACAAACAAAACAAGAAATAAAAAGGCTGAAAACAAATGTATGAGGACACAAAAAAAGACCTGAAAAAGAAAAAAAAGGAATCATATTCATGGTGACCTCACTAGTATGTGGACCACGGTGGCATACCTGAAATTGTTAGATTTTAGAAAACATGTTTTGATCCATTTATTCCGAGGAAGGTATGTCTGTCTGTGGGTCCGTCCGTCCGATCGTCTGTCCCATTGATCCGAAATGGAGTGAACGTTTGGCCAATCGTGATGTTTGCCATTTGTAGTTTTATTTATTCTTCGTACGATATGTTGTCATTCATTTAACCAATATATTTTCCATTGCGTAGATTTAATCATTTTTGTACATTTTCGATGTTCTTCATTTTGCAATAGTTTTGTTTTTGTATTGATTGTAAATTTTCGGTGTTATTTCTTCGTTTTGTCATTTTTCATAGTAAATTTCAATTTTCAGTGATTCACTTTGTGTGTTTTTGGTATGGCAGCGTTAACAATTTGCAATCAAGGGTGTTTATTTAATATTTTATTTATTCCATTGATTTGTATAAGTAAGCGTCTGGCCGGCATGATGGTTTTCGCCATCTGCAAAAGAAACGTGAGATAAGCGAAACAATTAGATCAGTCGTTAGCATTTTTTAGGTATAGCTTATTCACTCCCACAATGCAGTGTGGCCCATTTTGAATATGGCAAAAGTTCGTATGACGAATGGCAAGGCTGGGTATTTGTTGTTGGGGGATACGGGATAAGAGAAAATTATTTCTCTTATAGGCGGACGGAAAGAAAATGATTTTCAAGGCCAATGATGTTCGTTCGTTGCCCTTAGTTGTTAATGTATGTGTTCGGGAAATGTTAGCATATTTATTTGTTTATGTATTGTGGGCAATAATTGTTGCTAAGATTCAGTTAGGTATATGTTTAAAGTAAATAGAAAACTGAGGACAGAGTTTTTCAACTTAAAACGATCATTCGTTCTGTGGCAAAGTTGAAATAAAGTCGGGATCAGCGCTGGCGAAAACTATTTAATGATAAGTTAAGCCAAAGTATTAAGGTTTAAAAGTGATAAAAAATCCAAGAGTGTATTTTGTTTGTTTAGAAAAAAATAAGGTTAATGATTTAACGTGAGTGAGAGTTATAAAAAAAATAATATTAGAAAATAATTTAAATAATTTGACAGGAGTTCGACAGACAAGTCTCACAGGATTAATTTGTACCCCCAGCCTTAGACACAAATCTAGCTGTATTTACCTAATGGAAATCCGTAAGTACGGACTTTTGAGTGGAAGTTAGACTTCGAATTAATAAATTGTTAATTTTAACAGAGTGACCAAATAGAATCCTGCCCTACATTTAAGCGGAAATATTTAAAAGGACTGGTCACGGATTTCAGGTAATGAGTAAATATTTGATTTGTGTGGTCCGTTAAAATAAGGAAAGGCTCGCATAGGCATGCAAGTGGCAGCCCAAGTTAAGGCAAGTGGCAGCTCACGTTAGAGCCAGTGACAGCACCTGATCAAATAAGCCATAGTCCGTCCGAGTGGTAACCTCGACATCTTCAGCTGAATTTGCCCAGAACGGGAAAAATATAGTGTTGTGTATGTCCATGTTGTCTCGTTTCGACAAGTGTTCCATGTTGGAATAAAACGTTCCAACATTTTGTTATATTACGTCCCAACCATTGTGTTATACAATATAAAGTCTGTATTATATTTTGTCCGAGAGTACTGTGGATTGGATATCCGTGCTCCGAACCCCGACAGTAGTCATCTGTCATACGCAGAAAGTATAACTGTGTATGACACATTGGAGCCAATGTTATACTGAGAAGAAGGGGATTCAAAGATTTAATAAAATTCATAATTTATCGTTTATAGTTTATATTTGTGTATGTTGTACTGTGTGTCTATGAATTTATATGTAATTTTTATATTTATTTATTTATATTGTTTAATTATATTTTTTGTTATGGATCAGCCGGTATCAACTTCGGCGTTAGGGACAACATATTTTGTTTAGTTTCCATTTTAGACATAGAGGATCCAACTAGGTCTGTTTTTTTGGTTTTATTAAAATCAGAATATCGGGAAAAGCGAAACTTATAGCGCTTAAACAAATCATTCATTCTTTTAGAGAGCTCTTTAGGGAATAGAAAGGAAAACATCGATTAAAAGTGTTAATGGGCCTAAGTAACGAGTAAGTGGAAACTGTTACTGGAAAATTCAAAATAGTTTGATCCTTTATAGTATTTATATTTTGTGAGGCTTTAGTTTTATTTTATTTAATTTTGTTGATTTTCATTTTATTCAATTTCGTCACTCAGTTGAAATAGAAGTTTAATATAGGGATTTAATTAAGTTTTTTTTTAAGCTCCGAAAAGGGTCTTTAATTTCATTTTTTTTTGTTGATGTTTCTTTTTTGGCAGTTTGATAATTTATTTAACTATTGATGTTTTTTTTTAATATTTTATTTATATAGATGTATGTTCTCTTTGTAATAAATATGTGTTGAAAATTTTAATTTAAATATGTTCGGTTTATAATTGTGGAAATAAGGATTTCGGGTATGGTTGGTCGTATGGATGGATAAGTGAAGAAAAGGTGAGTTGTTGGTTGGGTGGTTCTACAGGGGTCATCAAAAACGAGGGATGACATCGGAAGGGAGGGCAACGTAGGTGGAGATGACATCGTTCCACCAGATTTCTATATGTAGTGGTGAATGTAGGTAATGTTTTGATGTATGAAGATTGTGTTTGTTTAGATGTGTTAGATTCAGGAAATTTAAATGTTAACGCAAGTTAACGTTTATTGTTACCCCCTTGTTGTGTGAATGCGGGTTGGGAAGTCACGCCTTTTTTGCTGGAGCTAGCTGAGGCGGCAGCACACAAACGAAGAAGTAAGGGTTTTGTAACAAGTTAACTGCTTAGCTTAGCTTCAATATCAGTTCATACAAATGCTTGAAATTTTGTACAGTGTATGCAGTCTAACAAATAGTTCCGGTACCGATATTGGTACTAGCGATAACTTTGTATATCAAAGAGGTTGGTTTCGGTGAGGGGCATTTCAGCCTTAAACTGGTCGATGTGAGCTGGTAAAAAACTGCTGCCAACCTAACCTAAGAAATATCCCTGCAGTCAGCCAGGCACCATATGTCTCTATGTCACCACTTGTTCTATAGTGACAATTGAACAAGGTAAAAAGTCTACAACTTTACTTTTATGCGCGAGTAGAAATACTTTACGTTCGTTTTGTGAAAATAATTTTTGTGTGTTAAAAAGATGATAACAATTATTTTATAAAAATAAAAAATGGGTAAAAGAAATTATAAAAGACTTGTAAAAAAAACAAACAATCATATAAAAATAGAAGTTAGCAATGTGAGCAAGAAAACAGCGAATTGTGGGAGAAAGTGGAGATTTTGTGGAGAATTTGAAGATTTTGGCGTTCCGAAATTGACGTTGCGGGAGAAGTGTTGGAGAAACTATTGTCAAAATTAAATTCATTTAATTTTATGTACATTCCAGTATTTATTATTTTTTGTTAATTAAATGAATAAAAGGTTTAGCCAGCCTCGAAGAAAGTGAGCATATAAATATATGTGTTTAAGTGTACTGCGCCCACCTTATAAAGATGTAGACCAGGGTCACTAAAGTTTACTACTGAATCTTTGGTACATATGTCTCTATATGAATTACTTTGCCATTTAACATGTACTAGTGAATCTTTGGTGCAACTGTCTACATATGGTTTACTTTGACATTTAACATTTACTGCTGAATCTTTGGTTCAAATGTCTACTGGTGGTTTTTCAATGACAGCTAATGTTAAATGTCTATAGGAGATTACATGGGCAGGGGCACATTTTGTCTGTAGTACTACTGACAATGTCACAAGTAAATCACTACAATTTTACTAATGGCATTTCCTACAGGGATGTTATTAAAATATATATATACAATAATTTGTTATTCAATTTTTTTTAAATGGAATAATTAGAAAGGTTTAAAAAAATTAAATTTATAAAAAACTTAAACAAACACTGCGGTATTTGAACGCGGACCCCAATTTAATTATTCCTATAAATGAAGCGTCCAAAGCAGTACTGTACTCATGCGCTGAAGTGTTCGTATACGAGTATATCTCCGGACAATAGTGATTTTATGCTGCTGTACCGATATGAGACTCAGGTTCAACTCACGACAAGACAAACAATTTTGCTTTGAGAAATTTGATAAAAAATTGTTCATAGACATAATTTTAAGAAATTTTTTTGACATCCTAATTGCATCCAAAAATAGCATTTGCATTTTTTATGAGCACTGGTGCGAATTTACATACTTCCAAATAATGAATGAAATGGCTCGACAAGCCAGTGTTAAATTCATCGGTGAAGATCCAATATAGAATCGGAATAATAACATCTTCACCACTTAGTATACCCTAAACCACACTGCGGTCCAGGGTATTATGAGTGTGTGCATTTGTTTGTAACACCCAAAAGGAGAAGAGATAGACCCATCGTTTATTATACTGATCGACTTGGAATCGCTTCATGAATCGATTTAACCATCCATGTCCGCCCGTCTATAGATGTATCGTTGCAATCTAATGGCGAATTCTTTTCTGCAAAAAAGTGCAACATTTTCATTGCCCTTTTCCCGAAAACGGCACTTTTGTGATACTTTTTTGAAATTTGGTAATTTAGCACAACTAAAATTTCAAAATTTCAAAAAAGCGATATTATAGTGCAGTTTTCGGAAAAAGGGCAATGCAAGTGTTGCACTTTTTTGCAGAATAGAATTCGCCATAAGTGCATCGTATTTATGGTTCGATCGTGATGAAATTTAGCACAGTGATCTTTTTTGGACCAAGGACGATCCCTATTGAAATTTGTCAAAATCGGTTCAGATTTACATATAGGTCCCATATATACCTCCGACTTGACATACACGCTGAAAAAATCGCATCTGTAGTATATTGTCCCAAATATATTCTTCTAGAAACATGTTTATTTTTTGGGTACATTCGAAATATATAATATTTGAAATATATAATATTGACGTTCTAAGAAAATCCTTGTTTCCGTCCTAATATTTTTTTATTAGGGACTATTATATCCGAAAGAAAGATTTATTCTTTCTTAAGAAACTATTTGTTTTACCAAATATATGCCAAATATAATGTTTCCAGTAATTTAATCAGAATTATTTTAAATGTAAAATTCCTTTGGTTGTTTTAAGTTTTCAGTAATTTAAAGTCCACTTTTAAGAAATTTTTAATGTTCGCAAAAGTCCTTTATAATTTAAATCTTCTAATCTTGATTAACGATTAATTGTCAACAGAAGATAACTTCGAATATTTTAAAATTAAAAATTGTTTTTTGTTAAAAGAAAAGTTAATGCCATTTTGAACCGTATGATATATGATGATGATATCTAATATCGAGAAAGTCAACAAAGTTCTGAAAATCTTTCTTTAAAAAAAATAAAATTTTCTGTTCCAAATATATTTTCTTTCAAGGAATTCCTTTGAAGGTCAAAAGTTGGTGTTTATCCGTCAACCCAAAAAAATTCTGACTGGACCAAAATTCGTTTCAAAGAAAAAGGAATCGAGAAACAGGTGCATATTTTTAATTTTTTTTGGATATTTGTGATATGCAAAAAATATGCAAAATATGCAAAAAAAATTGCGATATATGAATCAAAAATGCGAAATTTGAGAAGGATATGTCAATACTATTAAAAAAAAATCATGACACAAAAATGGATGATTTAAGAAATCATCCAAAAAAAGTACCTAAATATGTGGAAAGTATGGGGTAATTCCAAAGGAAACCGACCCACTCTGAATATTTATGAATTTAGATTTGAATGAAATTTTGCAGGCGTATACTACAAGACAATACGGAATTATGGCCAAATTCAAAGCAGTTTAGTTTTTATATGTTGACAATTTGGTCATCTAAACCTTTTTTTAATTTTAGCTATTTTGAAGTCGATATAACTTTTTAACTGAATATCAGATTTGAAAGATGCTATACAAAGATACAGTAGTTAATAAAATATTGGACTCTTAATACTATTAGGGGTCTGTAAATATCGGAGGCGGCAATGTAATGGTCTGTGGATGATTTTCCGGTAACGTGGTTGGGCCCCTCTATACAACAAACGGAATTATGTACAGGTTTATGTACTGCGAAATCTTGGAGAATGCCATGTTTCCCTTTGCTGAGTGGAATGTTGCTCTATTACGGCAATTTCAACACGACAATGATTGGTTTAGAAAGGAAGGGGTTAACGTTATGGAGTGGCCAGCTCAACCGTAGACTTGAATCCCATTGAAAATCTTTGGGAAATTGGCAACAAAGAGATAAATCGAGAAAGCGTAACTGGAGATAAAAATAAGCTATTTCAGGCTATTGCAGATGCTTGGAACTCATGGAATCATATTGATTCCATGCATGAAGGGGCAAAGCCGTCCTTGATAATAAAAGTTTTTCCACAAAATCTTAGTAGAAATGCATAGTCCAATCTGTTTTGTCGTGCGAATTTTTGACCTTTCCCTGAAATAAATTTTTAATTTCAAATAATTTATGCAGCCAAATTGCCAAATTGATCCAATTTCTTAGATAATAGGTACAATTTTTGGAATATATCATTGATAGTTTTCAGATGTTGGCGATTGAACAGAAGTACTGATACTGTAAGTACTATCTGGAAGTTTTTAACACCCTCTCTAAGAATTATGAATTAAGTAACGAATTTTTTTGTATTAAGGACATCAAAAGGACGAAAATGTCCTTAATCCTGGATTATCCTGAAAAATGCTAACGATGACCATGGAAAGGAGTGCCCGAATGACATAAAATTTCGTACGTGGTAATATTTTACGAGTATTCAACCCCAGTTTATGTTTAACATTTTTATTTTTTTTATATTCCCCCACAAATGGTTAACATTTTTGGGCATGTTAAAACTCTTATAACTTCTATACTACTCATGGGAATTGTGTAAAATTTCATACATAGTAATCATTTTATCGTCTCTATAAGGTGGACAAAAAAGAACTAAAATGCCACGCACCTTTTGATAACCCCCACACAAAGTGACCAATTGGTACAAAAAACAAGTAAGAAAGTTTCAGTCGGGTAAACCGACTAAGGTATACCCTCACTTTGTGAATATTAAACGAATTATTCTGTCAATTTGTATGGAAGGTACCAGAATGTTTTTAACAAATACACCTATTTTTCGCTGAATAGTAGATTCTTTAAATACATTACACTGCGCCGAATTATAAACGTTTTTTGCACTGGTATATTAACGTTATGAAATATTAAATTTTGGTATGATTGGCCATTTTGTGTGGGAGGTACAAAAAGTGGCGTGGTGATAACGGCCATTTTTTACAGGGCTATAGGGACTTCAAAAGCGTTACACTGTGCAAAATGTTGTTGCATTTTCGTGCATTGGTACTCATGCTGTGAGCTCTTAACTTTTTGTGCAAAATGGTACCTTTGTGTGGGAGGTACAAAAAGGGGCGTGGAAATAGCGTCCATTTTTCCCAGAGCAAAAGACACTATAAAAGCATTACACTGTAAAAAATTTCAAGTATTTTTATACACTGGTATTAATGTTATAAGCTGTTATCTTTTGGTGCAAAATGGTACCTTTGTGTAAGAGGTACCAAAAGGGGCGTGAATATGACACCCATTTTTCACTGGACTGTAGGCACTATGAAAGCATTACACTGTACAAAATTTCAAGTATTTTTATGCACTGGTATTATTGTTATAAGCTGTTAACTTTTGGTGCAAAATGGTGCATTTGTGTGGGAGGTACCAAAAGGGGCGTAGCAACATGGCCCATTTTTCTCGAGTTGATAGCGACTAATAAACTAATGCTATGTGTGGAATTTCAAAAGATTCGAATAAGTAGTATAGCAGTTATTAAAGATTCAATATTTCACAACATTTTAACACTTTGTGCGGGAGGTACTAGAAGGAGTGGACCAATATGGCCCATCTTCGAACTTAGCCGGAGATAGAAAAAATATTACCACGTACCAAATTTGAAGTCAACCAGCCAGCAGACACACAGACAGACAGATAGACAGACGGACGGACATTATCCGCCGAACATACTTAGGGTCTTAGATCACTCCTTCGATGTGTTACACTTTTTTTCGTAGCAAAATATATAATCCCTCGTCACACTAAAGTGAGGGTATAATTAACAGATTATAACATCTATTACCAGTACATACAAATACTTGAAATTTTGTGCAGTGTAATGTTTTTATAGTACCTACAGTCCAGTACACAGTGGGCGTTATTGCCATGCCCCTTCTAGTACCTCTCACACAAATGGTAACAATTGTGTGAAATGTTAAAAATTATAAACTCATTGAAGTACTCGTAAATAACAGGTGGCGCAAAAGTAATCCTCCTATCAGAAAATGCTATAAATTTTGCGATTGGCCCCTAATGTCAGTTCTGTTTTGACATTTGTGTAGTAAACACATGCGAAATACACGTTAATACACAATGTTACGCTACACTGCTTCAGAACGCGGAATATTGCTGACTATTTATTTGACCAATAATCGGTCGGTGACTTTGGCACAACGTGAATTTCGTCGCAGATTTCCTGGCCGTCCAACGCCTACTGGTGAAACACTGCGACGTTTAGCCGCTCGCCTCGAAGAGACTGGCACAACACGAGATGCTGCCAGGCGTGGCAGACCCCGGAGTAGCCGTTCTGCAGAGAATATTGCTGCTGTAGCCGAGGATGTCATGGAAGCGCCGTCGACATCGACCAGACGACGTGCCACTCAAATGGGTATCAGTCGACGGTCTCTACAGCGAATTTTGGTACAAGATTTGAAGATGTTTCCGTAAAAAGTCCAGACGGTGCATCAGCTGTTAGCTGCTGACCGCCAATCGCGTCTAACATACGCTCAAGTCATCCTTAATCACCACCAAGAGGAAGATGATTTTTCATCAAAAATAATCATGAGTGATGAGGCCCATTTCCATCTTAGCGGGTACGTAAATAAGAAAAATTTACGCTTCTGGGGCACTGAAAATCCGCGTGTAACCCACGAAGAGCCATTACACCCGCTCAAAGTCACTGTATGGTGTGCTGCTTTCGCTGGAGGAGTCATCGGACCTTTTTTCTTCGAAGACGTCGCGGGCCAAACGGTTACTGTGAATGGTGAGCGCTACAGAGCAATGATCAACGAGTTCTTTTTGCCGCAACTTGATGAATTGGGATTGGAAAACATGTGGTTCCAACAGGACGGTGCAACGGCACACACTGCACGTGCCACAACCGATATGCTGAAGGATGCATTTCCCGGGCGCCTAATCTCCCGTTTTGGCGACTTGAAGTGGCCAGCAAGATCGCCTGATTTGACCGCTCCAGACTTCTTTTTGTGGGGCTTTTTGAAGTCGCGGGTTTATGTCAACAAGCCTCAGACTCTTGCAGCTCTTAAAGACAATATCCGTCAAGAATGTGATGACCTATCGCCGGAAGTTTTGGCCAAAGTGATGGAAAATGCCATAAAAAGGGCTCAAATGACAATCAACTGTGGCGGCGGCCATTTACATGACATCATATTCTCGACTTGATGTAAAAAAAATTAAAAGACCAAATAAAAATAATCCACAAGAAGAATCAAAGTTTTTCATTTTTTTTTAAATTACAGCCAAAAAACATCGAATGGTTACTTTTGCGCCACCTTGTATATAAATAAAGAGTTTTAACATTTCACAAAATTGTTATCATTTTTGTGAGAGGTACTAGAAGGGGCGTGGCAATAACGCCCACATTGTACTGTAAGTACTATAAAAACATTACACTGCACAAAATTTCAAGTATTTGTATCCACTGGTGTTAATAGGTCGGGCACGCGCTGCGAAGACCTCATGCTGACCTTATGTTCCTTATAGGAACCAAAAAGGAATCCAAATATGGGTGGTACTTTCTCAAGTGACACAGGTCAAAAATTCGATCTTTCTCAAATTCTCAGAAAATGTTGCCCTAGTATGTGGGAGTAATGACCCACACTATTACAAAAATTAAATGAAATTGGAGGCATGGGTGAGTTCAAAGTTAAAAAATTGATTTTTTTCATCTGTAATTGTTTTTTGAAGTTAATTTTAATGCTAACGATTTTTAACGAATTTTAATATTCCGAGGTCTAGTCATAACTTATACATTTATCCATTGATTTAGTCATTGTTTTCTTCATTGGAATGCTAGCCTTTAAAAAATTGAATAAAATATTTTTTTTACCTATTATTGTTTTGTCGTGCCAGCTAAACACAATTTTGTTGTTTAAAAGGTCATCTTTATCTAGTTTTTTGACAACTGTTACTAGACCACTATTTCTTTGTAAAAGGGATATTTCCAACGTTTTTAGCCCTCATCACTTCCTTAAAGTTAACGCCTACCCGGCTCTATCGGCTATTATACTTCAAAAATTATAGACCAAATACTAAAGGTTATTTTTAAAAATATTATAAAATTACCATAAAATATGTTTTTATTTTTTTCGTGTTTATGAGAGCCAATTTTTCTTTGCGATTTCGTATCAAAGTGATATACGTAGAATCTATATTTTACAATATAAATTGCCTACATTTCATATGAAATTGACTAAACTCGAAAAGTAGAAGATGGTATTGTAGGTCCTTTTTGGTACTAATTTGGATTTTGAAAATCTATTATTATATAATATATTGCACCCTATTTGTTCAGTTTTTTTTTACGGAAAAAGTAGGAATTTCGTATCCATTATCTTAACATATAAAATAATGTGTGCGGACCGATTGTGGTTATTTACGCAACAAATACATTGAGAGTAAGGTTCATATCTATGTATATTAGAAAATGATTTATGCTTATCATATGTTTGCATACAGAAAATAACAAACATTGCACCAGATATGTGCCGTTGCTAAATATTGCAGAATTAGCTAGTAATACATAAAAACTATACAATTACAGCAATTTATCATAAATGATAATGGTGGGGTGGATTGATTACTTGCGACCGGTACACAGATGAATTTATCCATAATCGATTAAATTGAGTCAGATATTTCAATTGAATACAGTACTAACATCTATCTAATCGACAATACAAATAATACTTCAAAAGTAATGGATAAATAACCATGACAGTGGAAATTATATTTCTTCAAAAATGTAGGCCATTCAAATATGTGTACAACAGTGTACAGTGCAATCGTTAGCACTCCATGTTTGCTAAAAGTCATCATTTATAGAATTAGGTGGCATTTTAACTTTGAAATCAACCAAGAACTCGCCTTACAGAAAGGAGGGTGCATAGGGCAATGAAGTCGAGCAAAAACCGTCGGTGGTGGATAGGCGGATGAGAACATCGCGAAGGACCGTGAACCAACCTTATCACTGGTCACTTTGACCACGATGGGAAAATATGATGAAATATGCGCGCATAGGACTTTGAAAGCAACTACCAAAAATCAGTATATATGTATTGTGGATAACATTTAATGAAAATACCTTTACATTTTATGAAAATATGTCCAGGCGATTTCGAGTTATGACCATTCAAAGTTTGTCTTTTTTACTAATAAATGCAAATAACATTGCGATGATAAAATGTATATATGTACTACAATGCTTGTAGAATTCGCGTTTGTTTGTGAAATTCGACCGGACTTTGTAACATATAATAAGGTTATATTCATCTTAATTTTTGTGTATAAGACGTATTTCTAATGTCTTTAAATGAAGAGATATTTCGAAGTAAAAATACAGTTTTTTTTAGTTTTTAAAAAATTATCCAAAATCGGATGATAAATACGTCCGATACAAGTCCGGCTGCAAGTTTGTAGTGTCCTTCAACCAAAACTAGCGATCTTATTAATATTATTAAGATTATATGTGCCATTTTTATAGTTTACTTCTTCTACAAAAACCATACAAATATAGTTAAACTCTTCTGCAGTTAATGTATATTAGGGTGGACCGATTATTTTTTGTTTTTAATTTAACTTTTCTTGTATTGACCGTTCGCGACCCATTGTATAAGTCCATTATTGGAAAACTTCAGCTTTCAAAAATATTGCAGATTACGATTTTATCTTATTAAATTTGTTTTGGTTTTAATTTCAAAACATTGCCCGGTTTTGTAGACTTTTAACGCAACTTTGACTATAATATTTTTTAATTTCAATGGGGTATATATTTAAAACGCAGCAACACACAATCAAATAACACAAATAGATTTTGAACTAAATTTTGTCACCTTTAATTTAAAATCAAGATCACCGAAGTTGGTGCGATATTATGGTTTTTACATTAATTTCCAAAATGTCGCTTTTGTAAGCCCACCGTGCGCTAGACGGTAACAGCAAAATAAAATCTGGCCACACCAGTTTCTTCTCCAAAGAATTTTCTTGAAGGTGGTCCAAACCGTAAGATTCTCTAACGGTATAGTCATGAGATAGAAAATACTGTTATGCGCGCGTATTTACCACGGCGCACAGTGGGCTAAAATGGAAAAAAATTGACATAATTCTGCCATTTCAAAACCACTTATCGTATGGCGATGAAATTTTAGGTGTGTATACAAGAGGTGTTAGAGAGTTTAAGTTCAGAACTTGGGCCCCCTATCTCATACAGGGGCGGAGCTACAGGGCCCTAAAGTTGACCACCTCGGGTATACAAAATTTTCATCGGCTTCTAACTTTTGAATGGAGTGTCCGGTTTTCTGTGGATACTCCTAGAGCAGACCTACAATAAACATTTTATAGGTTGAAGATATCTTGAATAGTTTCCGAGATATGTGGATTTTAAATTTGAATTTTTAATTTTTTCGCCGACTTTGCCTTCGAGTTTAGCCAATATCTCAGCCAAAGGTTTACCGATTTTGTTCGCGTTTTTTTTATAGATTGCCAATAAAATTTATAATATCACGAAATAAAAAAGATACGGCACTATAAAGTCAATTTTTTGAAAAAATTTAATTTTTGGAGATTTTTTGGCGAAAAAAGTCCAATTCGTATTTAGGTCTTGTAGAAAAAGTTTGTCATTTTAAAGGAGACGTTTCACAGAATCTGCTAGAGAAAATTCGAAGCTACAATTTTAATTGGTGTGGTTGTCACCCTTCTCCGATTTGGACCTTTTTGTACATAAATTTCAAAAGCTTGATCGATTTTCTCCAATCGCAAAGCTAAATTGTTAAATTTTTCTTTTTATTTATTTGTATTAGGGTGTAACAAAATCGACTGCAAAGGGAATCCCGAGCGCGGCTTTTCATATCGAAGCTATAGGACTAAAAGTAAAAAATCCCATTTTTTGGGATTTTTGATGTATTTTTTGGGAATTGAAAATGTCCACATGTTGGGTTTGATTATTATTTTTAATATCAAAATAAAGAACTTTAAAAAAAATTCATCGAAATATATATATTTTTAAGAATTTTATGCCGTATTTGCGTTTCTGTCTATATACAAAATATTTTTATACCCTACACCACACTGTGGTACAGGGTATTATGACTTTGTGCATTTGTTTGTAACACCCAAAATGAGAAGAGATAGACCCATTGTTTATTATACCGATCGACTTGTAATCACTTTCTGAGTCGATTTAGCTATGTCCGTCTGTCTGTCCGTCTGTCTGTCCGTCTGTAGACGTATTCTTGTAATCAAATTACAGGTCGCAATTATGGTCCGATCTCAACGAAACTTTGCACATATTTTTTTAGGCCCAAGGACGATCCCTATTGAATTTGGTTAAAATCGGTTCAGATTTACATATAGGTCCCATATATATGTACCTCCGATTTGGCATATATGCACTGTATAAGCAACATTTTGTAACCGATTTGTACAAAAATTGACAGAGAGTAGTCTCGTGATACACTTAGATACAATACAAAATTTGGGGGAAATCGGTTCAGATTTAGATATAGCCCTCATATATATGTTACACCCGATTTGACATGTAAGCGCTGTAGAAACTGTATTTTATATCCGATCAGTACGAAATTCGGCAGAAAGAGGTTTCTTATTACATGAAGGAATACTGCCAAATTCGGAGAAAATCGGTTCAGATTTAGATATAGCCCCCATATATATGTTGCACCCGATTTGACATGTAAGCGCTGTAGAAACTGTATTTTATATCCGATCAGTACGAAATTCGACAGAAAGAGGTTTCTATTTTACATGAATGAGTATTCAGGGAAAATCGATTCAGATTTATATATAAGCTCCATATATATGTTCCTCCTGATTTGGTTACAGAGCGCTATAGAAGTTGTACTTTACTTCCGATCATTACGAAATTCTCCAGAAAGATGTTTCTCAATTTAGGAACGAATATTGCTTAATTTAGCGATTATCGGTTCAGAATTAGATATATCAGCATATATATGTTCTTACCGATTTACCAATTATTCCAAATTATTATCGCAATAACCCTTATCGGTCGGCCCCGCCCGACTTTCTGCCTTTCCTTACTGGTTTTTAATTATACCCTACACCACTCTGTGCTACAGGGTATTATAACTTTGTGCATTTGTTTGTAACACCCAAAAGGAGCCGAAATAGACCCAACGTTTATTACACCGATCGACTTAGAATAATTTTCGGAGTTGATTTAGCTATGTCCGTCGTCTGTCTGTGCATGTATTCTTGTAATCAAAGTACAGGTCGCAATTATGGTCCGATCTCGACGAAACTTTACACATATTTTTTTTTGGCCCAAGGACGACCCCTATTGAATTTGGCTAAAATCGGCTCAGATTTAAATATAGCCCCCATATATATGTTACCCCGATTTGACATGTATGCGCTGTAAAAACTTTATTTTATATCCGATCAGTATCAAATTCGGCAGAAAGAGGTTTCTGTTATATTAATGAACACTGTTAAATTTGGAAGAAATCGGTTCAGATTTAGACATAGTCCCATATATATATTAGCCCCGATTTGACTTGTAAGCGCTGTAAAAATTTTATTTTATATCCGATCAGAGCGAAATTCGGCAAAAAGAGGTTTTTTTCATGAAGGACTACTGCTAAATTCGGAGAAAATCGGTCCAGATTTAAATATAGCCCCCAGATTTGACATGTAAGCGCTGTAGAAAGTGTATTTTATATCCGATCAGTGCGAAATTCGGCAAAAAGAGGTTTCTTATTACATGAAGGAATACTGCCAAATTTGGAGAAAATCGGTTCAGATTTAGATACAGCCCCCATATATATGTTACCCCCGATTTGACATGTAAGCGCTGTAGAAACTGTATTTTATATCCGATCAGTACGAAAATACACAGAAAGGGGTTTCCTATTACATGAAGGAATACTGCCAAATTCGGAGAAAATCGGTTCAGATTTAGATATAGCCCCCATATACCCTCGTATATGTTACCCCCGATTTTATATGTAAGCGCTGTAAAAAATTTATTTTATATCCGATCAGTGCGAAATTCTGCAAAAAGAGGTTTCTTTCTACATGAAGGAATACTGCCAAATTCGGAGAAAATCGGCTCAGAATTAGATATAGCCCCCATATATATGTTACCCCGATTTGACATGTATGCGCTGTAGAAACTGTATTCTATATCCGATCAGTGCGAAATTCGGCAGAAAGAGGTTTCTTATTACTCGAAGGAATATTGTTAAATTCGGACAAAATAGGTTCAGATTTAGATATAGCTCCCATATATATGTTACCTCCGATTTGACATGTAAGCGCTGTAGAGACAGTATTTTATATCCGATCACTACGAAATTCGACAGATAGACGTCTTTTTACATGAATGAGTAATCAGGGAAAATCGGTTCAGATTTATATATAACCTCCATATATATGTTCCTCTTGATTTGGTTTCAAAGCGCTATAGAAGTTGTACTTTACTTCCGATAATTAAAACGAACGAATATTGCTTAATTTAGCGATTATCGTTTCAGAATTAGATAATATGTTCCTACCCATTTACCAATTATTCCAAATTATTATCGCAATGACCTTATCGCATTGTTAGGGAGGTGTAGGGTATTATATAGTCGGCCCCGCCCGACTTTCTGCCTTTCCTTACTGGTTATACCTGTCAATGATTAAGGGTTTCAGTAGAGGGGAACTGTTCGTTTCAGATAGTGACACCTGTCAACACCTTGACAGCATGTCACCGCAGGTGTGATTTATTGATCATTAATGTCAAGAGGTGTGAAATCAATAACTAGCAATATCTGAGATTTTATAGCCATCAGGTGTACATATAGATCGCACCCCCCATCCTAATGTGTATTGAGATCCCACCCCATCCTAAGGATCGCATATTGGTTGCCGTGTGTTTGTGTCAAATGAGATTTTTATAGCCACCAGGAATGTATTGAGATCCCACCCCATCCTAAGGGATCGCATATTGGTTGTCGTGTGTTTTGTGTATGTTGCCTTTTTTGTCTAAATCTGTTTGAATATGAATGAACAATTTAGGTTCGGCAGGCAGTATTTTTTTTCTGTTTGCTTTTTATGTTTGAGATGGAGTTAGTCCTGTATCTAACACATGTTTACTGGTTCTTTCCTGCGTTGTGGGAGGGCGGTTTGCTAGTTATTGATTTATGAGTTTACTTATGTGTGAAGTGGATGTTTTCGAAGACGATAATTTTGCGATCGTGTGTAATAATGTTTTTCTCACTTGTCTCGTGTAATTGGTTGGTTAGTTTACTGTTATGCGTGATTTTGCTAGATATTGATTTATGGGTTTCCTTATGTGTGCGGAGGGATGTTCAAAGAGAAACTTATACTAATGATCTCTCAAACAATTTGAATAAATAGCGTAAAATTTCATGTCGATGACACACTTTGAAAAGTAATTTGAACATCATGACATCTAACACGGAGATTATAGAAACCTTCAACAAATTGAATTTTAAAAAAATTTTAAGTGTGAAGGATATGCTCCTTAATACAGAATATCCCATCAAGGCAGCATATAAGTCTTCAACTCCATATGGTGACAAAATTGTGCTACAATTGGATGAATGCATTTTATATTTGCCATCAAGATTCCTATCTCTTACGGATGCAGTTATAAAACGATTGGGTGATGGAGTATTTGCTGTGGTTAAATCACAATTACGTGAAGGATCGGAACTTTCTAAATTAGAATTAAGACAAATGTTACCTACAGATATATTTTTTACACCATTTTATAAATAAATAAAAAATAGTATGTAATGAAATATTTTATGTTCTTTTCATTTGGTTGAAGAGGGGGAGGTTTAGAGTAATTTTCTTAATAAAAGAATAACGCTGCTTTTCTTTGAAGCAGTCGCATTTAGAAAATCTAAAAAGAAACATGATTTTTTTGGAAATAGAGAATTTTAAACCTCGATATGTTATGAACGATCGATTTCATCGAGAAGAACAACGCTTGCGAACTTTCGACTTATGGCCATTAGATTTTATAAATTACAAAGAATTGGCTATGCTGGGCATGTTTTACACTGGTGAAATGGACAAAGTTAAATGTTATTTCTGTGAAGTAGAAATATGGGCGTGGGAATATACCGATACACCACTTGCTGAACATTTGTGATGGTCGAAGAATTGTTCATTACTAAAACGAATGACCACCAATAATGTTGCTCTGAATTCAGCAGAATTACATCGTATCCTTCCAGAAATAAGTTTTGATGTATGTGGTGTTAACGATTATATATTTCATTCGAATTAAGACCAATGTTATCTAAAGATATATTTTATATTTCATTCTATAAATAAAACAAATCCTAAATATTTTATTGAAATTAAACGAAATTGTTTTTGTTATTTGTTTTATTAATAATTTATTGTGTCAATAATAATATCATGAATTTGATAATAATTTTTCTCCATAAATACAAATATCTTAAATAAATTATTTAGTGCACACTTAAATTTTGTATTTGAGTGAATAGGACAATATGTGAAATAATTTTTTAACTTTTTTAGATTAATTTTGTTCTCTAAGGCGGTTGCTAGTTTTTTTGTTTTATTTGTAACGAATTAGTATCGCCAGGCATTGGGTTTTTTTTTGCTCTTCATGTTAGAGATGGAGATAGTCTTGTATCTAACACGAGTTTTTAAATAGACTAATTTGGAGACGAATGTAAACAGTTTTCGAATTTTGTTTTATTTTGCAATCGCCAGGCATTGGTTTTTTCTTAGATATCGCTAGGCATTGGTTTTTCTGTTTGCTCTTTATGTTTGAGATGGATTTAGATCGTTGAATATTTTGTTTACATTTATTTTCAAGAATGGATTTAGAGGAATTCTCAGTCCGTCTCTCGGACGGCCTACTACTTGTATTGGGTGGCTTGTTGCTAGGGCAATTTCATCTTCTCAGTCCAGATTATTAGGTGGCTGGTTGCTAGGGGAATTTCATCTTCTCAGTCCGTCTTTCGGACGGACAGACTGTTTGGTGGCTGGTTGCTAGGAAAATTTCATAATATGATGAAATTTATGTCGGTTTAGTGAGGTCGTGGGAGAACAACAACAAACTTCAAGGATGGTAATTTTGTTGTAATTTTGATTATGCTACTTTATTTTTAAAACGGTATAGTGTCTGTGATCATTGATATGTCTGTTTTGTGTGGTTACGGAAATTTTGTTTTTTTTTCTGTTTGCTTTTTATGTTTGGATGGAGTTAGTCCTGTGTCTGACACGTGTTTATTGATTCTTTCCGACGTTGTGGGGTGGTTTGGCTGTTATTACGATCAATATTGAGAGGTGTGAGTTAAGATCACCCCATCCTAAAGGGATCGCATATTGTTTGTCGTGTATAGCTCAGGTGCAATTTTTTGTTGTCATTTTGCATATTGGTTTGGTATTGGACATCTTTTTGTTCTAATTTTGTTCAGACGGACAGACTATTGGGTGGCTGGTTGCTAGGGGAATTTCATCTCCTCAGTCCGACTTTCGGACAGACAGACTATTGGGTGTCTGGTTGCTAGGAAAATGTCATAATATGATGAAATTCATAGTGGTTTAGTGCGGTCGGGGGAGATATGTATGTATAACTGTGCTGTGATTCACAACAAACTTCAAGGGTGGTAATTTTGTTGTAATTTTGATTATTGATATGCCTATTTTGTGTGTGGATGGGGTTGTTCCTGTGTTAAGCCTTAAGAACACAATTTTTTTAAATATATATTTTCTAGCAAATAAAATTTTATTTAAAAATCAATAACATATATTTGGATCACCTATATTAATGTATTACTACAATATATGCTTGCGTAATAATTTTGTCAAATAAAATATGTTTTCAAATAGAAATAAAAGTATTGTTTGGAATTTCTCCAAATATGTTTTTTAATTAAAAACAATTGCAAACCATTGCAGATGTTTCGAATTTCATTTTTCGTTTTTCATTGATTTCGGGTTATACCTTAAAATTTAAAATGACATAAGTGGGAATAAAATTTGTTTTAAAGCACTAGTTATAAATTTCTATTTATTCCAAGTCATCATATTCTGTCATACGATTTAAATAACAAATAAAAAATTTACGAACATATAACAAACAAAACCATTTTACGAACAAAAAAGTGTACTTTGAGTTACTGAAAACCTAAAACTTGGCTGACAACTAATGTATCGTTATACTTATTTTCTGATTACGAAAATGCAAATAAATCTTTGTTACAGAAATAATAGTCAAAATAATATAATATTTGGATTGAAAGAATTATTTGTTTAGAGCAACGCCTCCCCAAATATATAATTTTTTCTGTGCAAAAAAATAATATATTTCGAATGTACCCTAACCATATGTATATTTCCAGCAGAATATGTTTGGGGCAATATACTATAGAAGCGATTTTTTTCAGCTTGTATATATTTATTTATTGACAAACTTTGCAAAGTAATTTGAACATGGCACGTTTTCTTATTATCTATGGGTGGCATGTTTGTTGTCAAATATTTATGATCTTTCAAATTCAATCACAAACATTTTCCTAAGTCTTTATGAGAGGAGTGAATTTAGATCCTGTGTGGAAGACTGCTTTCAAAGAGAATCATATGGTAATGATCTCTCAATCAATTTAAATAAATAGCGTCAAATTTTGTGTCGATAACACAAAATCTTGATAAGTACCTGTCATTATTCCCTGCATTACCAAATAATGACCTCTCATTATTCGCTGCATTACTTTCGGCTAATTAATAATGACTTACCAATAATAAATAAATCATTTTGGCAAATTTTAATATAATGCAATTTTGGTTATTGCACAAGATTTATTTATTTATTATTTTATATGTTTTCAAATAACACGTGCAGTTTTTGAATGAAAATACCAAAAATATTTACGTATTACGTATATTATGTTAAATCATTGAAGAATTTTGCACATGGGGTGTTTGGGTTCAGAAATTTGAATTTGGAATGAGGAAACTGAAATGCGCGAATATATGGAAAAAATCAGTTTAAATGGCCATTTCTACATATTTACTACATATTTTATAACTTATTGGTAATGCATTATTCAAGTACTTAAAATCATGAAAATATAAGCACATATTTATGTATGTGGTATGCCTATGCTAGATATAAGTACTTATTATGCTACTTTATTGTATACTTTTGGGAAGTACATTCTCCAATGACATGTCCATGTTAAAATAATGAGAAAAGTGGCTAAATAATAAGTACTTACCATTATAGAACTTTGCGTACTCGTCGGATTATTTGGTAATCAGAAATTTTGCTGGGTAATGTGAATATCATGAAATCTAATACGGAGATTATAGGATCTTTCAACAAACTGAATTTTAAAAAATTCTTAGTTTGAAGGAAATGAAACTTAATACAGAATATCCCATCAAGATAGCATATCGATGGCTTATATCCATAGATTTTGATGACAAATGCGTCTGCTTTACATGATTGTGCTACAGTGTACATGTGTTTTAAGCCTTTTCAACGTTTTGTTGTTTTGCTATGTTGTTTTCTTAATTTTTACGAAGACAAAAAGACCATACTTACATTTTTTATTTCATTTCCAAATTGCTGACAATACATTTTTCGATGTAGTATGAACTTTTCCTGTTGATCTGATTACATTTCTGTATTCAAAATTTTTGCAAAATAAATACATTTGGAGAAAACCGCGGAAGAAAATTTCAAATTTGATGTATTTTCCAATCCCGTGTATTACTCATTAACCCTCTTAAACGAAGTTTAAGATGCCCACTATGAAGAATGGACTCTACTTAAAGACACTTCTTAAAGTATATTGCAAAATCGCGATAATTTTGTGCTTTTGACTGCAGAATCCATTACTAATCCACATTACCTAAATGCGCTATAACACGAGGAAATGATTTAATTTTCAAAATATTTAAATCTAAAAATACTTAGAGTCAAAGTTTTATTATGAATTCCAGTTAAAAAGTTATAAATCTGAATGCATTTCCAATGTACACAGGAGAAAACCTATTTTATGTGTGATATCTACAAAACATCAAAACTATTTTCCTTGTTATGGATAGCGCAGAAAAAGTAGAAAACACTGTGTACAAAAAAAAATTTCACAAAATCGCAAAATGCAATTTTTTAAAACAACTTGAAGTGTATAACGCGGAAAAGGTAGAAAACACTATGTCCATACATTAAAATATTTGCAAAAAAAAATCGCGAAATGCAAATTGTAACGCGGAAACACTATATTCAATTAACTTTAAAATATTTGCAAAATCATTGCAAAAATCGCGAAATGCAATTTTTTTTAAAAGCACATGGTGTGGGCAACATAGAAAAGATAGACAATTATGATGTGATAACATTAAAACAAATAGCGAAATTCAATATTTTCGAGGAGCAACCTCTACATCACGATCAAATTATAATTTCTAAGACTAAATGGAAGCATTTACAAGAATTGAAATCTGTGATTTCATCCAATTATCATTACTATTATCATATATAAGCATTTGAATTACGTGTACTATTTGCAAGTATACAAAAATCGTTGATACCGTCATACATATTTTGTTCTACACATTATATCTAGGAACACCCACGTTCTTTTCAACGCATGTAAGTCTTGTGTACAGAATCGCGACAAAATCTTCTTTAATTTGGACCCACACATAGTATTTCACACACTTAAAATTTCTGTGAATATAACCCTAGCCGTTTTTTTACTATTTAAAAGTAGACAGTTTGGCGTTTAGTTTCAATATATCTTTTAAATTGAATTATGTTTAACATTTCTATTTTCAATACAAACTAGCTGACCCCAGCAGACGTTGTCCTGCCCGCTCTTTTCGTGATGTATTAGTTTGTTATTAAATGATATTTCATTCAAAATCGCATATATACCTAGTTTCAGGAAAGTACAATACAGCGCATTTCAGTTAAATCGCTCTGCAAATGCAGATTTTGCAAAAAACTTGACCACTCCGGCATTTATCGCAGTTTAAATAATTCTTAAACAAAGATGACCCCGAACCGAACCCAATGTGCAAATTTTAGCCAATTCGCTTTATAGTTTCGGAGATCATGAGTTAGTAACAAACATACAAGGATTTTATATATAAAGTTTTAAATTTGAACAAAAGCTGCTATACTTACCAATT